>VFFE01007869.1:1023046-1229280 GCA_008921705.1 Burhinus oedicnemus
AAAAAAAAAAAAAAAAAAAAAAAAAAAAAGAAAAAAAGATAGACTTATGAAAACAGAGTTAAAGTAAATAATTTTACAAGGGCGCATAGTGGAGATACCATAAACTACGAGGCACACTTTGCAGCAGAACTCTGAGAAGAGCATTTTGTATAATAATTCAATAATTCCTGGTAAGAATGAGAGGGGAACAGCAAGCAATATCTGCACTCCAGTCAGTGGGTGCTTTGCTCCGTTACTGGTCGGGCTGTGGAGCATCTCCCTTCCCATGAGAGGGCAGCAGCTGCCCGCGAGTGCTGCCTCTTCCCTCTACTGTAGCTGTAACACCACCTCTGCAAACCGGCTGATAAAGCTGCTTTCCAAGCAAAATAATTGTGACTTCGGTTTAATGATCACCATTTGTAGAATCTTCAATCATTTACATTTAAATAACTTTCATAACGTCTGACTGCCTACGTGCTGTTTCTGCTGTATTGAAGAATATTTTTTTTTTATGATCTGCACAATGATGCAACATGACAGCAACCTCAAACAATGCCACAGACTGATTTATAATAATGTATCTAAGGAGTTCAGCCCAACCTTTCCAACACTTTACTAAATTATCAGGTACTAGAAGACGACCTGTTGGATTTATTAAAGCTAAAAGTATATCTTTCCTAAAGAGTTCCTTTGGGAAGATGCAGAGATCCTTGTTTTTCTCTAAAACCTGTCAGAGATGCACTAGGAACAAGCACGTGTAAGACAGGACAAGCACCTTTCTGCTCAGTGGTCTAATAGTAGGACTCTGCCTAAAAAGAGTGTCTTCACGGAGATGTGCTATAGCAGGGGTCTTAAGCATGTATCTATTTTTAATCTGGTTAAAACATGTGCCCAGCACTAGGTGCCCAGCGAAATGCTTTGCTGAGTTAGGATGGAAACGCACATTTCAGTACCATCTTCCAATTAAGTTAAATGGTTTATTTAGATGAGGTGCTGTAAATTGTAAGTCCAGCTTTCTGCATAAAAAAAAAACAAACAACCCCGACCCATCCGCATAAACCCGAAAGAGACCAGAGGGAGAAGCAGTACCTCTTCCACAAAAGGTTCCCGTCCAGCCCGCCGCGCAAGTACAGGCTCCGCTCACGTGGTCGCAGGCAGCTCCGTTCTGGCACTGACAGCTGTACTCACAGCTCCGGCCAAAGCTCCCCTCGGGGCACCCTGCAGCGCAGGAATCAAAACCAGATGATGGGTTAATTCTGGAGCAGATCAGAGATCAACAGGGAATTTTTAGCTACATGGGAATTATTATTATTTCCAAAAGAAGAATCAAGGCATAATGGTAATGCCTTAAAACTGATGCGATTAAGTCTTCTCCTTGGCGTCCAGGTAAGTTGGGTTGTTTCTATTAAAGTCTATTTTAGAAAAACATCAAGGTGCTGAAAGACTAAATTCTGCCCAGAAAACTAATATCCTCTGATAGCTGCAAGGCCTGCGACTTCACAGGTTCTGCTCGATGACACTTTGCACACTGGTCTGGAGTTGCTTACGTGCACATCTCCTCTGGGACTCCATCAGCCAGGAGGGGGAAAGCTCCCAGCTTCTGCACCTCCTTTTGAGGCCCTATCCTCTGTTTTCCTGCAAATCCTCCTTCCCCAGAAAGCTGGAGACAATATGAAATGTGGTGGCTTCCTTTAGAAAGCTCCAAACTGAAAGCTGTGTGCTTCACTTTCAGGCTCTGCTTTGAAAAATTCAAGAGAAAACATTACGTCTGGGGGACAGATTAACAATTACATTTCCACAGCAGCTAATGTAAGGAGTTTTAAAAGATTTGCATGGTACTCACTACTGGAAGAAAGAAAACAACACTTGAGAACAAAAATAATTCCTTCCAGGATTACAGGAAAATCAATTAAGAATAGGGCCAGCTGCCTAATTCACATTAGATATTTTGGACAGGCTGAAATATAGAGATATACTTGGCTACACACAATATTACAGGGTCTCTAACCATGTCCGAAGGTCTTGTGAACTCCCCTCTAAATGAGTTACATAGATTATTGCCAGATCTCTTTTAAAAAAGTGTATGATTTCAGCATTTACATCAACAAAGTGATTTTCAGGCAATCTGGAAAGAAATCACAGAGAACAGAAACCAGTGGGGATCCTCAAAGACAACTCCATGTCTGGAATAAAAGGGTGGGTTTCGTGCTGCCTGTTTGGTACCGCGGGTGGGCAGTGATGGGAGGCGGCGTGAATCCGGTTGCTCCTGCAGCTTAGTGACTCTCTACTAACTGGAGCCAACCCTTGGCTCTCTTATAGAGGCTGTAGGTTGGGATGGGAGACAGACGGATAGCAAGGTACCTTAAGTATTTCTTTGCTTTCAACCATCTGTGGCGGAAAACAGGCCGTTGTTTAAATGCGGAGTTGTTTGAATGCATTTTTTGCACCTACAGTTGAAATTCAGTCCCAGGGTTGAATCAGTGCAAAATCCCAATTTGCATCACCTCCTATTCCCACAGCTGCAGATCATCGTGCATCATGCCTCCTACATTAGTCCAACGAGTAAATACATGGAAGTGTCCTTGTGCCTTAGAAGCTTGATCCTGTTCAGTGTTTACTTTTCACTTGAAATTTCAGAGGCCAGAGGATCTAAGCAAGGAAAACAGCATTCCAGTGCAGTAATAGGTGTGGGGCTCAGCCGAGCTTTCTTCGAACCCACGGCGTTTAGCCTGGAGCTGAGACTTTCAAGGTGATGGCAACGGGTCAGTACACTTCACAAATGATTTCGCAGTCCACATCACAGAGAATTTGCCCCCTGCTCGAGCAGGCGGCGGCTGCTGCAATGCGTGCCGAGAAACACCCACTCCGCCGGAGAACCTGAGCTGCCTGCAAAGCCGCAAAGGGAAAGCGCCCGACCTGCAGCAGGAGGCTCGAAACGCCTCGGGAGCAGAGGAGCTCTCCAGGCATGGATGGTAAAGATCTCACCTCCAGGGCAGCATAAAATGTTTAGGGAAGAATCATGGCTTTCATAATCTTGCACACACACACTTGTGTGTGTGTATATATATATATGTGCATTTTTTATACATATATATACACACACAATTAAAGTGGGGTAAAAAGTAGACTGAATAAAATGGAAAACCCATAGACAGGATATTAGGGGTTGCCAGATGTTTTGTCGGTGGCCATGGCTTCACTGATTACCTTGCCAGAGAAGATGACAACCAGCTATTTGGCTACTTTCTGTCTGCAGAGATGCTGTTTTGAGAGAGGTCAAGAGCGAAAGGGAAGTGGAGCTGGCAGCTCTGTCTCTGGGAACTGGTCTTCCCACTAACTGTCCTTCCATTCCCTCTGTGCCAACAGCAACAAGAGCCATGAGATCAACTTTCTGGGTTTTTGTCTTAGGTCACCGTTCCAGATTAATTGTTTTGACATTTCCGTGTGACACCAGCAGTTAATTCTGCCTACACTACTGAGACTCTGGTAGCTACATCTGTGCTACTGTAAGATTGTTAATCGAATAGATAAAATATTTATTTTATTTAACAACATGAAGATAATCAATAATAATAATAATAATAGCAGCTTAACTATGCAACTTACCGCCACAAGATGAAGTGGATACCAAATGTTTGCATGGAATCAAAAAGGAAGTAGACACATCAATTGGAAAAAAAATCAAGTTGTATTAAATATAGAGATACCGCTTCTGTCTCAAGACAGAATGACAAATGGATGAAACTTGGGGAAACATATCAGGAATTATCTATATGCCTGTTTTTATCCTCTTAAGGCATCTGCTATTGACCTCTGCTAGAGTCGTATTAGTGGAGAACATGGGTCTCTGGTAAGGCTATTGCACATTTTTGTTGTTAATAAATAGAGGACCCTAAATCTTCCTGATTTTGCTTCTGTTATGTACATGTGAAGCACTTCTCTATGCCTGGCCTTAAAAAAAGATTTATGAAGAAAAATTGCAGACCTAAAACTCGATAAATAAAACCAATATGGAAACTTCTATGCCACAAGCCAAATATACATCAATCCTATCACTCACAAGAGGTCTTAACATTAAAAATAGCTGTTGAGTCCAAAACAAGTCTGAAAATAACTTTTCTGGAATCCAAATTAGGGAAACTATCTAACCCTGATGAAACCCGAGAGCCTGTGACGCGCTGGGCAGACTGGAGGCGGTACAGCCTGGAGGTCTTCCTGGGGGGAATTATCAGGAAAAACAGTTTCTGGTTTTGCAAATTCCTCACGTTGACAAAGTGGCAACTTACTCCATTCGCAGTGTTTCCCAGTGAATCCTGGCTCACAGAAACAGGAGCCGGTGACTGAATCGCAGCTACCGTCGCTGTTGTTGCAGACACACGTGTTTTCACAGCGCGGTCCCCAACGGCCACTATTGCAGGCTGCAATGTAAAACAATATTTACATTGAGAATCAACTTCGAGCTCAGCTAATGGATTATTTTACATCTAAATGAGAGAATAGAAAAGATGCAAAATGGTCCCTTGAGATATAGGAGCTCTGGACTCTGAGCTGCAGCATGGGGCACAAATCAATGGAAATAAATACAGTTTTTGCCAATTTATTTCAGCTGAAAGAAGGGGTCCATAGGCAGATATTATGCCATCCACATAAAACTAATCATTCATAGTCAATCCGTCTCAATCCATCCACAGTCACAAATGCATACTTTCATGGAAATAAAATAGGAGTTATTGACTCACTTAGCAAAAATCTGCATAACCAGAACAGCTAGTGGGTAAAACAAGACAGATTTGTGAGCATCCTTCATATTTTCCTCAAAATACTGGGAGATGCAACATGGACACAGACAGAGAAATCTCACAGTCTTTGTTAAAGCAACTTACTGCTTTCATTCTAAAAATCATGTAACACTGACACGAATACGACAATGCACCACAACATTTCCTTCCTTTCTTGTAAGGCTAAAGATGAAAGTGCCAAGCAGGGCAACAGAAACCTGCTTTTGGAGTTGGGCATCTGTTTCATGCCTGGTCTGCGATAGCTGAAGAGATGCCTTACTGAGATGTCTCTGCAAAACAACTGTTCTCCTATCTTTTCCTGAATAGAAATTAAAGCTTTCCTTTGCCATGGTCTCTTAATTCTTTAGACAGCCTAGGGAGTTATGGAAAGCTACATAATGGCTCCACACATTACCAACTGGTTTGATTTTTAAAATACGCATACTGGTGGAAACTTCAGATTTTCCCAGAGTTTTTTTCAGTACCAAGCCCGAGAAGCCAGATCTAAAACTTACTGCTGTCAACACTGGCAATTAATTGATATGATTTTATGTGTTTAAGATCAAGATTGAAGTTTGTATTCCGTTGGCTTTTTGCAAGAAGTATCATAACGAATCAAGCAGAAAAGATGTGAAAGAGGAAAAGGAAAGAATCAAGCAGGATGGCTTAACATTTATATGGTGCTATCCAAAAAGGGCAAATTTGTACTCTTACACAGCCATCAATATGGAGAGCGATACTAAAGTCAACAGAAGGCTGCTCTGCTCTTCCAGAGAAGAGAATTTCTCCCAGCATTTATATTCACAAGTTAAGGAGTGACCTTAAGACACATGACTGTACATGCCACTCACTTGTTGAATAAATCTCCCCTAAACAAAATGAAAAATTGAGAATTAATCTTAGAACTAATCTGTGCTGAAAATGAAAAACAAAACTGTCAGTCAAAATGCTGACAGGACAGATGGTATTGGGCAAAGGGATCCATAGTGTTGAAATAAGAGCTTATATCAATACTTTGCGCTTCATCAGCCATCTATTTCAATACTTTGAACCTAGATAATTAAGGATTATAACCATCCAGGCTGTGCAAACCCATAAACACACAATTTCAGAAGCAATAAGATTAGCAAAAGTATATTAAAAAACTGTAATAGGCTAAGAACAAACAGAGCTGGTTCTTACATTTGCAGTTAAGTCCCCGGGAGATACTGTGTGCCCCGTGGAGCAAATACACATTTGACTTACGGTGTTTGCAGTCGTGGCCAGTCCAGCCAGGGGGACATGTACACTCTCCGGTGACATGGTGACACGGAGCACCGCTGCTACAGCTGCATACCAGCAGGCAATTTTGTCCATAGTAACCATCAGGGCAGGCTGCGAACACATGAACAGACTGAAATTTCACCTAGATAATAACTCGGGCAGGGACTGATCTTTTCAAACAAGACAGCAACAGCTTGCCCTCTAAAACATGAATTAGCTGAGTCCAGAAATCAAAACGGCAAAACGAAAGAAACATCTGTAATTTGTACACTAGGTGTCTGGGGCCGGGTCCTGTACAGCGGGAATAGCTTGAGTGACTTTTGGGTACTTCTCCTGCACATCAGGGTCAATCAGTGGAGGAAAAAAAGAGTCCTGAGCAAACCTTTGTCAGAAGCGATTTTGTGACTTACAAGGAGAAATAATATGCCACCACTGAGGTCTCGCACGAAGCAGTGCTGTCCCCAAGAGCCTGTCTATGCCAACACGACAGCCATACTCAAGCAGCCTTTAATACCCAGAGGCTGGATACGGAGCCATGCCATGATAGCACAGACCAGTTACTTGAGCGTATTCCCAGGGTCTCTGGTGAACCTGCAGAGACAGCACTGATACTACTCCTTCATCCTCACTGCTGTTTAATCCTGAGTTAGCTACATCACGGGGCATTGCTGCAAACGTAACCCAAGAGTGATGCCATATGGGCCAACCGGTTGGCACCTCTTGCCAAGCAACCAGAAGTACAATGCAAGCACTGTGGCTGTCAAACATTGCATTTCTACGTATACGTTGTCATAAATTAGGTCTAATGATAAGATAGATTTGGGATGCAGTTCAGTTTGTCATCTGCATTTACCTGTAATCTCCCTCCATTAAATAATGTCAAATCCAACCTAGGGAATTCCTGATGCTGAAGGGTACTTTATCTCAGAACAGTGTGTCTAACATAACAAGCATTTCACGAAACAGCAAGAAGGTAAAAAAAAAAAAAATCAAACCATAAGCTGAATTTGCAAATTGACTTTCTTTTCGTGGAGAAGCCAGATGTGAGGACTTACATGCAGAGCAGGATGCACCAGTGTAGCCGGGGGGACAGTCGCAGGTTCCAGTTTCTCTGTTGCACTGGCCCCCGTTGGCGCAGGGCTCACAGGAGGACTGGCAGCCTGGTCCCCACCGACCAGCTGGGCAATCTAGGAAAAAAAAAAGCATATGAGATGCTCCCAATGCCATTTTCTGTTTCAAGGCAATTATAGATTTCTGCTGTTGCCTTGAAGAATTTAAAAATAATAGTAGAACTAAGCTGGATAAGGGATTGCTATATTATTTCTATAGACCTACAGCGCTGTCACAGTAAACCTTCTGAAAGAGTCAATGCGCCCCTGTACTGCAGCACACGAGAACACATCTGAAGACAGACCCAAAGGCTCTCTTCTGACTTCCATCACGGCACATCTGTTTTTTTGCTTAGTTTCTGACAGTAACATCGGGAGCATTTGGACATATCTGAAAAATTAATTACTGAACTCAGCACAGGAAACCTGCAGAGGACGGTAATCTGCAGACAGAAGCAGGAGGGGAGGGCTGCTGCTGTATTTTTACTGGGCTGAGGAGGGACAAGGATGGTCGTACAGTCCAGAGGGACTGGACATGAAGTGGAGCCCAGCTCTCCATTCAGCTCCACCTCCTTCGCCAGGTTCCTGCTCCGTGAAGCGGTGAGCCACAATCTGGGTCCACACAGGGCTGATGCTCCTCAGGAAGAGCTCTGCAAATGGTAGAGGAGCATCCTGTGGCCCATTGGTAGGTCAGTGTTCCTAAGGCTTTCTTCATCCCTTTACTTAATTACTCACAATAACGCTCTCCTTTTTAATTCCTTCCTCTGTTCCACCAGGTCCTTCACTTGCTGGTTCCACAACAGCTGTCTTTGGCCTAGGCCCTTCAACAGCTCCTGAGGCACATTGTGGGTGTACGGCAGCACGATCCCAAGCTCTGCTCTGGGACTCAGACCTGCTGCAATGCCCTGGGACTTGTGTCGACCCAGCCCAGCATACAAATCACTATTAATAATTGGAGCAGAGAGACAAGACAGGGTAACTGGGTCACGCTCCCTCCTTTACAGGTGATCCCACGTGGTGGATGTCGTATGTGCTGCATCAAGACTTATCCATTACCTGTTCTGCAAACCAAGCATATTGCATTGCAGCGGTTTTGGTGGGAAACAGAAGAATTCAATTTCTTACCGTGTCTGCCAAAGCAAGACACTCACTACTCCAGCCCAAAACCACAGACACACCTTGCTCACATGTAGCACCAGCTTTCCCAGCTGGGCAAATACACTGCCCCGTCTTCGGATCGCAGGGTGCTCCTCCACAGCTGCACCTCTGCCTGCAGTTCACCCCAAAGCTCCCGGGCTGACAAGCTGGTCAAAAAAATCCCAAAGACACGGTTAGTATAAGGCAGCATTTTGAAGACATCAGGAGGTACCACCACCAGCAATTGTAAACTGAGCTGTGCTGGTACCAAGTGATCTACGTTAGCATCAGTGTCCCAGCAACCGGTAGTCTGTAATTAACTGCAACACAGCTCTAGAAAATCCATGCCTGAAGCTTTAAAAGGAACTACAGTTACGTGGAGAAATGTTAGTTTTAGTAACTGGCCTCAGCCTTGTGCCTCGACCTTTGCAAGCAGAGTGACATGGCAGTTGCCAGGCTCCAAATACCAGTTTGGCTTCAGTGGGGAACTGCCAACTCCTACCAACAACAAATGTACCTTTCATTTGCAACTTCTATATATGAACATCAGCTTCCCGAGTAAGCTTTCCCATTCCAAGCGTACTTCGCAGGGAAACATGCAGTGAGTACCTACATAAATGGCATTTTTCTCCATGAAAGCCAGGTGGACACGGATGCTTGCAGATTCCCGTCTCACGATTACACGAAACATCAGGAGGACAGTTGCACCTCAGTTTGCAACCAACCCCGTAAAAACCAGGTGCGCACTCTGGAAAATGCAAGCAGACACAGAACAGGTATAAGAAAAAGGAAGAGTTAAGAAAAGTGAACAAAAGTCAGAAAATAATTTGGCAGAAATTTGCAGAAAATCTGTTATAATGTACGTTTTAGAGGTGCTGAGAAGAAAGTGTCAATGCTTATCAAAAACTTGCATTGACATTTCAAAGAGGTCACTGCTCAAATACAACCCAGAAACAGAGTGGCAGAATACTTAAGGATATATTCAATTACAGCCATTACAGAATTACTCTTCTTATCTGTCCGTACCTTCTGCTGCTCTCTGCCTTGGTGCAAAGCCAGTGCTGGGTGAGGGCTGCTCTCCCCCAGAACCGAGCACGTCACCAAGAACGCTAAAGATATTAAATATTGTCACTATTATTCTCCACCGAACCCCCCCAAGAACTAGTGTCACAAACCCGACACGTTCCTGCCTGCCCAGAGAGGAATCGGAAGGGAGAATCTTCATTGCGTTACTCCATTATTGTTTGGAGAGGGCTACTGAGACATGCAAACATGAATGCGGAACACAATTCTCTTTGAACTACCCCCAAAAGCTACAAAGAATAAATTGAATTCAAAGACCTGCAAATCTGAAGGAAAAGCAGCATTACTGAAACTGTTTACAAATAACCCTGCTGCCATAAAAACACAGGTTTTGTCGCTTATTTACTGTCTGCGTGGAAAAAGGAAAGAACAAAAGCGAAAACTCCCACAATCTTAATTACTTAGGGTTGTATTAGAATTTAGTTTCTAGGTTTCTGCTGTCATTTGATCAGGCCAGAACTCCTGCATTCTTAAGCCGTATTCCCCTTGATGTCCCTCTAAGCCCTGTGATACCAGGCACTTATGGAGCTTGTTGTATGAAAAACCGCAGACAAAATAATTAGTAGAATAGGAATATATTAGTAGCAGCAGCAGCCAAACAAAGCAAACGGGAGGAAGAACGAGAAATAATACTAGGACAACGGAATAAGCAGACAAAGGGAATCTGGCTTTCTGTTACACCTTTCTGACACTTTTTGCCGTGATAACCAGGCTTGCAGGTGCAAGTGCCGTTCCTGGCGTTGCATTCCAACGTGTGCTCTTTCACGCACTGACACTCCTCCGAGCAGCCAGCTCCGAACGCCCACCTGGGACAGGCTGCAGCCAGATGAAAAGGAATCATTAGCTCTGTAATTATGCATGAGTTATTTGAAATTGCACACTGCTGCAGAATGCAACTGCTGCAAAAAGCAAAACGTTCATTTTACTTTCAGCAAATACATCCACGTTCCTATGACAGTGCCTATTAACGTGTGGGTGTGTAAAATATAGTTTACATGATTCCTACATTAAGTAATTCATTTCATTTCAGGCAATATGTGGTGAATGCAAGAGCCAGAAATGTTTCAAAGCAAACTTAGTTAAGTTTCTGAATGAAAAAATATTTGGATACACTCCAAGACAAAAGCTTTCATGAAAGAAAGAGAGAAAAAAAAATTAAAAAAAATCACACAACTATTTTTCAATCTTGCATAGATTTTACAAACAAGACCTGTAAGTGCAAAGAAACTTGACCATCTGCTTTGTAACATTTTTGTTTTGATTCTTTTTATTCCCATTTTGCATTTCGCCCTCATTCTGCCCCAGCCAGCCCTGCTCCCCAGCTCCCACTCCAACCGCATCGGCAGCCACTAAGTAGTTCCAGCCAGACTTTAACCTCACCAACAGCCCTAGCGTTAAACCTGCCCAGCCCAGTCCAGCCCTCCCCATAGCCCTCGCCTTTGTGCATCGGTAAATCTCAGTCCTTATGGCAAAGATTAATTGCTAGAGGAAAAGATTAATGAAGTTGCTGGGGTTTCCTGGCATGTGTCAAAAGTCACGTCCTCCTCCCGCTCCCAGCTCACCGCAGAACCCAAAGCCCCGTTCGTTTTATATGCGATGTGAAACCGTTAAAGACCGTTACATTGTACGTGTGTTTAACAGTTTCGAAAAATTACGGGGACTTACTAAGATGGCAGAAGCGCCCGTAGAGCCCGGGGTCACACAGGCAGGCTCCGTAGAGTCTGTGGCAATAGCCGTTGTTGGCGCAGTTGCAAGGTTTGTTACAGTTCTTCCCAAAGAGGCCTTTTGGGCAACCTTTTGAGTGGACAAACACAACAAGGCATCAGCTTTTAAGTGTTAAAACACAAACACCAAATCAGCTCTCTTTTAGTTGGCGCTACAGAAAAGACAACGCAGGCTTGTCGCTGACCTGGGGCTCTGCACAGCCCGTCCTTACAAGGCACCTGCTTTTCTCTCATGCTTTATCCCGCCTATTATTTAAACAAAAGTCACTTCAAGGCAAGCCACAGGGTTACAATGGAGCCTGTTCTCATTTGGGTCCCTAAGATTTACCACGCACAATCACATCTAGATAGAATCATAGAATCATTTAGGTTGGAAAGGACCTTTAAGATCGAGTCCAACCATCAACCTAACACTGTCAAAACCAACACTAAACCGTGTCCCTCAGCACCACGTCTGCCCGGCTTTTAAACACCTCCAGGGATGGCGACTCAACCACTTCCCTGGGCAGCCTGTTCCAATGTTTGATAACCCTTTCAGTGAAGAAATGTTTCCTAATATCCAATCTAAACCTCCTCTGGAACAACTTGAGACCATTTTCTCTTGTCTTATCACTTGTTACTTGGGAGAAGAGACCAACCCCCACCTGGCTACACGCTCCTCTCAGGGAGCTGTAGAGAGCGAGAAGGTCTCCCCTCAGCCTCCTCTTCTCCAGGCTGAACAGCCCCAGTTCCCTCAGCCGCTCCTCACAAGACTTGTGCTCCAGACCCCTCACCAGCTGTGTTGCCCTTCTCTGGACACGCTCCAGCACCTCAGTGTCTTCTTGTAGTGAGGGGCCCAGAACTGAACACAGTATTCGAGGTGGGGCCTCACCAGTGCCGAGTACAGGGGGACCATCACTGCCCTAGTCCTGCTGGCCACACTGTTCCTGATACAGGCCAGGATGCTGTTGGCCACCTCGGCCATCTGGGCACACTGCTAGCTCATATTCAGTCGACTATTGACCAACACCCCCAGGTCCTTTTCTACCGGACAGCTTTCCAGCCACTCTTCCCCAAGCCTGGAGCACTGCATGGGGTTGGTGTGACCCAAGTGCAGGACAGAAACAAGGGGAAAGCAGCCATGTGGTTTCAGGCACACACTGCCCCCGGCAAGATGAGGGGAACCGTACCATCTTCACAGAGCCTGCCGTGCACGCCGGGCGGGCAGCGGCACTGCCCCGTGACGGGGTCACAGGAGCCTCCGTTCTGGCACTTGCAAATGCTGGTACAGCCTCTGCCATACGTCCCGGGGGAGCAAGCTGTGGAGAAAGCAGGGAAGATGAATGGGTCAAGGAATCCTTTCCCTCTGCTAGAAATGAAACGAAATAAGACTCCAGGCATCAAAACTGAGCAAGGAAAGAGTCTCTTTAGTCAAGCGGGCTCTAAACAAAGTCATGTTCTTGCTATATAAGGTAATACACATCCATCTAATATTTACTAGATAATTTTAAAAGGACACTTGAATTAAGCAAGCTTACTTATGTGAAGTACTATGTGATTTATCCAAATTCTCCCCTGCATACGCTCCCCTCCACACAATGCATGGGGCTCAAAAAACATTGCCTATAAAGTACAAAGCTTAAAAATCAGAGCACAGTTTTGGCTATTAGGAGATAAAATATTTTAAACTATTTTTTCCTCCCAAATACTATTATAAAAATAACGTTGTGTTTTTCTAACATAGTGTCTGAAATTCCCCAGATGATCATGGCAGAAATGGATCCACACCAGCACGGGATTCCTTCCTAAAGCCCTCATTGCTCCAGCGCAAAACAAATTGTGAAACAAAGCCTTGCTCCACTGTTTGCAGTCTGACCTAGCTGAGAAAATACAGTTGCTGGAGTCATCTGACTTAACTGACATTTTATCAATGTGCATTAAGAAACTTGACATTTCACATCAATTTCCATTCGGTTTCTTTGGTGCACTATTACAGAAATTTAGTTCCAGTTTTCTCAACTGTTTAGCTTACCCTAAACCCATGAACTATGCTGTATATTAAGAAAGCAAGAGAAAAGAGTGAAAGCAATTGCATATGGCTAATTTACACATTATATATGGTATTTATCATTGTCAGTGCCTACTTCATCGGACTGCAGGTTTGGCTCAATAATGCAGTCCCGTTAAAGTTCTTTAAATTCCAGAGATGAATTCCACCAGATTACTTGCATGGATATCTACTGTAAATATAGACCAAAAATGTTATTATTATTTATGAAGTGAACTGAAGAATTTGTATCCTATCTTGAAATTTTTATAATCTATCCTGAACCACTAGAGCACCACGCATAGAAGTTCGAATATCCTAACTCGACAGCTTGAACTGTCTTAGGTAGACTAGAAATTACCATTTTAATCCTCTTCATTCCCATTCTCTCAGCTGTCCCCAGTGTTTACAAACCAAACCCACGTCTCCCAGATCAATCTCTCAGAATAGGCAGACTGTTGATTTCAATCATTTGCTGTTTTCTCTATATTTCTGTCCTTGCGATGATGCCTCCTAAACAATCTTGATGATGATTAACCTGAAGATTGCTGTCTGCTGATGTTAAGTAATAATTCTTCATTGTTTCTTTGTCTCATCAGTGATAGCACAGACTGTCTAAGCATGATGGGCCATCACGCCATATACCACGGAATGGAGGGACCCATCTCAAACAGGCAGGAGACCTGCTGTGGGATGTCTCAGACAAGCAACAGACAAGTTTTGCTGAACTGCAGATGAAGAATGGCACATGGTACACTAAGAAATCGCCATTCTACCTTTCCAGTTGGTTTTGATACATACTTCTGAACCACAAAGATGTTCTACCAGGAGGCAGGACTAAGGAGAGTAGGAAGCTATTACAAAGGGCACTTGCCAACTTGGCAAGAGAATTCGGAAAAAATACAATTTCCAATATTAAAAATAAACCATCCCAAGAAAGTTATGTTAATAATAAAAAGAATGATATGGGGAAAAAAACCAAAACAAAACCCAGACCCAAGTTTACCAACACAAGAAAAAAAGAATAAAAAAGGCAATGTCTTGGCATGCTATAAAAGAAAAATCAAGTTTAGCATCTATGTCCACCCAGATTGTCACACCACCTGCCAGGACAGACTTCTGAAAGTCAGCGAGGCGAGTTGTGGAGCACAGCATGGCAGGCAAGCCTTGGCACTTTTCAGCAGCGGAGTGCATAGGACCGAGCACCAACACAAAGACTTAGGAAGGGGTACTGCACTGCACCGCACTGCACGGAAGGGCAGAGACCTCGCTGTTTGAAGGTTCATAGTGTATACTGTAGCATCCCTTACAATTTCTATTTAATGGGCCACATTACCATAAAATTTTGATCTGCCTATGAGACAGCTGTGCTCCTTAGAGAGCTTTACAGATTAAAAGTACAACAGGTTATTCCTATTTCCTACCTATCTGCACGAGGACAAAGTCCCCACCTTTCACGCACACTGTACTCACTTTCATTACAGATCACGCCG
This sequence comes from Burhinus oedicnemus, assembly GCA_008921705.1. Lineage (NCBI taxonomy): Eukaryota > Metazoa > Chordata > Aves > Charadriiformes > Burhinidae > Burhinus > Burhinus oedicnemus. The sequence goes on from VFFE01007869.1 coordinate 1,037,639, forward strand.
GTCCAGCCAGGCGAGCAAACACAGCCACTGCGTTCGCTGTTACATCTGCCTCCATTCAGACAATCCTCACAGCTCAAGCTACAGTCATTGCCAAAAGTGTTATCAAGGCAAACTGAAATGAAAAAAAAAAAAAAAAAAAAAATACAGGAGGTTTAGTGAGCATCCAGACAAAATACTTCCACAAGCTCTTACCTACTGTTCCAGATGCACAAGTGCAAAAAGGAACCTGCACAACATTGAAAGACCGAAAAAAAACCCTATTCACGTTGTTAGCATTCGTGTTGGTAGCGTTGCAAGTAACACTGCTCCATCCCAAAGGACAGTCCTAAACGGAGATCCCCAAATTTTCCTCTTCAAATTTTGAGTTTAAATAAAAGGAAAGTTGGGGCTTTAGCTGGAATTTACTCCCTTAAATGCTGTAATTTGCCATCAAAGAGCTCTTAAACTACTATTTTGCCTTCAGAAAAAGTGAATTTGAACCTAATATTTGATAATACCGTATACAATTAAAAGTATTTCTTGGCAGACAATCTCTTTTTCTCCTTGCTAGGGTCTCCTTTTTGTTCTTCTATTGCAGTAGGTGGATGCGAAGCTATTTAAGCATAGTCCAGTGACATTTTTAACACCATAGTTTGAGTGTTATTCTAAGAAAACAAAGCATAATACACATTCATCACTTCCTTTCTTCTTCATCGATACCAAAAAAAGGGTTAGGCTATATGGAAAAACTAAAACATATGAAAATGTATTCCCTCTCACCTTCCCCACCCTCCTATTCCCCCTTGCACCCAAATACAAGCGCAGACATGCCCATGTTCTCTCTTTGTGAGATCTATTGAGAGGCATAGAAAATAAATATTACTCTCTGCTAAAATACCTCGGTGACAGTAAGATCCTATCCACACGGTCAGTTTATTGCCTTCGAGGCTTTGTGGATGTGGCTGGAGGCTTTTTGGAAGGGGATTTTGAACAACACCTGAAAGCAAGCTGGCAGATTATTTCAGCTAACAGTTAAGTCAGCAGGCTCGTTGATTTTCACTAGCAATTTTCTATGTGAGGCCAGATTTCCTCTAGGTCTCGGCACCCAACTGTTCCTTTTTCTGTAGTTGAACAAATGCCCAAGCTTTCAGAGACATTCAGAATCCCAGTGCTCCCACTTGGAAGAGGTTACAAATTCATACTTCAGGAGGAGAATACAGATTACCATTAAAAACATCATGCTTCTACATCAAAAAGTCATTCAAGCTATAGAAAATATTTAATTGCTTGCACCAGCTTATTGTTAAAGCATTTTTTTTTTATATAATATAGAGAGCAGCACAAAAAATATGCCTGCAAGTACAGGGAACATACTTCACCAGTGCCAACCTCATGAAGTTCAACAAGACCAAGTGCAAGGTCCTGCATGTGGGTGGGGGCGATCCCAAGCACAGATCCAGGCTGGGCAGAGAATGGATTGAGAGCAGCCCTGAGGAGAAGGACTTGGGGCTGTTGGTTGATGAGAAGCTCAACATGAGCCGGCAATCTGTGCTGGCAGCCCAGAAAGCCAACTGCATCCTGGGCTGCATCCCCAGCAGCATGGCCAGCAGGGCGAGGGAGGTGACTCTGCCCTTCTGCTCCACTCTGGTGAGACCCCATCTGGAGCACTGCATCCAGCTCTGGGGCCCCCAACATAAGAAGGACATGGACCTGTCGGAGCACGTTCAGAGGAGGGCCATGAAGATGATCAGAGAGCTGGAGCACCTCTGCTGTGAGGACAGGGTGAGAGAGTTGGGGCTGTTCAGCCTGGAGAAGAGAAGGCTCTGGGTAGACCTTACAGCAGCTTTCCAGCACCTAAAGGAGGCCTACAAGAAAGGTGGGGAGGGACTTTTTGTCATGTAAAGTAGTGACTGGATGAGGCGTAATGGTTTTAAACTGAAAGAGGGGAGATTTAGATTAGATATCAGGAAGAAATTCTTTACTCTGAGGGTGGTGAGACACTGGAACAGCCTGCCCAGACAAGTTGTGGATGCCCCATCCCTGGAGGTGTTCAAGGCCAGGTTGGACGGGGCTTTGAGCAACCTGGTCTAGTGGGAGGTGTCCCTGCTCATGGCAGGGGGGTTGGAACAAAGTGGTCCCTTCCAACTCAAATGATTCTATGAATAAATTCATATTTGGGAGGAAAAAGAACTTACTAAACCATTAAAAGTTTCATTTCTCCATCACCTCTTCCTACAAACCATCGCGTCCTTTAGAAAAAGTGCAGATGCTCAGCTATCACTGATAACACCCAAATTTATGTCGCTAAATATAAATGAAGCATGCAAAAACTGGTCAATAAATATTTGATTGTGGTTTCTAGGCCTGATAATTTTGCCTGTGGTTATCTCATTTATCAGTTTCCCATTTGGTTACTGGTGTCATTGAGTCCGGCTGGATGCTATGTGATTTGGGAGGTCTTAACAGTTCTGTTCATAAGAGTAAGTTAATTTTTTATTAGAGCCAAGACCAGTTCCTGATTTTTGCCTGTAGGGCACAGTCCTCGGATGAGTAATTAGAGCTCATATAAAAATCAGAGGACATACACAACAAAAATAAGGAATCTCATTCCTCCCTGGTGACCCACCAGCACATACTGCACTCATCAGAAAGAAAGCACAGGGTTTCAACTCGTAATACTTTTAAGTGGTGAAGTTTCCACCTTCAGGTGGAAACACTGAAGTCGTGCAAATTCCAGGTGGGGTGAAGAGCTGCTTGCTAGAAGACACACAGACGTGCTGCTTTCCGCCCAACTCCTGTGATTGTGTGTACTCATGTGCTCTGTTTGCCACCAGTTGTGCCAAGTCCTTGGCCAGCCTGAACTCTACATGGATGGCTCCGTGCTTTTCCCGAAGAACATGCCCAAAGCATCAAAAGGGACCTGAATCTCCAGAGGTTTCTTTCTCCGCACAAACAAGAATGCAAATATCTTAAGCAAGAAAATCTCAAATTATTACAAAAGGGCTTGTAAACACACACCCCCACATCCCCTTTCCTACCTCTAGGAGAAAGGGAGCGTTTCCCAAGGGGCTTGTTCTCAGTAGAGCAGCTTTGGTGGATTTTGCGCACTGCAGTAACCCACGCAGTCCTCTCGCCCCCGGGATGAACAGGATCTCTCGGTCTGTTGCCTCCGGGGCTTTGCGCAGACACCCTGTTTTTCCAAGAAGCCTCCCATCCCTTGCTTGCTGTGCTGCTCCCTTTTCCCATGTCTCCCTCCACATCCCTCCCTGCAGCATCCAGGCACCAGCAGCCGCAACCAGGGAGCCTTCTTGCTCCCCAAACATGTTGCATTTGGGATGGGACATGTGGCAATGCCTCCTCCCTGCTGGCATGGAGGACAGGCAGAAAGCAGGATTAACGCTTACCCCTCCTCTGCTCCTCCTGATGGCTTAAGCCTGGCCAGCCCAGCATCACTCTCACCCCAAATCCTCTTTCCAGGACTACTCCCCCTATTTGCTGTGACGGCTAAAAGCCATGCTTGTTCACTCACCGACCCTGTGCACCAGGGTAAGCTCTCCTCGCGGGTCTTCATCCTCGTAGAGGGCACCGAGCGCGTAGCGAAGGAGCTGGGGGGGACCTCTGAACTGCAGCCCTGGAGCTCCGGCGAACCCCGCTGCCTCCTCCGTGTCCGCCTCCTCCCCACCTAGGGCTGACACACACACATGCCATCAGGATCCGGCCCCGAGTCTTCCTCCGCGACACTTTCCTCTCATTTACATCTTCTTTTCTTTATTATGCTGGTAGATTTTCCAGCTACGCCCCTGTGCAGTCTGCACAGCAGCCACAGCCAATTCATTTTCTCATCTGTATTTATAAACAGAGTTTCTCCTATCCAAAAAAAGAGAAAAGGCCCAGGGGGGAGGGGGAAATCTTTCCCTTTCCTTTCTTCCGGAAATAAACTCTGGTCTTGAAGAATCCAAGAAAAATTAAATGGGGAGTTTAATTTTCCTCACCCGAAATTTGAGACTCTTTAATTAATGAAGGTCATTACTCCAGCTCATTTTGGGGATGACAAATATAGAGTGAGGCTGGCTGTCCAATTTATTTTCAGAAAAACTAAAATTTGAGCCTTAAAAAGATGGGAAATCAGTTGGCTTTCTTTTTGGAGTTGGTTAAAATATCAAACTCTGCCCAAGGTTTAGCAGGTGCTAAATTCGGTTATAAAATTAAGTTGCTAGGCTAAACTGTACTGGTTACACTGGCAGAAATCCAGAATCACACCGCTGACTTTAGTGGAAAACTTGCCTTGGTTCATCAAAGCAGAATCTGGCTACCTTATTTCCAGAGGATGTTAAACTTCATCAAATAGTGCAAGAAAACTGTCAAAATAGCATTTATTTCTAAAACATGAGGCTTAGGCTTTCAAACACGTCCAGGGGATTTAAGCGTTCATCTCCCATTAATCTTCGGCAAAACCCATTACTCGAGGATGAACTTGGGATCCACGTGTTGCACGTAGCTCCACCCTGGCCACATTCAGAGACGGCTCAAGCTGGGCTCCCCAAATCCCAGGATCTGTGAAAACCTCAGTTGAATTCACATTTTAAATCAGTGGGAAATACTTTAATGGCCTTCAAGATGTGAAAATAACTTACCGATGCAGGACCATCTGTTAACACCAAGCCTGTAACCCTCCTTACACGCACATTCGTACGACCCCAGAGAATTAACACAGAAATGGTCGCAGTTGCCATTATCAAGACGACATTCATCCACATCTAGAAAAACCAGATATAAATGCTGATTAGGTGCAAGTACCTCTACTTGGAGAGTGTGCTCTGTGCCTGGCTGCATCTGAAAAATTATTCTGCACATAAGAAAAACACAATTTTCTTAGTACTTCGGGGGCTCTCCCTTTCTCACTAGTATTGGAGATATTAAAACATTTCAGGGCAACATGGAACAGATTATTTCACCTATGTTTTCATCTCAAGTGAAAACAGCTGCTTTAAGCTGTTAAGCTCAGTTGATCCTTTGGTTATTTTGAGGGCTCTCCTTTTGTAGATGTAGTCTTTAACACACAGTGATATACAGCGTCCACGGAGAGAGGAGGAAAAGTTCCTCTCTGCTGGCTCGTCTCCCACGGCCCCACTTCTCCATGCTGGATGCTGGGTTATTACCATATTCCAATCTCACAAAGTGGAAATCACACATTTGTAAAACCTTATCAGCAAAGCTGGCATACGGTCACTGATTCTCTTCTTAGGGAAATGCCCACAAAGCCCCAGGATGAGCTTTGACAGCGTTTCCTCTTCCCGCTGTCGTGCTTAGTCAGACCAAAGGACTCACCGTCGCAGGCGCAGCCGTCGGCGTTGGGCTGGAACCCCGCTTTGCAGGCACACTCGTAGCCGCCCGCGTAGTTGATGCAGAATTGGGAGCAGCAGGACTCTCCCGTCTCGCACTCGTCCAGCTCTGCAAGGAAGGGGCAGCTCGTTCAGCCCTTGGACACGGTCCGAGCTGCTGCCACAGTTTTGCCGGGTAGCTACTCTGCTTTTCAGCACATGCCTTTCCACACCTTCCTCTGCCTTCACCCACATAAAAACACCATCTGAATCCTGACAGCGGCTGTATTCTGCCTTCACCCGCAGCACCCAATACCCTCCATGTCCAGGGAAAGGCATCTTTTTTGCAAGTCTTAGCTACCACCAGGTGATTTACAAAAAAGACGACAACTAGCTCTCACCAGCCCACAAATACTATCTATTTAACAGTAACCTACATTTAACTGTTTGCACTTTTGTATGGTCCATCTTTTTCAACGCAAACTAACGGTGAAACAAAGCTCGGATCCGCCGCCGCATTTGCTGGACAGCAGCAGCCTTGCTAGGTGCAATTATGGCTTTTGATACCTAATTGCCCATTGCCTTATCCTGCCCTGCGTCCATCCGGAAATTGGCATCGTCGACACCGCTGTTCTAGTGATTAGATACAACGAATCGAGCCGTTATCTTTTCACTGCAGGCTCTCAGCTGATCTCAGCCCTTGCAGCCTGCCGAGCAGGTCGGTGGCCATTCGAGGGCCACCTTGTCAATGCTGAGTCTGCAAAACGCTTTTGAACGTTACCCAGATGAGCAGCCGCAGATGGGGAAGGTCAGTGTCTCAATTAACCTTGGAAGGAGTACCGACATTATTAGGAAACACCGACAGGAGGAAGAGGAGAAAGAAAATGTAATTAATCAATCGAGGTGAGGAGGTCAGCGGGAAAATGATTCATGCGGGTTATTTGAACACAGAGTATTTTCCAGAAATGTCACAAGCCGAGCTCCTCTGCAGTGCATCAGACGATGCCTTGCTCTGGGGTCTAGCAACAGTCCCTTGTCTGTGTAGGAATGCGAAATGTGCATCCAACAAAAAGGAGATTTTTGCTGTCAAGAGCAGCTTTTCATATCCTCAGCCTTGCCAAAGCCTTCCCCTGCGCTCTCCCTTCCCTCGCTGTGGCCAGAGGAACCACGTCCCTCTGAAATCTCCATCAGCAGGTCACTGAGCCGGGGCACGGGCAGGAGGCTGCTCTGCCTCCTCTCATCCGTACACAAATGAGACTGCATAACCCACCCCACCCCTGCGAGGCTCAGGGTCCAAAATCTCCCTCCCTGACCTTCTTTTTCCTTTTCCTTTTCTTTTTCTTTTTCAGCTCCAGCATCAACCCTCCTTACAGATCTCCATGCTTCCCTCCTCCCCTGCTCCTTCCTTTCTCCTGCACTTGGCTTTTTTTGTTGCAAGACTCTTCTCGTCTGTAATGCCTCTCACATTCACCAGAGCTCCCGCTCTCCACCGCTCCTCACGTCTTACTACACTGCTCTGTGATGCCTGCTCTTCCCCCGCCCCTTCTTGGCTATTCTTTAAAATTTTAATGGCATCGTGACAGCAGGTCTAAACCAGAATGAGATACAGTTTGCATAGCAAAAGTCGTAAACAAAAAAGATCACATCGTAAAATCGGTTAAAACATGAAGGAATTTTTAAGCTCTTCTCTCGAAATAAAAACAAATCTCTCTCTATTGCTTTCACTTCCTAAGTGAGACTTCTCACAGCCAGAAGTGCAATCTCATCACTGAGCAAATCTGATGGAAATAGAGCAACTTCCATAACACAAAGTGGAGTTTGCACATGAAGCATTTCAGAACTCCGAGCCAGAGCCGACCCTCTTCCCAGCTGCTGGCTGAGGAAGGGAAGGAAAAAAAAAAATTCAGCCAAGTGATGTTTGGGCTGGACACAATGAGTTATGGCCACGGCAACTGGTGATGCACCAAAGCGTCATCTTCCATTTCGGAAGCAGAACTCCTTCCCCTCGTTAATTAATAATCCCAGCAAACACGCAGAGCAAGGCAAGCTGGAGCAGCCCTGGAGGATGCGCCAGAGGATGGTATTAATTAAAACTTGGAGGAGAAGGGCAAGGGATGGGAAGGTATTTCCTTGAGTGACGGCTCTCCTGCTGGCTCCCCTTGCAGAGACCCGCCACACCTCCTCCCTCCTCCTGCGGAGACGCAGCATTCGCCGTGAATTACCTGCGCACGTTTTGCCATCAAAATCGAGGCGATAGCCCTCGTCGCAGAAGCAGCGTGGCCCCGCAGTTGTGTGCTCGCAGTGATGAGAGCAGCCACCGTTGTTGTCCTGGCAGCTATCGACAATTTCCATTTCGATGCCTTGCAGAGAAATAAATCAAAAGGATGTTAAAGAGCAAGCACAGGGGGAGAGTCACTGGAGAATAAGCCTTCCGTAAAAAAGCATACATAAGCCGACTGCTGTAGCAGGAAATATAAACTCAGCTCCCACACACACTCGAGAAGAGCACATTTTGAAGTCAGTGAGCTCCAGGTATTTGTCTCCTTGTGTCATAACAGTGGATGCTCTCGACTTCGGTAATGTGGAGCCAGCTCACCATTTCAGCAGTCTGCCTGCTATGGGAGCGTTCACAGGTTTCCTGAGATTTATGCTTTGTTTGAACCTAACAGTGAGGTCTGCTCTTGCCCCAGAGGAGGAAAGGAACCATCTGAGGAACCCAGGTGGTTCATCTCAACCCAGAACGCTTATGCTTTCCAAGAAGCAGCTTTTAGTTTTGTAGGCGAACGGGAAAGAGTTGAGTTCTGAAACATCCACCAAACACAAACGCTTTAAAATTTTCCTAGTAGAGTCCTGTTGCCTAGCCTGACACCCAACCACAAAGCAAAACAATCCACAGGTTTTGACCCTTGGACATCCCCTTCAAGGGGGCATACGGCAGCTCCTCTGCTGAGACTTTGTCCCCTTACAATTAAGACAAGGTGGTGGTACAATGCCGTTGCCAATCCCTTTCACCCTGACAGACCACTCCATCCTCCTGCACTTGGCTGCGATGCAATGGACAGTCCTCACAACATTTTGGCCAGGCCAGCGGAAGCCCTCATAGAGGAAAGAGAACATCTGTCCATCTCATTCCCACCAAGGTACTTCATTAAATGACTTCTTTAGGATGAGAAGAAAATACAGGTTCAGTTATAAAGTTTCTCTTGAAAAATTAGCTGGATTGTCTTGTTATAGAGCTATGCAGAGAGGAATTAATTTCCCATACTATGTAGGAGAACTGAGAAACACCATCCCTAAAGGAGCCATCATACTTCCAGTAACATCCCTGAACGAGCCATCATACTTCCAGTAACATCCCCAGCTCAGAGCGGTGGCCATCAGATCTGGTACAGAAGGACGGCGTTCCCCAGCTGCCACGGGCTCACGGACACTTCTGTGTTGGTGGCTCTGGTCCCTTTTTGTGACCCCAGGGAGCAACCTGCTTGCTGACAAGAAATGCAAGTCTAGCTGGAAGAGGGTATAAATTAGGGGAACATATATGGAGGGCTACATCTGATGCGCGATATGATTATTTGCACCAGGGAGAAGAAATCTAGTCTCCTGCCCAGTGTGTTAAGCCAGGATTTAGGAAATTCAGTGATCAAACGCAGAATCTGACTTTATACACTATCTTCATCATTTACTTTGCCTCAGTTCTTCATCAGTAAAACTGGAATAACGGCTCTTCCCCATGCCACTGGGGAAATGAAAGAATAAACAAAGATTGTAAATTGCTCAAACACTGGGATAATCCTGATCATAAATATATGCAGAATGTTTTTATTTTTATTGTTTGCTCTGTAATATTGTACATAAGGCACAGAGAATCACCATCCCCTGAGATTTGCTGAACATTAAGAAAAAATATTATCTGAGAATCACAATGAAATCTAAATGGTCTAAACCACTTTTTTATCCCCATAACGGATCATTTCGTATCTATATATTAATTGCATTTCCTCCACCATTGCACTACTCACAGTTCCCCATCACCTACGAAATAATTCTCCAGGATGTCTCTCACATAATTGGTTTTTGGTTTTAATGTATGTTAATGCTTTGTAACTGAATGTCACCCTTAATAAGTATTTCTTACACACACATTCTTAAAGAAAGCATTCATTTTCTGGCATGCAGCATATTTTCCTAAGGAAATTCTGCTGAAAGTTCTTGCACAGTATTATTAGATTGAACGATCTTTGCCCACCTCTTTGCTAAAACAGGTCATGCTTTTGTCTGCATTCCAGTGAGCTTACGTTAGGTCCGTAATAACACCAACTCTTCCACATCACCTCCTTTATTAATCTAAATTTGCCCTCAAGGACAGCCCAGGGATCACCTATCAACTAACAGCGCTGGGAGTCAGTCCCCTTCTCAAGAAAAGTAGCGTTGATTAAGAAACCCCATGGGCAAGAGGGAAGTATGTGAGGGAAGACAACAGGGTTCAGTATTATTTCAGTTTGGGAAATTTTAGTTGTTCAAATATTTATATTTTTTTTTATCCCCAATTGTGCTTTTTTCTTTTTTTGTTTTTAGAGCATCTACTTAACAGTGTCAATAATCTCAGGAGAAACATAAGTAAACCTAGACAGACAAAGACAAGAGCAGGAAGAACCTCGTGTTGGTTTTCTTTTGCCTCAGGTCCAGCATATCAAAAAACTAGGAGAAGGAGGGCAGGAACGACTACATTTCATAGAACAGCAATATTTTGGTAGCTCTGCAACAGAATTCATCAGACTCTGAAGATAAACCAAGAGGGCTATTTGCTCTTTGAAATGCAGTAATTAAGGTCTGTGAACACAGGCTTAGGAATGTATCAACCTGCAAAACCAGCAGTAGCAGAAGATGAAGAAAATAGTATTAAGCTTGAGCTTTTGCATACATTTATTTTGCTGGAAGTGCTAATCCAACTGAATTAAAAATGAAGCACAGCAGTTTGCAGATAAGGTAGCCTGAAACGCAGAGGTGTAAAAGCGTCACTTACGGTAGCACTGCTTTCCATCAGCCCCCAGCTCGAAGCCAGGATTACAGACACAGGTGAAGGATCCCAGAGTGTTCACACAACGATGAGCACACCTGGCTCTGCCTTCTGCACACTCATCAACGTCTACGAAGCGGAGAGAAAGGCAAAGACATTCATTTGGATATGAAAATAAAAAATAATACTGCTCTACACGCACACGGGTGTCTTTCCAACCATCCACTGAAGAGAGCATCCTGATGTTAGTCTACAAACGACAGCATCTGATGAACGCAAGAACACTGAACTCACAACATTATTCTCCAAAATAATGGTTTTTTTCTAAAGACCGCTGACCTTGAACATTGCAACATGAATATTTACAATAGCAGACATTACATTTACAGTATCAGCCAAAGCAGCTTCTTCATTATTCCTACAACAAAAGTGACGGCAAAAGAAGCCATATGAAGAACTCAGAAAAAATCCTGTCTCCCAGTACCTAAAATTATCACTAGATCCTCACAGCCATGCTGTTTAAATTAATGGAGCAGGAAATATCTGATTATTTCCTGAGTGTCAAATGATTTGGATTAAGTGGTGGCTGGGTTTCAACAGGTACAATGGAGACAGATCTTCTCTGTCACATTCCCTGAATCCTGCAGCTTCTTCTACAGAAGTCCAGCAGGGAAGCACCTACTCTGATCAGAGGAGTTGCACCCCACCTGTAAGAAAAGAAAAAAAGGTGAAGAGCCGTACGTGGGGGCACTGTTCTTCACCCAGTCCTCTGGCAAGCAGTCCGTTCCCTGGCTTTACACTCGCTAGTCTGCATTTCGGAGTTAAATGCCATCCATCCTCCTAAAAACTTAGTGGAAGAGCATGAAAATATCTTTAAGGAATAATAATTGGGGGGAAAAAAAAATCCAACAAAAGCTTACACTAAATACTGCTGCTGTGGAGCACAGCTGCAGAAAACATCAGCCTCCTTGCAAAGACTGGCGTTATCTTACACCGACCTCCCGCTCCTTCTCTTGTTCTGACATTTTGCTTTGCAAAATACAGATTATTCATCGCTACGATCCTGGGTCAGTCACACATAGGACAGAACAGTCCGGTGTGCGGCTCCTCGCCTTTTACCACAGCAAACCACTTTCTAGGTGTTTTTTTCCTCCACACGTGCTGTAACCAGTGCGGTGCTCCCGGCCCCTTGTACTTGAAGACAAGTAGCTTTACGAATGCAATCAGTATACTCACAAAAAGAGGCCCCGGGGCAGTGCAAACACCACACACCGACTCATGAAAATTTCAGGATAAATGACAGCTGCTCTGAAGCAGCAACACGAGTAGCTGCTGTTTCGAAGAAAATGGGTTATTTCTCCTTTTTCTCTAATTAATTGCCACTTTGCAAGTAGAGTATGTTGGCAAATGCTGTAAATGTTCTTTTCTCTTTTTCTGCTTTTTCAATTAGAAAAACAACAAGTTGGAAAACTGAACCACAGCCACCACCCTGCACATGTTTCTCCGTATCTTGTAAATATAGCTAATAGCTTAAGTATGACACTTGAGTTGCCCTCTGTCTCCTTCTAGCTCGGTTTCCAAGAAGTCAAATACCAGCTTGAGTTTTGCAAAAGATGTTGAATAATTTCTAGGAGGAAAAACCCAATAATTGCATATCCATGGTAAGACGTGATGCTTCATGCTTCAAAAGACTGTCGCCATGAGGTTGGGAAGAAAATTTGTTGCAATATATAACACTGCAAGTCACCTAGTGCTTTAGTTTACACATAAATTAACAGAACTGTTAACGTGTATCCGAGATAAAACCAGTAACATGCTGACCCTAGTATTAAACCCACTGCTGTTCCCATCTATTAATCATCAGTGAAGCGTCTATGCTACTTGTAAATATTTTGCTTTTTCAGCAACCTTACTCATGAGTAACCCCAGTAAGAGAGGGGAATCGCTGAGGTGTGCAGTGCTACTCGCAGAAGGGCTTAAAGGCAACTGAGTAAAATACTCATACTTACTTCCTAGGAAGTATTTCGCAAAGCACCCGGGCAACAATTTAAATATGGGCAAAATTTTGGCCAGGTTTTCAAAAGGAGGAGTTTAGAATTAGCACCTGAATATGTACCCTGATCCTGACCAGGCTGGTAAAAATCTGTGCGCTGTGACGTCCACGGGTGCTTTGCGCTTCATAAAACTGATACCATACCTAGCTTCCAAGCACCATACTGAAAGAGAAAACAGGTACTCTGGCCTCTACTTCCCCTACATTTCAGGTCAGAAATACTTTAGATCCTTTTGAAAATCCCAGACCAAATACAGGACTTTGGAATTCAACTTTTTAAGCTCTTTTTGGAAATCTTCGACTTCATGATTTCTTCCTTCACAGTAGTTTCTCTATTAATATGGAAACAGTTCTCCAGCTAAAAAGCCTTTTGAATTCTAAATAGGTTTTCAGTGACCTGGTTCAGAGTGTTACGTGAACCAGTTTTCCAGGAGCTGTATCTGGGGCATTATTTTAAAGGGACCCTACAAGAATAATACTACAGCATCTACAAATCCAGTTGCCAGAAAGCACGATTTCAGAGATCACAGGGTAATTGTCATTAATAAAATGGTCCTTCAAGACTATTGGCTGACATAAATTACACAGAGAGAACCGCTGTTTCAAAATGCATACGTATATTTGTACAACGTATTCCGTTCCATTCAAAGCCCAGTAAGCCAGAGCGCTGATTAGTACCTTTCTTCCCAATAAATAGTCCATAGCTTCTTACCTACACAGGACTTTTTGTCTGCAGAAAGATAATGCCCTGGATGACACTCGCATTTTGCAATTCCTCTCTCATTTTGACAGATTTGTGAGCATCCTCCATTCCCACTTGTGCAGGGGTCTAGCACTGAAACCAATTAGAGCACACTGTCAACTTAAAGGTCACGTTTTTGTCTGAAAATGATCTTACCTGCCATCGTTACAACTAACAACGAAGATTACTGTAGCTGGAAGAGATCAGACTGAAAAAAAAAAATATTTGACAGAATTTGGTGTATAGTAAAGCCGTTGTTTTTCTGTATGCTATTTTCTCTCTTGCGGGACAGCATTTTCCATAGAGCACCAGCAACGTTTTAAACAGCGGGAAACTGGGCTCACATTACACCTTGGATGTAGGACAAGAAAAGTACATTTTATTCTTATTTTGCTGAAACTGAGCAGATTTCAAGAGTTGCTCTAAACAATAGCAATTAGCATTCCAATATGTGTGAACCCATAAACACATACAACGGTGGAGTTCGCCATGGAACAATGTGTATTTAAAAGTCTCTAGAGGAAATAAATGCCGAAGAGCCCCAAAAGACCTCCTTCAGTCTAAAAACATATGCGATTCATGTTGTACATCAAGATTTTTTTTCTTTTTTTGAACAATAACATACCATTATCAAGGATAAGCCGCTCTAAGTGGCAAGTACTCAGAAACACTATTTATAAAATGTCGGCAGAAGTCTCCACCTCAAAGATTTCACTGTGTTTTATGGGTTTATTTCAGGAACACATACCTGCTGGAAGGGTACTGATTTATTTTGCCAAATAAAGACTTTGCACACACCAAAATAGACCTGCTAGGACTGTTCGGACAGATCTGATTTAAGAGTCAGAGTCTTCACACCAAAATCTGGTGTTCTGCACGAGGTTGAGGTTTCAGTTTGAAGTCCTAGTTACACGAACGTGCTGGTGAATAACATTGTGTAGGTAAATCTGGAGGACACCTTTGAAAATATGTCCTCCAGAGTTCTGCTTAGTTTTAAATAAAGCTTTCTAAAAGTTAAGCCCACTTCCTTACAATTCAAGCTCTAATTCAGTTTTAGCATTTTACTAATTATTGTCCGATTTGAGACATTTGACCAGTATTACTCACACTCCCCCAGCCCGACATCTCCTTCACTGGCCATCTCAAGCTCTGTACAAGCCAACTTCTATCAGGGCACCAGGAAGAAAGTCAACATCAGTTCAACAGCACTGGCAGTGGAGTCAGGGTTTCAGCAACCCTGGGGAAGAGTTGAAGGTGGTTTCCTCTAGACCTTGCTGCTTTGCTCTTCCAGTGGCTAACCACAGACATATATATAGCTATGCAGGAGAAGGGAATAGGAGGGAAAGACCTCTATTTTATATAGATACCTTTAAATATGGGGTGGGTTTTTTCATTTCCTCCAGTTTTTAGTTTTCTGTGTAGCCAGTGGCATTTTGTGCCACTGCTTGGCAAAGGAGGATGTTGCCCCAGAACATCTTAGTATTCCCTTGTTTCACCTCCTGCCATCTCCAGAACATAACTGTTCAAGGCTGCAGGCTGAGAGTTTGACTTAACAATATTTTAAAAAAAAAATAATAAAAATCACTGTTAAAAATGTCGAACTGAAATTTTCTGTTGGACTTCCGAAACGATAGGTTGCAAATAGGTTTCCAAGGGACAGCAGCACTTCATCCTACGTGACACTTTCAAGCCTGACAACTTGGCTCTGCAGTTTGACAATTTGCGGTCTACAAAGGATTTAGCTTCAAGCAAGAACTCATTCCTTGCTGATATGAAATACTGAGTTATTTGCTGATTCTTTTTTTATTTGGTTAAATTAAATTAAATCAAATCACTATCAAACAGCATCTGTTAAACCTGCACATTATAAAGGTTTTCAGAGCATCTAAAGCTTTAATTTGAGCATGATTACAGCAAAGAGTAAAACTTGTAATACTCTGTGACATCACAACAAGCAAACAACAAATTATAGGGTAGATGTTAGTAAAACATAGTAATTTGAATGAAGATAGTGGCCTTGGAAGTCCTTAAACAAGATAAAAGTTCATAAAGGAGAGATCTTCAGGACACAAGGCAACCACTGATTGACTTGTTTTCTACTGACATATTTGTTCCTTCCTGTTATAGGCAGGTTTCAGGAAAAGCTAAAAATAACTCATTGGTGTTCTTTTTCCTACATATTTGGCTCTTATTGTTTGACTTAATAACTTTAGTGGGTAACAGGCTCCATCCTACGAAGCTTTATTCCAAGCTGTTAAACACTATGGCAAAAAATTTATCGGAGCTGTTGCACTTCCTGATGTCCCAGGACATCCAGGAACGTCATCTGAAAAAGCCATGGTGATGCATTGATCTGGGACAGCAGCAATGTTCTTGGTGAAGTGCGAGTACGGGCTCTGCATGTGCTGTGGACCTGCCAGACCTTCACTGCAAGGTTGTAAAGAACAGGGTCTCCCGTCCTATCTGCCATGACCTCTAGAGCACCTAAAGAAAGAGAATTAGACTTTATCAAGTTCATTTTCTTGCTCACAGCAACCATGACTTTCAACTGGAGAAAACATGAAGCGGTAAGCAGTACAATTTGCTTCTCATGGCAGGGAAGGTTAGGGGTGGAAATAGCATTGACTTATAGAAGGGAAACTCAAAGCGGCTTGAGAAAGATATTTGTTCTTGCCACCCCTGGGCAACCCAATGGAGAATTCACTCTAGCACACGTCCTGTATAGCCCATTCTCTTATACGAGTATCACAGCCGCTGCTGACCACATCTATACAATATCTCACCCCTGGAGCAGCTATCTCACCACTGTGTCTGATGCCACACCGCTCCATTCCATCGGTTTGCCTCCACGCTGAAGGCTGCACCACCCTGCTAGGCTTGGGTGTTTCAGTATGGCCTTTTGGGGCTACGGGGTGCAGCATTAGCTCCCAAGGAGTCAGCGAGGATGACTCCACTCCTGCAGCACAGATACAGCTGCTGCAGCAAATACCCTCGTGACGCTGTAGTTTCTCTGTCCAAACTAGCACTACAGCAGCCATCCTTTCTACTTGAAAATGAAAAGCAGCCAGGCTCACCTCCTTCCACCTTCTCTACTTAAAACATCTCTAATTGCCAACCCAAATGTATTTGTGGCCAGTTTATCCTCATTTGTTCCTGTAAAAATTGTGTCCGTTGGCTTAACTAGCACTTTTCTCTCCCAGATGTTTATTCACTAAGGTATTTACGGGAGAAAAGCATCCTGCTCGGTCTTCATTTTACCAGCTGAGCTCCCCTTGCAAGACAGATTCTCCTTTCTCTGACCACAGCTGTCCTCCTGGGGAGGTTGTGCTATTATATTTTGATTTACGCCACCCTGAACACAGGTAACCAGACATACATGGGAACTCCGGATAAGGTCTCACTCGCAGACAAAGCTGACCTTGCCCCTTCTCCACTCTTCAGTAATTACCGGCTGGTGACAAACTGCTGCCTTCGGTGTGTGGCTGACCCTCACCAGCCCCACAATGAGAGGAAGCGAGCAGCCACAGCTGCCTGTGTGGTGGCAAAACCTCACCAATTAGGGGACCGAGCCTGCTCGTTTTGCTGCTAAGCTGAGCCAGAGTGTGAAGTGGCAGATGAAGGTCTGAATTGTTCCATAGCGACCCAAGGGGCAACTCCTACCCAACGAGGCATCGCCACACTCAGACCTTGCCGATCCAACCTCTGTCCCACCACAACACCATGAAAAAACACCAAAAAGTTTTATGAGGGGGTCTGCAAGTCCAGCTGGCTTGGCCAAGGACATCTCGAGTACCAGAGGCAGTGGAGGAGCCGCGAGAGGTCTGGAAATGGGCTGGAAGGTCTCTGACACCCTCTCCCCGTTAATGCTCGCCTTTTCCGACTCTTTCAGACAATCTCAGGGACAAAACGCGGCCATCCCGTGAAAGACGGAGGAGAGGCGAGCTGGCTGCGGATGCTCGCTGAAGCGCAGGCTGTGCAGTCTCTGCAGAGGGCAGGACTTGGGGAGGCCAAGACCGAAGGCCAAGTGCTCGCTGCACACAGCATGAGCTGGAAGCAAGCTGAACAGCAGGATTTACTTACACTTTATACACAGCATATAAAATCTCCGAGCAGAAGAGGAGCCATATGGAAACGGTTTTGTGACAGGAATTTTAGAGCAATAAATCCATAAATTTGGCCCTATCTTTCTCTGGCATATTCAAGGGTACCATGTGTGTGCGCTTGTGTTGGGGAAGGCGGGGGGGTTGCCTTACAAACTGATGAATATGTTAAGATACACGAAAGGAAAAAAAAAAAAAGAAACAAAACCAAAAATGATCAAACCCAAAGGTAGCATTTCTGTTCTGCTTGAGAGAGTGTTTGCTCAGAAACCTGAAGGGGAGGACGAATGAATCGGACTGCCATTAGGAGCAACATAAGCCAAAAGCAGATAAAGAAAAGGCTTTATGTAGAATAAAACACGGCATACAGGCCAAGTCTATATACAACTTGATGAATAACAAAATGTTAGAATTCAACCACGATTAAGTTCCTAACCTATGTCATCATCATCAGCGTGCAACAAACAGCCAGGAGTCTACAAGGCCAAAATCTTGTTCGAAGTTGTGAATCAACGTGAGCTTCACACGAGCTTCACACCTCAAACGTGTCATTTTAATCCTGTTAATAAGCGATTCCTAAAGCTGCTTTTGGCAAGCAGGGTAAAATACGAATACAGCGACTCGAAGCACTATCCTGGGGTCTTTCAAATTGCCTTTAATATGTGTCTCCAGACTTACCTTCACAGGATTTGGCATCCTTCTTCAGCTGGTAGCCCGGCTGGCACTGGCACTTGTAGTGGTCTTCCCCCAGCTGAACGCACTCCTGCTCGCAGCCCCCCTTGTTCACACTGCAGGAGTTGATGGCTGGAGCCAAGGAAGCATTGAAGGAACACATGTCAACAACCCAGGAAACTTATTTCCTATTTTAAATACATAAATGACAGTAAAAATATGCAAACCTCGCCGAACAGCTTTCATAAATGCACCTGTCCCCACCCCCTGCTGGATTACTCCCCCTTGTATTCACGGTGCTTGTTTGACATAGCGTCCCACGTCGGTGAAAGCCCGTGATTCCAGCGAGAGGCAGGTGAGATCTAAGAGCTGTAATGCTGACTGAAGTACAGCCAGCCTTTGATCTGACAGCAGCAAAGCACTCGAGAATCCACGGAGGTAAGGAGGAAAAAAAAAAAAACAGAGCGGCCCCATTGGCACTTGCCCACTGGGGTTTTCTTCTGTCCCCTCCATCACTGATTAAAAAAAAAAATCATCATCATCTTTCAGGCTGATTTCCTCAGCCTCATGAATAGGAAGCTGCAAATGACAGGAGTCACAGGCTCCGCAGGACAAGCTCACAAAGAAAACCACAAGGAACAAGAGGTTCTTTAGTACGTCTCTAAAGATGCTTCTTCTTTTACCCAGGCAAATTAATATTCTTTTTTGTTCGACATATATCACCGGCCTCTGGAGAAACATTTCTCCTCCTGCCAAAATACATTAACACACACCCACACCTATTCGCACACTGCATATAAAAATAAGATAGATCGTTTGAACCTGTTATTGTGCTGTATGTATGTACGTGTGAGTGTGCGCGTGACTGCATCTATATGTATTTTTAACAGCAGGGATGTATTATGTTCTCCATGAGGAGCTGGGAAGACTATTTGGTCCTTCATGGAAGGCCTGAAACTCTGGACCTGATGAAGTCAGCAAAGAGCTTTGATATTTATTTTAGGAATATTAATATTAATTCATTTATCTGTAACAGACATTAAGAAAACAAGAGCCACAAAAGCTGCTGCAGGATGCATTTCACCCTGTGCTACCAATTAGCAAATACTTAGTTTGTGCAGTCAAGTATGTGTTAGAAAGACAAAAAGAAAAGTAAATTTTTTCATTATCATGGATGCATACACAGCAGTAGCCAGGAAACACCTCGCTGACCACTGGACCTGATCTCCACCCGGCCCTGCAAACCGCCCACCCGGTTAGCCATTGAACTTGAAAGCAGCTCGATTTCTACACGGGAGCCTGCAGACCTGATACGCTCAAAGCTTCCTGCTTGCTCCACATTTGTATCCAAAGACCTGTTTTTCAGCAAGAATATTCAAATAAGATGAAAATATTTCAGAACATGAAAAACACCTTAAATCGGCTCCAAGACTGAATATACATCTTGATTTTTTTAAAGTGCCATTTTCTCCCTCTTTTTCTAGGCATAAGCCAACTTGGATGTAAGAGGAGATAAGAAGCAACCTGCCGTACCGAGAATGTTGAAGGCTTCGAAGCCAGAAGGGGACAGGGATGAATTCTGTGCCCGGAGCTTGCCCCGGTGTGGCCGTGCAGCCCAGCCCGGCATGGGGCTCTGCCGGCGGCTGGGGAGGAAGGAATTACTCCGGAGCCACCGCCGCCACCAGGTTTATCACACCTGCTGCCGAGGCATTGCATGGGCTACGTGCGAGGAGGTGCCAGACTGAAAGAGAAGAGCCGCCGTGGAAGGAACAGGATGAATTGTGCTGCCAGGCGCCGGCAATGCATCTTTGATCAGAAAAAGGGAGAGACTTGGCACGTCATGAGTCTAATTCCACCTCTTGTAAAGGGGCTCATGGCTGGAGGTCTGAGCACGTGCATGGGGTTCAGGCAGAAATGCGTCATGCCCTCCGCTTTCAAAGATTTACTCTTGACGTTTGGTAGAAAACCAGCCCCGGTGCCGAGTCCTGACAGGCACAGCTGGGGATAACGCCTGGCGATGCCAAGCGAGGGAGGCAGCATTGCAGGAAGGGGGACGGTGGCAGGAGGCATCACGCAGGAAAGACAAGGATCTGATGATGATTGAGAAATATACATTTCTCAACTCATTATTTTTTTATAAAAATTCTCACATTTGTACAAAAAAACCCTGAGTATGAAGCCACAGTTAGATGTATACATAGCAATCATGGGGTTAGAACATGCCCTCTCTTCAAACCTATGTTTTCTGTCACCTTAAATCCAACCTCACCAATGACAAGAAATGTAACTTCAGATGTACTGTGCTTTTACTTACGTGGAAAAACATAGAGTATAGATTTGTAGAGATATTTTCTTTGTTACTTCCTCTATTAAGAGCCTTAGTGTGCAAAAGTCTCCACAAAAACCTGCATCTCAACAGCTTTTCTACATAAGGCAGACATCAAAGATAACAGCTGGCACCAGAGATGAATCGGGCTCTAAAGACCGCACTCTGCTTTCACTTCTAGGCGTTAAAACAAGAATAAATTGCAGTGAAGACAATGAATGTACGTGAATCCAAAAACACAGCCTGATACTACAATAAACATATTCCCTGTCTGAGTTTTTGCTTTCCAGATACCAGTCGGTTAAATTTTAATGAAGTTAAATTCATTACATTAACATAATCAAGGCATTAAAAACAAAACAAAAAAATTGGACAGTGTTACCTTTGGTTATTCTAATTACCCAATTTGTAGTGAATGTTCAGCCTGACACATATCTAAAAATGAATAGAATATTAAGCAAAATTCGTGGGACCAAAGAGCTAAGAAAGACAAGGAGCATTGAAAAAGGTGGGATTCTGACACGGCACTCAGTATCAGAGATCATCAAAGGATTCAAGAAGAAAGTATTTTAGCTTCATTGAACAAGTGAACCCATTTTAGAGGTTGTTTGCTGTAGAGCACCAGCAGAAGTTTCTAATGAGAGTAGGAGGAATAACAAACAAGAAATACATTTCCTCAAACCATGTATTTTGAGGCTTATGCTAGCGGCAGAGGGATGGACCACCAGCGGTTAGTCAGGATCCCAAACACACTGTGATGATGTGGTAGGATGACCAGACTCGCTGGAAAGAGCTTGTCAAAAAAGTTCAGTAATCTTCCACACAATCACACCAGAAAGTAGCTTATCCCAGGTTTTTGACTCTTCAGATGTAGGCTGAATATCTTATAAGAAGATAGATCCACTTCCTTATGTATGGGAGACTTCCAAGCCATCTAGGCTGCAAAATCTGCTTCCCCTCAAGTGATTTTGACACTTTTGCTCCCAGAAACGTAAGGTTGCCAAAATGAAAAAGACAACGTGGAAAGAATGAACATAACAGAAATCTGGGCTGGGTTCATCTGAAAAGCGTGTCTAAAAGGATGCTTGTTTCTTATTTCTGCAGCTGAGATAATCACCTTCCATAAACAGCTCATTTCCAGAACGTAGTCCCTTTTTATTCTTAGTACGTGGGGGAGATTGTTACATCCTCTAAAGTATCCACGGAAGAAATATTCTTGCTAATGCAAGCCCTATTTGAAACGCTCGATGTTCTGCTTGGCTGCGCTAGGTCAAGAGAGATGTGCATTATTGGGTTTACTTCTTGATCGGACGAGTGCTCAAAACTAAATGTGCAAACTGGTGCAGCAGAAGAGGCAAACTCTCTGTCCTCAACGGTCATGCAAGCAGTTAGTGCCCAAATCCCCATGCTGGGCACTCCTGGCTTATGGGTTTATATGAAATGCTTCCCTCTGTCCTCATCAATTAGTAACTGTCTTGTGCTCCAACGCACGAGAACTTATTATATCCATTTATTTTGGTGTCTTGTCTAAACAGCTGAAACAGAACTCAATATCCTCTGCTCAGTATTGTGTATATCCATTATCATGATAGCAATTCTCTCTGAAACTTACTCCTGTCTCTCATCTTCGGATTTACTTGTTTCTCCTTGATAATTTCTGAGATACAGCAAACAGAACTGAACATCGTATCAAGTATTTTTAATAACTTTTTGTGAATACTTACATTTGCGAAACGAAAACTCACTTTCTGATAAAGTTCATAGCTAGGACACAACTTCAAACTGAGCTTCTTGATTATTTGCGCCATGGGAGAACTTTACTATTCTATGTCCACAGAAGGTTTTTACATATTACCTTACCATTAGTAAGTCCATTTCATCACCACAACGTCTACTTTTTATTTTTCTCATTCAGTTCTTTTGCTCTTTTCCCCCCAAAGCCATCTTACTTCTTTTTTTGTATAAAATTCTCTCTCCACCACAGTTAAAAATGAGACTATTCAGAGACAGTAACGTAACTCGAACATCACATCTTTCACTTCTGGGACTTCCCTGGTCAGATCTGATCAGAGGGAGATGAATTTCTCTCTTTTAATTTACAGAAAACCACTTGTGTTTCTAGTTAAATATGAACCGTCCTGCTTTTATGTTAATTTTCTCTCTCACACTAGTGTTTCCTTACCCACTCCTTCTCCAACTAAGATAATGAAGAAAAGACTGAGACTTCACGGTATTTTTAATTGCAGTTAGCACTGAAAGTCTCTGTATGTGGTAAACCCAGCAAACCTAAAAGGGTAATTCCTTTAAATAAAAAACATTATTCCCGCAGCTTGAGCACTGGTACATCTTGTGTTCTAGTTGCATCAGTAGATTTATTGCTGTGATAATACCAGAAATGACTGATGACATATTTGGCTGATGTTAAGCACAACCAAGGGACTTCGTGCAAGAACCGAGATGATGACCAAACTGTGAGTGAACTTACTCTGCAGATGTGGTCTGACAATACTTGACTGTTATTCTCATATTACCTAAAATCAGGCTTAACAATTAAAACAAATGACATCCTTTTCTTCTTTACAAATTACAGAACATTTTAATTCTTTTTGCAGAATTCAACAACTTGACTTTCGTACTGATTTAAATGCAACGCAAGGACAGTATATTTTATTTTATTATTATTATTAGCAACGTGCAGAATTAACTCTGCGTGTCTTGTTTCAGGGCTCAGAGTCCAAGCAGAGAAACACAGCGTTTATTTTTAATGGCAGAGCTGCTAATCCTCTCCACAAGCACAGAAACGGGCACGGTGTCACGGGCTGAACTGCTGAGCTCCATGATGCTCTCATTTCCACGAGCATATGTAGGCTAACTCCATACTGTAAATCAGGGGCTTTTCACCCCAATCTGGAAAACTGGGTATAGCCTTTGGGATCATATCCGCTCTTTCGAGTGTTTTCTAATGTCTCTTGGAATGGGATTCCTCTGACCAACAGCAGACGTCTGTCAGTACAACTGCGAGCATCGTTCAGATTAGCAGAGCAGTTGCCGAGATGAGACCTGCAGCCAGCCCAAGCTCGGTACTTAATGTCGGCAGAAAGGGGAACACATCCACGAGCAAACATTCATGAACTGAAGATCTTCAATATGGGAGCTTTAAAACTAATTTAAAGAAAGGCAAGCAGTTTGGTTTGCAGCTTCTTTTGTTACTGGCTTTCACGTGTTATCTTTGGCTTGGGTGTGCCACGGAGGAGTACAGCACAGGTTTTGCTGGCTGAGCAGGGGAAATTCGGTATCGCTTGTAACGGAGATGTTACAAACAGGACTGCAGTGGATGAAGAAGTATCCCTGATGTACGGGAGCAATGCAAGCTTTTAAAGAATGTTGTAGATAAAGGAATGGATCAAAAAGCATAGGACCACTGTGGGAACAAGGAGCTTTCATAAATCTACAGCGCCCTAATTATCAGCCCACAGCATGAGCAGAATCTCAGGAAAGGTGCTCAAAACTCGCAGCTTCACATGCATGGGCACCTCCTGCGTGAGCTAAAAGGATTAGCACAAACTAAATGTTCATGTAGTATGCCCTGACGGAGAGTTTTCAGCCTGCCCCATGCAGACTTTTCACTCTGCCCAATAACTAAAATGTAAACCAGACCCCAGCAGACAAATCTGCCTTACTGTTTTACCTAAAAAATTCAACATACAGCAAAAGCCGAAGAGAAGAGACAAAGGGTATGGCTGCTTCTCTTCATGCACTCTGAAAACCAGAGAAGACCTCTGAGAGCATACTCAGATGTTGCATTAGCCTTTCAGAGCTCCCTCTCCAGCCACCAGTCCACAGCACCATTTCTCAAATGTATCTTCGTAATTCACAAATTTGGCCTTTGCTCGGGATCCTACAGAGGGGATTTTCTTCTCTGCTCACTGTGGCAGAGTCACAGAGATTTTACTTCATCATCTCACCCCTCGACCCAGTTAATGATATCCTCCTGCCTCTGCTCGTGCCACCGCCTGGGAAAGCCTACAGCGTGCCAAGCCTGCTCACCTACTGTAAGGTTAAACCCAACTTCAGGGTGGCAACCACAAGCTTTTATTTCGTCTTCATCACTGAAGACACAAGCTGTCCTTCAGGACTGCTTGGGTTGGAAGCACAGCGTTCTGCCAGGCACCCGAGGGCCAGAGATCTCACTATTCCCTGTTTGCACCTCTTCAGCAAAAACAGGCAAAAAGACTAAGGAAGAGGAAGGGTAACGGGGGCAGGGAAGTCCAGGGCACGGCTGGAAAATGCAGGGGGATGTGATGCAAAGAAAAAAATATTCAAAATTGGAAAAACATTTTCATTGGGAATGAAGACCCCGTATTTCTTTGCTGCCTGCTGCAAAACAAATTTTCACAAGATTGCATCACAGGAACACGGGACACCATCACTGCTTTGTTCACAAAAAAAAAAAAAGGGAATAAATTTGGAAATACCTGAATTCTCATAAGCTGCTTGAACTGGAAGGCATAACGCTATCCTTTGTGAATTAGTCAAAACTCAGATGGGGGAAATCTACAAACCTTTGCTCTTAGGCAAAGACAGGTTTAGCAGAGAAAAACAGGTCTTGAAGTATGTGAAGTGCTTGTTAACGTTTATTTACCTATGCACGTGCGCCCATCAGCGTGGAGCCTGTATCCCGCCCAGCACTGGCAGTGGAAGGAGCCGTGTGTGTTGACACAGCCTTGCTGGCAGCCACCATTCACCACCGCGCACTCGTCCACGTCTAGAGAAAGAAGGCAGACGATGAGAATTACAAGACAGCCTCAGTTCCCTGGTTCTCCTGGACGGCATGTAGCTCATACATAACGCAACCATTACGCTCAGACTGGGGTTTTGTTTACGTCGCTTCTGTGCTGTAAACAGAGCAAAGAAAATTGAAATTTTATGGTGTTTTTCAAAGTTCCCGCAGGCGCCACCTCTGTAGTGTCTGCTTCTGAAGCCCTGGTTAATTAGAGTGATCTGCAACATGGCTGTTTCCTCGGGGCCAAGAGAAAAATACAGGGAAAGAATTAGGGTAAGATAACATATCTGAGCTTGTAGGTACCACCGGTCAAACATTTGGCTTTTGTAAAAATTTGCTGTATGAAGATTTCCTTTTGCATCAAGCCTTTAAGTACTATTAGTAGGTGCTCTTGAGGGTACAACTATGTACAACTGAAATAAGTGGAAAACAGCCATGCAAGAGCAGAGCCCGTGCTCACAGTCAACATTACATTTTCAACCACTGAATACACAGAGAGCTTAGACATGACATTTAAAAAGAATGATGATTTTGTGCCACATCTTCTGTGACTCTTGTCCCTTGGGCTTCCTTGTGTTCACCTGAACCTTCCATAGCATCTTCTCAGATGACCTCCCAGAAAAATTATGGATTTCCTGATGATACCTTTTTCAAACCCAAGGAGGGATCTTTCCATATTTCACATTTCAGGGAATTACACTGAGTCAAATGAAGAGGGAAACTAGCATTAAACTAGCTTGAGAATGCTGCTGTAACGTTTCATCTGAAGATGATGGACAGCGATGAACAAAAAAGATCAAGACCAGTTTAAGTAAATGGTTTAAAACAGACCCACAAAACTGAATTTCCAAAAGTACTATATAAGCAGTTTCTGCACCTTTTCAGCAACACTGGGCTACTGTAAATAGCATTTGATTGGCATGTTGACACCATTACCTTCAAAATCGACACAGAAGACATTGGAAATAAGGGTCAGTTAGCCCACTCCCTGACAGAATTTCACCTGGTAGATGTTTGCCTAGAATTTGTCTGTCCTTTTCATTAACAGCCCCCAGGGACGGCAACTCCACCTCCCTCCATCTCACCCAGGGGCGACGCTGGTACCAAATTATCCTGACCGCCAAAAACATTCTCCTCTTGTCGAAGCCAAACCTCCCTCCTGCAATAGGCATCTATAAAGAGCTCCTCTTTCAACATTAAAGACTCCCGTTGACTTAATTGCTCTTTGGATCGTTTTCATAAATCATCTAAGGGATTTACCCAGGCAAGCACACCTGAGCGGGTGTGGATGAGGAGACTGGGATTTAAAGAAATAAAAGAGTGGCTGCAACAAGAAGCAAGTCTGCAATTGCTGCTGTGGGGAAGCGAGCCGGCAGCGGAGCAGAACAGAGCAACACAAAGAGTTGTGGGGTTTTTTACCCCCCATATTGTACTTGAGGAACGAGGGGTCTGGCTTTCATATTTTTGCTGTTGATATATCTGCTTTGCATTTAGCGTTCATGGCTTACGGGGCATTTTTTATGCTTTTATGTTTATTCCGTTTAAGAAAATCTAATCAAAATTAAATGAAAAAGGAAGTTTTAAAGATGACTCGGAGATGCACAATGTCCTGGTCCTAAGGAAATGTATTTATAAAGTTATATTTTAATACTTCACATGTGAATTTCACTCACCTAGAATGAAGTCCTGGTGTTGACTAGTGTTTAAATTCAGACCATTTGCTAACGTGCGCCACTTTTTAATCTTTCTGCTATATTTTCTGTTTTATTAGACTGTATACTACGTACATTTCCTACTGCCTGGAGACATCTGGAATACTCTTATTTTAAACAGAAGTTTTGCTTTTTTTAATGTAAACAGTAAACAGAAAATGTTATTCATCTTGTTGAATTCTATACTGTTAAGAAATAGCCTGCTGAAAAATGCCAGGATGAAATCAAAACCAGGAAACTATTTGTCTTGAGTATTGCAGAAATAAAATAAGCAAAAAGGCTCAGAAAAACATAACAAGGAAGCAGCTGAACTATATAGTACACCACTTTCTAGTATTTATACCTCAATAAACTCAAATACTGGGAGCTTCAATATATTAATCTTAGAGGCTACAATCAGCTGCAGAATTTCTCTAATCTACCAAACAGAGTTTTAAGTTAGGATATCAGCACTTACAAAGGAGAAAAAATAGTCCAGCTAATAAAAACGAGCACTTGGAGTTAGCTCTATTTGTTAGTCTCTATTTGAACATTTAAAGAAGTGACTTGGTTTATGGGGCAGCTCTGCACCCGCTGCGGCTCTTCTTTCAACGGCATTTCCCTCGTGCTGGTGCACCCTGAAAGGCAATATAATGAAATGAAAAATAAAAGACCCTAAAATACTTGTATATACGAGCTATACCTAACCCCATCTCGAGACTCCCTGCAGTAAGTAGGGGGGAAAAAAACAGAGGCGAGATCAACCAGCCTGCAACGCAACTCCACGACCATCTTCCCAGGACGCCGCGTGAGCAGCAAGTTTGATGAGAGATGATCCCTTCTAGTCTCAAGGCATTCTCTGCAAGATCAATATTTTAAGGATTATATGTTGAAAGATTCCTTCACATACTACAGATATAATCGAGAAAAACGCAACGCACAGTCGCCTTTCAATGTCTCCTACATCTCAAGGCCAGGAAAAATCTTTGCCCCCAGTTACAGAAGAAAAATGCCTTAATTATTTTGTCTGGGAAGCAGTCTGTAAAGTAGACGCTAATCTAAATGCTTGAACTGCACTTGAAAGTTTTAAAAGTCTAACCTATTTGGACTTTTATATTTAAATTGCTATACTAATAAAGGACATATATACCAGGAAAACAACAGCTTATGCTGCTACAGGAGCAGAAGCAGCCATATCTTTTTCTGCATGGCAATAATTAGAAATATAGAATTATTCAAGAACTATGAAGTTATTAAAATATTAAAAATATTCTAGAAAAATAAAGTCATTATATTGTAATTCTAGAATATTATGGGATTATGGAAGATAGTATCTGTTGAACAATACACTATAATTAAATTTGGATTTGTTTCCACTGCAGATCAAACTAAACCAGCTACGTGCTCAACTTTCTGTAGTTACAATTTAGGATGCTTATCTGAATAACCCGAATTTCAAGCCATTTATGGCTTGCTTATCGCAAGGCAGACCGTGATGAAAGCAACTGCATTCCCACAAAACAGAGGGAGAGCAATCCGCTGAGATGAGAGGCGAGAAACGAAATGAGAATGGTGTGCTGGCCCAAGGCTATCTTGCGAAGAGGATTATGCTGCTGGGTGAATAGAGCAGAGTCCGTATGTGAATATCCTCCTTCTCACCTACAGAAGATTTCAGAGATGCATTTTAGGGGGATTCCCCACTGAAGGCGTCTCTGCTTTCCATGCTGTCCATACGCAGCACGTGCCCCACCATGTACATACAGGGATTGTGTCCCCATTTACTCATTTCTCATCGGGAACTACCTGGCAGGAACAACCTTACGGTCAGTCATACAAGCCAAAAGTCAATCCTACGTGTTTCCAAGATGTAAGGTATTTTAGCTACCATGACACGCACCTTCTTTAGCTCTTCATGCTTCTGAGGTCTGTGCATTTGGACTGAGCTCTGCGCATCGTGACTGCACGCTGACTTTTCCTCCGTGCCGAAAGGATGCACATCTCAAGTCCCGAACATGGGAAAAGAGGACGCGGCACACAAATGCACAACCTGCTGCCAGCACCATGCCCTTTCCAAGGGTACATCCTACTGATGAAGGTAGAGATTTTGAATTTCTCTACACCCCTGAACAGGGCCTCTGCTAATCTTCCACAAAGTTTGCCCCCAATTGACTTGATGGGCCACGATGGCAACAGTGCAATTTCCCTGCCCAAAATCTGTTTAAACATAGAGCTGTGTGATTGCTTGTTTGGAATTCAGGATCATCACATCAGTGGCTTTTCTCATATCGTTACTAAAACATTTAGGAACAGCTATGATCAATCAGTACCTTAAAAATAAACTGACAGCAGCATTAAACACAGATAATTAGTGAACCTGTAATCATGTTTTTATAAAGGAAAAAAAACCCCAAGATTTTGCCTACTAACAAACAGCTTAGCTTTTTAAACCATTAAGAAGTGTAAGCAACGTGCAAAACTAAACCCCCCAAAAAGAAAAAAAAACAGTGCTGATGGCAGCAAGACTGAGCTTTTGCTGTATCCTCTACATTTTTATGATCTTTCCCCACTTTTCTGGCCATATTGCGTAAGACAGAGTTGTGAGCAGGCGAGCTATTTTTCAGCTCCCAGTTTTTAAGTTCTCCACTTGCAACGCCCCGGCATCACTTACAGGTCAAGAGCAGGCTGCAGCCACAGCTCCCACGTCTCCGAACAGAGAGGAGCCGGTGCTGCCAAAGGCTTATACCGCAAACCAGGAACATCCTTAAACCTGCACATAACAAATACTGAAGGGTCATGAGCCTCCAAAGGGACTCTGAAATGTTTTTCCCTGTTTTAATCCCTGGACAGGCACTTCATGCAATGCCAAGTCCTCTTTACTGTTAAATCCTTTTTTCCCAAGGAACGTGTCTAGCAATGTCTGCAGTGACTACTCCCATGATTAGTGCATCACCTGCTCTCCCATAGGTCTGCAATGATGCACAGAATCATACAATCACCTAGGTTGGAAGGGACCTTTAAGATCGTCAAGTCCAACCACTAACCTAACACTGCCAAAACCACCACTAAACCATGTCCCTCAGTACCATGTCTACCCTCTGTAGGCATATATTTGGGCTCTGATGCAGGACAACCGCCACTTTAGATCTCAAAGTGCACAAATACTGAAAGGCAGGTCTGCTTTTCTTTCTAGTTCAATTTATTTTTTAAAGCACTGCATTCCTCACAAGGTCATTATTTGCAACTTTTATCGCCTTTCACATGCCTTGCTTCTGTGCACGTGTGTGCAGCCGCTCTGAAAGTACAAGATGAAACAGTCTAATATTACGCTTATTGCACACTTTTCCTGCTTGCACATTTTCACTAAAATGAAAGGTATAAGGCTATTTAAAATACAGCCTCTACTGCAGGCCTGAGTTCCCTTCGTTGGGCTGGCCAAGACAATGATGGGACAACCAGCCCAGGAGTGGCATTCACATCGAGGACACTTTTGTCAAGAGCACCACTTGAGGTCTAAGTAGGCCCGGGGTGGCACAGCAAGGTTTCCCTCTCAGCTAGCTTCACGGAGCCGGTGGGATTTTTTTCTGGGTGACAAACGAACAGGCTCTCTCTCCCTTGACTGTAAAAACACGCACGGATTGATAACTGTTTGAAGCCAGTACTTTCTGATAGATAGATACAGGCTGCCCAGGGAGGTGGTGGAGTCACCATGCCTAGATGTGTTTAAAAGTCGTGTAGATGTGGTGCTTAGAGACATGGTTTAGTGGCAGACCTGGTAGAGTAGGGTCAATAGTTGGACTAGATGATCTTAAAGGTCTTTTCCAACCTAAATGATTCTATGATTCTATAAGTAGAGAAAAAATTTCCTCTTCACCGTGCCCAGGCACTGCTGGAGAAAGAAAACAGAACCAGACAGTACGGACCTCGTCATTTGAGGATTATTTTTTAGTTTTGGCAAGAACTCCTTACTTTGGCAAGTAAAAAACACTATGAAGAGAGACAGAGACCAGTTTTGAGCATCACCCACCCCACAAACACTGGAGACTTGATATGGATGAAGAGATTTCTGTCCAGCTGGGAGCTGATGTAAGAAACACGTTCTGGGTACACGCTAGAACAATCGCCTGCACGCAGGGACCCAAAACACCACAATGCCATCTGCGGATCTGGCCCCAATGACTTTCACAGAAGCATAACTACACCCTTTTTACCAGATGCCTAAGAAATACTACATAAAATTGGAATGAATGACACAGGCGCGTTACCCTTTGCCAGTCACCACAATCCCCCCGGCTCACTGCAGAAAGGATGCAACCGGCAGAAGCTGGGAAACACAAATCCCTACTTGCATTTACTTAGAGGGTGGTTTACACTGATGGCTTTAAAGTCAGATTATAATTAAAAATAATTATAGTAATTATAAAAAAATCACAAGCAGAATGAGGAAGCACGATCTGCTTTTTGCAGCATTATCTTAAAATTCAGCAAAATCAGGGGTTTGTCTCTTCTTTACCCAGGGAGCTCTGTGGGTTGTTGCTCCACAGGCGATACTGTGAGGATTCGTCAGTAACGCTGGTGACACAGAAATGGGGAAGGGAAGATTGGAACTGATGTAAAGAACCACAACGAGAAACTTTAAGTGGCTATATTTAAAATTATCGCAAGCGGATAAACTGTTTAACTCAGAACATTTATTTGGAAATAAGTTAATAAAAATCCGGCTTGCCACTCCCTGGCCCTGAGTAGCTCCTCCAGGCTCTTCAGCTGCAGATCGTTTAGTACATCTGACATGAAAACTCCCTTATTGTTTGCTATCTAACACGGTATTTAAAAATCAACAAAGATGTATGACAGTACTTTCCCTTCTGTTATTCGTAACGGCGCTGTGATTAGTCTCTTTTATATATTCCAAAGGATGTTTAAACCTCGCACAAGTTACAAAGTGAAAATATCATATGGTCTTTCCCCACTACTTTACATGGTGGATTTTACACATCAGTGTAGCGTGTTTCTAAATGAAATAATTCATATACTTCAGGGAAGGAAGGGAAACAACAGGCTTGGTTCCCAGCCATTCATAAGCTGATCACAAAAGTCAGAAATTATTTCGATAAAAGCGAAACATCGAATAAGAACCTCTATTGCTATAAGTAGATAAATTTATGACAGATTCAACTCACAGCTTCTTTTAACTCACATAGTCTCCCCCAGTCTGGAGTTTGAAAATGTCCGTAATTTGACAAGCAGGGTGAATCCACTCAGAAACGTACTCACTATTGAGCATGACATAATTTGCTTTTGCAGCAGAAGTTTTCTTAAATGATCTCTCCTGTTTTACTAACACTAAAGTGGTTTTCAGGGTTTGAAAGTTTGATCGGAAGAGTTTTGAAACTCCTGTTGCTAGAAAAATATTTGTCCAATTTTTCCACGATGAAGGAAATTTGACGTTAGTATTGACTCTAGGAAGAAAATACATGTTTAAAGTCTGGTCAAAAACAAAGCCTAAAATTCAACAAGAAAAAGCAGAATTTCTGTTCATTTTAATAGAACACATATTTCTGTTTCATTGAACCAAACTGAGCAGCAAAGAGGGAAAAGAGCAGTTTTTGATAGCTGTGAGATTTCAAATTGCAAACCCCCTAGTCTAGGGCTTTTTTACGCTTCACAAAAACCCATAAATATGCTACAAGCTCTTTTGAGTGGTCTACTGGAACCTGATGTTAAAACACCTTCGTGAAATAGCTTTCAGCATAGATAAATGTGCTCCTGCGGAGCCAGCTGGGTCATTTTGAACTGTTAACGCTCCTAGGCTTTTATTTTTGCTCCTCAGCTATTTGTTTCTGCCCTTCCCTGGCCCCTCCGATGGATTATACGAGCATCCATTGTCTGCTCCGGTTCAAAGTCAGCCAGGTTAGCTCCAATCACTACTGAAGCTTACTTAAATTTCAGTAAGTCACAGGTGTCTGAGGCAAGCCTGCTACAGCAGAATTAATTAATGGAATGGCTTCAGCAAACCGTACTGAAAGGAGCATGTCATGTCTGATAAGAGATCGGTTAAAAGGCATGGTTAAGAGATTCCTTACCCAATTTAGTCCCTGCGAACCGACTCCACGATGAAAGAGGACCCTTGTTAGAGCAGTCAGTTTTCCACTACGTTTCTTCCTTGCCCAGGATTACGGACAAAGCAGCTTTAACCGGCACCTACTTCGGCAGGGCTATCCAATTAGCCATGCACAGAAACAGGCTTTCCAAGTTACCCCATTATTTATCTTCCCCTGAAAATCGATGGCGTTAAAAAAAACCCCACAGCTTTTTGTACCGTACAAAATAATATTTATGTCCAGGATTTGAAGGGAGATACATTTCCTCGGAGAGAGAGGTGGGGAACAGCATCTGTCGTTTCGCCTCAGTGGCAAGTCTGGCCCAAACCACGACAACGAGGACTGTTTTCAAGGAGGGAAGAGGACAGAGGCATCTCGGAGGTCTGGCTATTTGGGGAGAAGTGTGGAGGAAAGGCAGAAAGCTGCTTCCAGCACACATGCCCGGTGCTAGCAACCCTGTAGCCCCAGGGGCCGGGCTCAGCACCAGCAATCGCTTTTGGGGAGAAGACATCTATAAGCACTGAAAGGGACGACCCACCCAACCAAGTCTTAAAGACCTGGATATAACTTCCTGACCTGTCACCGGCCTTACTGGAGAACAAATACATGAATAAATTGCTGTAAGATGTCACGCAACCCTGTTAGTGGGGGCCATAGATCATTTGAAAGAACGACATTGATTTGCCAAAGACGTTGGTAATTTGAATTCATTGTTGGGACAGGGGAGGAATACATCAGGGAAAAAGATGCTCTAAGACTTTTTTTTTTTTTTATTTTTTTTTTTTTAAATTTTGCTTTCATGTGAAGACTGACACAATGCAACCATTGAAAGCGGTGACTTGTTCCTCACCAATGCCTGGATCCGGCAATCACAGTTCATTTCTCAGCTGTCCCTCAAGAGCAGATCACCTCTGATCATATCTGTACTGCCGCTTTCCGCTTACTTTCAATGCCTGACGTGCCCATCTCTCCCGAGACATTTAACAGTGGTTTAGCTCAATAAACAGACAAGAGCCACTCATCCACAACTCTATATGCAAACCATATGTTGCAGTTGAAAACTCTGAAGATTATAATTAGAACTGTCCATTCGATTTAAACAAGGTCAAGAATGAAAACTATTTCAAATTCAATAAACAGGCCATTTGAAAGTGTAGACGCTGTGGAGGACAAGCTTAACAACTTAATTGACAGGTAAAGCTTCATTTCTAATCCTCATTTTGATATCGTCTCTAGCCTCAGGAGTCAAAACACATCACTGCTCAGTCCTCAAAATATGCAGAGAAAATGAAAATGTCAGTTGAATGAAAAAAAGGAGAAGCATCTGTTTGATAGCTGTGTAAGCCTGTGATATGTAAACTGCTTTGGAGTCAAGCAGCCCTAATTAGAGTTTCAAGGCATTCTTTATTAAATCTACACACAGAGACATACATATAGGAGTTTTCAGTAATTATTGGGGACAGATAATTTGCAAGAAAATCAGGGTATAGAATTAAAGGAACATGATAATTTCATGAACCGACCTTAGACAACACCGTGACGCTTTCACCCAGCCATGAAGAAATACTTTTCCCCCTCTTTTCACAAACCAGATCTGTACCTTTTTCTCTGCTCGTAGTCTTTAAAAGAAAAAAGGACGACCCGTTTCTGAATCTTGGAGTAGTACACAGCATCTCAGGGAAGCAAAGCCAAAAAGGAAGACTGATAGGGTTACCATCCTCCACACTGGGGTTCTACTAATAGATATTTTGGCAACTGTACGCGCTTGACGACTCCAGTTCACATCAGTATGAAACCCACACAGATGGACATAGACTCTCAGTGGGAAACTGGTGCCAGGATAACTGAATGACCACATGGAATAACAACAATCTGAGGAACAACAATCCAGACAAATGCGTAACTTACGATCTTTAAAAATGCTCATATACTGAAGAAAACAGCCTCATTAATTTTAGTTTCCTGCAGAAAAGAAGCGAATGTACCGGCTGTAAACAGCGAGGCTGGAAGAGGACGCTTTGCCTGTGCACGGCAGCAGTGTGGGCTGAAACACAATAATTAAAGTTTTATGTAATTTCTGCTTAGGAAAGAGGCTTGGAGATCACTAGCATCAGCAGCTTCACCACAACATTCCTGCAAGTTTTTCTGACGTGGGGCGTAATAGCAGAAGGAAAATTTGTTACGGGGCTATCAATTTTTAAACACAGTTCCTCAGCACAATTCAGTTAGGCCATGCTGGGAGGCGGGAGGGTGGCAAAGGAGGAAAGGATCTCTACGAAGAGATGTACTTAATAAGGGACAGCATGATACAGCCCAAACTCCACGCGCAGATTCAAATCTGAGACGTACTAAGGACGTTTATACGTTGGGCCATCAGCATCTTCTCTCAGCAGGATATGACAGTTTGAAAGAACAGTTACGGAATAAAAGAAGCGAAATGGCTGATCTGATGAGAACATCTGGATTTTGTTACCCACAATATTAACGCCCACTTGCTGAGCTCAGTAAGTGTCTTTACTACAGGAGGATGCATAGAGAAATGTCTTTTCCACACACAGTAGGTAAAATACGCAAAAGAAAATGATAATCATGCAAATACCTTCATAATCTGATGTTTCCAGCTTACAGTACACATCCTCTGCTGGTCGGAAACATGAATGCTATTTGTGACAAATGTCCTACTTGGCTTGGTAAAAAGCTTGAAGACATCACATGGATAGACTCGTCTTGCAAAGTGACCGGAACATAAACCAATCTTGGGAATAATTAGTTTGGGTAGAGCAGTCGCCAGTCAGAACCGTGTTGTTCAACATGTGAAACATGCGCAATGCTGGCACCGCGCTTGCAGTGACAAGACTCTGCGGGACTAGGAAAACAGGGAGGGAAAACACGCCATTCAGCCACCAAGCTCCATCTCTCTGCCAATCTCACCTAAACGAGATCACAGCCCAATCCACTCCATTTCTGTAAAAACTGGCTCACTGACATCGCTCTACAGCCTTAGTTCACATGGCACCTCCTCAAGAAGCCTCCACAAGCGTCGGTCCCCCACCGGAGCTATCAACTCCAGGCTGATCTGCAACACAAATCGCCAGCGAGCAAAAGACAGCATGTTACACAGATTTTCTTGCTCTGCTTCCTTATGACATATATTAGCCGTGACTTTGCAGAGATTCATCCACAAGAAGAGAGAAGAGGCATTAACACATCCCAAACCTGTCCATACCAACTTCCAGAGCGGGATCCTAATGAACAATGCCACCAAGCACAGAAGATTCCTTTTTTATTTTTCTCCCCCCCTCTTACTGAAATTAAAAATGACATCAAATTAATCACTTGATTGCTCCATTTTTATTAGTTGTTTTTGAACTCCTTGGCTCACACTTTTGGGATAGTAACTGTTAACAAGGTAGTCAGGTGGGTCTTTCAAAGATCTGGTATGCAACAACGGCAGGTTTATTTCACGTTGGTCTTCTAATAAATCCCAGTTAAAGCCCTCAGGTATTCATGTAATTGAAGCATGAGTAATCCAATATGATGTTGATCAAACTACTGATCTTTTAATAACGAACTGCAGCCCCCCCCAGCAGTTGCTATCTTGCTGACAGTCATGTCTGGATCGCTTCCTTTGGGCCAATGCTTTGAACAGAGAAGCTCACAGATTTCTGTTTGGTTTAGATTTTATCACAAATTGTTTTAAAGCTTTTTAGGGATATATCAGATGGCTTGTAAAATCCACGGGTGTTTCAATAAAAAATGGGATTTCTATCAGTTGTCCCAGTGAAGACTAGTATTAAATGCTTCTAAAGAGGGATATAAAAACCACTCAGGAGTTGTATTTCTTCCTATCTCTGTATCTGCCGTTAGTCCTTGTTTACGTAGCCTGTAGGCAAAGCTATAGAAAAAGGAGTAGTTAGCCTGCACAATACTCTCCACTGAAAAGCAAATGTGCAAATTTTTCCTCTCATAATTTCCATTTAAAGTATGAATTGAAGGTTTCTAAGCCTTGCCTCTCTACACAAGAGTAATTCAGTTGCAATTTACATTTTCGATGTGCTCAAAACGAACACCGAGATGACTCATGTGCTGTTTATAAGATGCTTACATTTGCTGGTAAATACCTTGCTACAAACAAGCTATAATTTAAGTATTCAGAAGTCTTACTTCTGCATAAAATTACTACTAACCGTAATTTTGGAGACCATGACCAGAGCTTCAATTTCAGGCTTGCAAAGCTCTTCCTACACAATGATTCTTAAAAGTACGAGTGTATTTTCTTCGCTGACAACGGCAATCATTGTATCTCTGTAATTGCGGAAAAGATTACCTAGCTTTTAATTCACATTAGTCAGCTGCAACAATACCATGCTTCTTTCCTTTCCTTTAAAATAAACTAATTATTGTCAATCAGCCCAGTGGAATGTTAACATTCTCCATAACCCGCCTT
The DNA here is from genome assembly GCA_008921705.1 of Burhinus oedicnemus. Classification (NCBI taxonomy): domain Eukaryota; kingdom Metazoa; phylum Chordata; class Aves; order Charadriiformes; family Burhinidae; genus Burhinus; species Burhinus oedicnemus. The sequence goes on from VFFE01007869.1 coordinate 1,074,868, forward strand.
TCAGAGGTAGTCATAAATGCTAGAAACTAGCTAATATAAACTAATCAGAGCCCTGGAAATATCTCAAAACATATTTGTATTGCAGTCTATCATTTTTGTCATATTATTTCTAAATATTATATTTTGTCGGGACAATAACAGTCTTTTCATATAGTTATATAGTGCTTTTCATCTATCTATTCAAAGCTCTTGCATTAATTAAACCACATTAAATCCCTGACTGGTGCAGCAAATACTATAATATTTCCAAACCTTAAATGTTTTCATTGTCAAAAGCTGATCAATAAAGCTTTATGCACGGAGCAATTTGGACAAAGAAAACTTTTCAGGCCAGTGTGTCTGCTCAAGCCCAACTTTCTGCACAAATACACAATTGCAAGAGCTGGAGACACACGCAGAGAAACCATGAAGGGGATGCCTGTCATTCTCCCTGCACTTTACACTACTACTCCTTTCCAAAGATAATAGCAAGTTACGCTTCCCACTTAGTATTTCCTTCCAGCTGGTAGAGCCCATGTGAGGCTTTTCAGATCCCGGAGGAAGACAGGGGAGCTGGAAGCCTCGGGGAAGCAGTCCATGTGCCGAGTCTATAATCAGCTGTGACGCACGGAGAGCTTTCAAGCGCCATATGGACCAGACCAGCAGACGCCGTAGAGATAGGACTCTTCGTTTGTTGTTACCTGGGAGGCCTGTGACATCCAGAAACATTTTTTCCCTTTCAGTCCGTGTCGGATCAGTGATCAATAATTCCTCTGATAACTGAAATGCAGAACGGGGTGCCAGTTTTCTCTGGTTTATGAATACTACTACGCTTTTTGAAAAAACACGCTGCTTTGGAACACAGCAGAAGATGGGCTGCAGGAGGCGTGTGACATACCGACACACTGTGCTACACCCAACCCTGTGTAATCCTTAAATAACCTGAAAATTAAACTGCCAGTTGCATGGTTTGTTTATGCAAAAGGCTGTTATTAAAACGCTGCAGTTGAATTAAGCATTCAAAGAGGGAAAAAAACCCCAACCCTCCATAAGAAAAAGAGATATTTTTTTTTTCCTCCATGGAAAAAAGAGATTTACCTAGATTTTCTTGAAATAAACACCGGATTCTTGAAACGTAAGTAGTCACAGTCTTTCCAGAGAGCCAAGGCTGCAGGTAGAACCCCTTCAGCTGATGGTTTGGGCCTCAGATTGGGATATTGCTCTTGAAACCAGCCTTTTCTACCCCACTGGTCTGCATAAAACTTCTGCTTAAAAAGTGACTGAAAACTGACTGTGCCTGTCCTCAGCTCCAGTCAATAAAACCACGCATCCAGGATAAACGAGCTCACTCTTCAGTGGCGATATTCACTTTGGAGGAAGCTGTCACAACTGTTAGTTCATCTGCCCTGAGGGATATCAGACGTGAGAAATTACGTGGTTTAGCTCACAGCCGTCTTTGTTCAGCGTGTAAGAGAGGAGCGGGGAGACTTTAGCAACAAGCATGAATCAGGGAAAATCTAAACAAGTGCAATTAAAATTCAAAAATAAATCCTTTCTCAGAGCATCAGATGCTCTTCTCAGCTAAGACTGCCACGTACGCGCTCAAAAAATAGCTTGGAAGTGTCTGTTCTGGTCCGAGTGACGTGTCTACCCTTCCCTGCCTGAAGAGAAACAGGTCAGACCCAAAATGACTGTGATTTTGCTGAGTTTAGTATATGACACGTTTTAATAAGATTGAAAGGGTTCGTGTGTCCCCAGCGTGTAATTGTGCGGATTAGGCTTGAGAGGGCTGACAAAATAAGAGGGGACTGCCCAAACCAACCCGTGGCATTCGCTACGTGCTGACACCCGCTGCGAGCCCACAACGAGCCCACCGCAATTCAGCTCAGGTTCCTGCCTGCCTTGGGCTTGCCATTCATCAGGGTTCAGGTAATTCATTTAAAAAGTCCAATAATCTACAGTTAATGTGAATCTGCTGTCATTTTTACTACTTATTTTGAGCCCATTTTTTGCTGCAGTACTACCATGAAGAGACAAACGCAGAAAGATGACACTGTTTTTGCCCAGGAGACTACAACAGCTTCTCCCAGCTATTGATCCCCGCTGGCTCCGAATGCGGCATGGGAGTGCATAAGAAAGGTCAGACAAACCACCTCCAGCCTTCATTTCTTCATTAAAACAAATGCTTAAAAATGACAATTGGGAATTTCCAAAAGAATTCCTCAGGAGTAGAAATAAAGTTAAATTCCCAAAAAGGTTTGCAAATATAGCCATGAATGTCTTAGGATAGTTTCTGCCCAGATCTTCTCTGCAGCCGTGCACAAACCCCACGTAGTTCTCCTGCCTAAATTCAACAGTCTCCAGAAAACCATAGAAGTCTGACTCCATAATGCTAAATAGTGTTTGAAATGCATAATTGATCCTTAATCTTAGTTAATATATTTCCCTTTATAAGAGGAGTCAGGGAACCCTTGATTTTTATCAACTGGGATCTGAAATCAAAAGCAGTAATTATGCTTTTTATTTGTGACTAAAGATACTGATTTGACAGGCAGGAGCAACCATAAATAAACAATATTTAAATGTAAAAACAGGTATTGCTTTTATTTAAATTAACTTCAAGGGATCAGACGCCTACCAGTATTCTGGATGTGCAAAGTAATGGTGAAGAAAATGTTTGTTTTTCAACCTCTGACAGAGTGCTTCACAGCTTTTTTATATTTTGAAACTTAAATACTTGAGAGTTTTCTGACTTAGCTATAAGAACCCATGTTGGAGTTCCAGAGTACCCCAGAGCACCCAACGACAGGGTTGGAAATATCAGAAATTAAGTTTTATCCTCTTTTCTCTCACAATTCTTACTTTTTTTCTTCCCTTTTGAATTGCTGTAAAACCCCAATACATTGATATATCTTAGTTACCAAGACTGCTCACCCAGGGCCTGTTAAGGTCACAAGATGGAGTTGTCTGTTCCCCTAATTCTCCAAGGTGGACATTAAGTGGGCACAGTAATTCAGTTATAAATAATTAGATAATTGTGATAAAACTCCTGCAACTGGTTTTATTTCCATACCTCAAGACAAGGTCTTGAAATAGAGAAAGACGAGGAAGGCTGGGTGGCTTCACCTCATCCAGGAGTGCCTTCACTTGACTGCTTTGAATTCATGCGGAGTGGTACTTGTTGCACCTGTAATCAGAACTGGTGTATTTTTCTTTTTGTAAAATACAACTTATTTTCCTTATTCTCCTTCTATTGAAGTATTCCTGAAAATAACTGACTCTGTGTCATGGCATGCCATAGTGTTATGAGTCAAATGCAACTTTCTGAGATAAGACAGTGCAAAAGCATCCTGAATCCCTCCAGTGGACTAACTTCTCCTTTCTATTAAAAAATAAATAAATAAGTGAAAAAGCTCCTTGGCGTTTCCCTAGAGGTGCACGGTATTATGGTCCTCAGGTTTTTTTCACAGGACATGGCAGGAGCCTGGTGCATTGATTTGTTGAGCAAGGAAAACAGTCCAAATGCAGAATTAGCACGTTTGCCCTCTTTGACAAAAGCAGGGTTTGACAAGAATAAGTTATGATCGACACCTCAAACCTCACAGACTAAATAAATACTGAGGTCATTTTAATAAAAACTTTCTTTCTCTTAGACAAATCCTTCAGTATTTCTTTTAGTCCAGCTATTAACTCTTCTGTGGCAACAGTGTTTGGAGAGTTCTCATCCGACCTAGGATCAGGCTAAATCGGTGACAGCGGTGACTATTACATTACTGGGGTAAACAGTGGTGGCCTTGCAAAGTCACACACTGGCTCGGGATGCAGCCGCTCCGAAAGTCCCTCTGGCAAAGGGCAGGAGACCTGCCAGGCCCCGAGGTGTGACCGAAACCCCCGGGGACAGGATTGCAGCAATTGCAATATCACTCTAATCAGTAAAATAAAAGCTTCTTTTCATCAACAGCTAATCCTAGGACTTCATTTGTCTCTAACTTCCTTCAGTTGCCTTGGCAGAGCACAATAATACAAATAAGAAATGACAGTTTATCAAAGAAGGTTAACGTAAGGTCACGACCTTTTTTAATTTGGCTTCTGGAGCTCATTCATGTGTGAAAATGCGCTTTTGTACCTGTAGCCTCAGCATCTCTTACAGATCTGGACTCGTGCCAATAATTGAGCTTTAAAATGGTATTTATGTTTGGAAAACACTATTTTTGCTTTCTGCTATGTTTGAGTAGAATTGTTTTGCGTTAGTATAAAATGTGAAATGAGAATATCTGTACCTCCCTGAGAGTATCGCATAAGAAGTCGGCGGTACCTCTGCTTAACAAGTAAGGAGGTATTGCACAAAGGTAACGCTGATTTGTGTGTGCACACAGACACACAGACACACAGACACATTTCCTCTCCCTGACTCAGACCACGATACACCTTTCTGAGCAAATCCACCCACGGACGCTAACCAGACTGCCCCCGAAATGCTGAACGCCGGTACAGACGCATAGGGCACAGAATCAGGCTGACAGTCACATACTAATAAATGCCAAATATTAATCTGTTGTATTATTTGTGCAGCGATTTAAATCCAAATCCTTTCCCATCATCACTTTCCACCAGACACATGAAGAGCGAGAGGTAAGCATGAGCTTCCTGTCAAAATCTGTAATGCCTACGCGACTATCTGCCAGGAAATACTTCTCTGACAGATAAGAAAACTGACATTCAGTCCGTGAACACTGGAGAGTAAAATTTGCGGTACAACACGTAGATAATTAGTTTTGAAAGGCTAATCAGTTCACCGCGCTGGCTGGCATTTCTATATAGATGCACATGCCTTCACCTTACTACAACTTGCCTCTTGACGTAAGTATCTCTTAATGAAGTGAAGAAAGACGTTAAATACCACGTAACTCTGAATGATACATCCTGCCGTAAGAGCCCCCTGGTCCGTTAGAAAAGATCCTCGCAGGCCTCGGAAGGAGTATGGAGTCCACAGGGTGGGATGTCCCAGGCTGTGCCGCTCCATCCCCTTCCCCATGTAGCTCTAACCAGCCGGAGAACCACCCCAGAAAGGCAAGGTTTAGTCAATGCTGACAGCAATAGCTTATTTTAAGATTATCTCACCTATTTTATGCTGTTGTCTTGTTCATATTCTTGGAGCCTTGTGTCTTGCAGACACCTTTGATGCCCTGGAAGACAGAGAGACTGAGCATCCTCAGCTCAGTCTAGCTGTGAAATTAGGCTCTTGGGTCTCCTAACGTTGCTCACAAAACCCCCAGCTATTATTGACCAAATCAGCAGTACATTTCATTATGTTGTTGGATTAGTGGATTTTTATCCACTTTCCCTTTCTTAGCATTAAACAGCTATAAATGGTTAAATCTTTTTTTTTTTTTATAAAAAAAATACAGTTATTTTCTGACATCATCTTTCCTTTTTGTCAGAAGGATGCTCTATTTTGTTTCTGAAAAACAGGATCAATCTTTGCACTAATAATGACTTACTGAATAAAATCTGTACTACTTCCATGGTGCTCTTCTAACGACACACGTTATTTGTACCTTGGCTTATAAAGAAACCTGTACACCAATTGATCACTTCAGTCACCAGTGAAATAAAACCAACCATGAGACAGATAATAGGAGCAGAACAATAGTACACATCTATTTAATGCTCGAGTTTAGACTAAGGGGTAACATAAAGCACAATGATGCTATAAAGAAAGAATGTAACTACCCAGAACAACTATAGGCTTTATTCCTCCAAAAACTCTGGCTAACCTGAATGCGAAGCTGTTTTACTCTCATCTGCAAAATGACCCCTTCGAGCAACGCAGAGGCATCAATAAAACACCAATTCAGTGTCACGTCCTGAAAGACCAACGCCTTCCAGCAGCACACGCGGTTTTGTTTGGAAGCTCACTTTTCCCTTCTGTAGTAATCAACCACGCAGCTACTTATATTGTAACACCTGATGGCTAGAAGTTGGCCTTTTTGCAAGTCAGTATAGCCATACGCTCCTCCTCATTATCAACTCCACAAAAGTTCAGGTGTAATTAGTGTCACTGCTATGTTCACTTTGTTCTATAACTTGAGATTTCCAGTTTATTGCACGTTTCCATTTTTGTCCGAAGATGCCAAAAAGCAGCTTCAAAATAGCTAATAATATATTCTCCTGTAATTCCTGGTTAGATAGTACAAGAATCAAATACCTTAGGCTCTGTTTGAGTTTTTAAAGAACGTCAAAATACTAGAGTTTAAAGTGTATTTTAAGAATAGAAGAATTGTGCAGAAAGAACACTAATTTAACTTACTAACACAAGACTATTTTAAAGGAAAGAGGACTCTTGCATGCTAAGCAATTTAGGATTACAATGAGTAGGACCCTTGCTTTCAAAAACTTAGTTTTTGGACAACTTTCACGCAGATCTAAAAGCAGTAAGCAGTCTTCAACAGACAGACCTATACACTGATTCATGGCATATGACTGATCAGTCCCAAAAAGAGTTAAGAGGAGGCTGAGGTGAAGTAGCAGGAATCTCTGAATCATGGATAGTGTTTCTGGCTTGAGCTCGCCAAAGGCCAAAATGAAAGCACAATGAAAAACTTCAATCAAAATAAAATAACCATCTACAGCTTATTTACACTGTCAACTTGGATATCAAATGATAGGTTGCTGTGGAAAATAATTCTATCATCTTCTAGTGAAAAAAAAGGAGTGCAGCAAAATAAATTATAAAGTTAGGATAAAGAACATGACTGCAGCCAAGAAATACATTGCTTTGTACAAACCTTAAGAAAGGAGTTGAAGGACAATGGTAAAATGAATTCCTGAAAGAAAGGAATTTGTGAGATACTATGCAACAGGAAAAGCCAGAGAAGATAGTTTCTTGTGAAGAGATGGTCATACAGTTCACGAAAACCTACCTAGCACCTTTCATTCTGAGATAATCAAAAAACGTCAGCGATATACTTACTGCAGCAACAAAATGCAATCGAGGGTGCAATCCAGGCACCCAGCCAGTGCACACAGGACCATACGGCAGCGAACATTCGTTACCTGTATTAGAGGAGAGCTCAAGAAGAAGGAACTGCTCTGGCCTGCAATACAGTACACCTTGGCCACTTTACACCTGGTCTCCTCTACCTTTTGCATCTGATGATGAAAAAAAAAATGTAGTGACAGTAGGTCAGCAGATCAGACGGGCTTGTTTACACCCACTCTATGTTTACCAGTGCACCTTTAAGAAGTCATTATGTGTTCTAACATAAGCTTATGAGATGTTTTGCTTCTACACAAAGTCAAGCTTTTGCCTAAGAACAAATTTTACCCCATGATGCACTAACTAGACTTATATTACCCTTAGGAAGAAGACAAATGGGTTTACGTAGCATGCGGTTTTAAATCCTTTTTTATTCGGTTAATCTCTGGCTATGGAATTGTGATTGAAATGCAAAAACTTATGTGTATTTTCTGATAAGAACCATTTTGTTTCAGAGACAGATGAAATGTTATCAAACACATACACTTTCTTCAGGTTTTTAAATTGATGATGGAAATTCCATAATCAGAACACGGCACAGCCAATCCAGGTTAAGTGATAACATTTTTTCAAAAAAAGAAAACAAAACCCCAACCCTTTGAAGTGTTCTTACAGTTACATCTTCATAATCCAGACATGAGAAGATCTGCACTCTTGACAACTCTGAGTATACCCTCTTCAGCTGGCTCCAGATAAAAGGCTAACATTGCCTTTTCCTTTCCAATGTCTTCTCTGCTTTCTTAATAGCAGTGAGACACAGTACAAAACATTACCTCCACATGATTTCCCATCTTCCTCCAGTTTCTGGCCAGCTGGACATTTGCAGTGGTAGCTGCCGATGGTATTACAGCACTGGTCATGACAGCCACCGTTCTCAGTGGTGCACTCATTTACATCTGTTGGGAGAAAGCATTAGGTGGTGAGTAAAGAGTGGGCATTGACCACACTACCTGGTTATTTGAGGACAACTGTGTACGATTCTGATGTGACAGAGTGAAAGAGTTACTGAAACGTACGGCGAAGGACCCTAAAGGCAAGCGCTGCAGCAGTGGCTCCCAGCTATGTTGCTGCGTCCCCCAACTCAACCACGAGGTGCAACGGTGGGATTTTTCCTCCCCCTCTTCTGCGCCAGGTAAGCTGCAATGTCCACCCAGCTCCAGCTGCAGGCTCTACCCAACTCGCCAACTTCCCACTTCTGCGCAACAAGATCAGGAATTCTCTTTATACTGTCCTTTCCACCAGCTCATTTGTGTGTGCTTCTAGCCGTCATGGCAGAGATGAGAAACCTCTGAAAGATGGTAGCATTTTATATCAATTAAGGTCCTTCTTTCCTCTCAGATACGTGTGCACTAATATCTACGCATCTTACTTAGTCAAGTCAGTGCTTGCCTGTATGATCTTTGAATTGGAAAAATTAGACCTTTACACATTATAAATGAAGAACATTAAAGAGCCACATAAATAAATAAATAGACTAGCCAATGGCAGAGAAAAATCAATAGTGAAGACATTTGCTTTTTAACCCGTGTACTATATATCCTGCATAAGAATTTCTGAAGAAATGAGATTGAAATCATCAGGCCAGGAACGCTGCTCTGTTGAACAGGATCAGAGACAACAGATGGTACGGAAGTATTTCCAAATGAGAAAATTTGTCAAATGGGATAGTAATAATGTAACAAAACCAGCAGGTATTTGCTGCACTGATTTCACGTATTCTGGAGCGCGTACTTGAGCCACGCTTTCTTGGTTGCTTTGCCCTCTCTGAAGTGCTAATGTCACCCAGACAGGTAATTCATCAGTGCAGGGGCAAGGAGGGACAGCAATGAACCTGCGTAATAGTAACGGGCTGTGGGTGTCGTCTTCTCAATTTTTTGACAAATGCCTTGACCTGGCTCGCTGGCAGAGCAGACCTCCTTGGCATGTTGGTGAGGGGAAAGCCAGGGCTAAGGGGACGCACCAAGTTCTCCAAGCCTGGCATGAGGACACAAGTGACAGATCTCGTATCCACAAGGCCTTTGGCACTGGTAGAGATCACACATTACGTTCAGGCTAGAGAGCAAGAAAAGCAGGAGGAGGAAGATTAAGCAACAGAGGATAAGCACCATCATGACCGCAAAAATTGCAGGCAGGTACTTGATATTAGCGGCACTCTGCGTTCCCAATGGAGAAACACGGCTTTTTAAAAAACTTCTAATTAGACTCTGGTTGAAAGAAATACAAAGTGCTGTAAAGACAAATCAATAAAAAAACAAACAAAAAAACCCCCACAAAACAAACAAAAAAAAGAATTTCACATTCATGCAGGAGAGATGAGAGCCTTTCAACCGCAACGCTTAGCTGTTAAAGTCCAAGATTTACCAAGGTTCGTTAGTTCTTCGATGAGCTTGAGCTTAACTTTACTAGCTCACTTCAGCTCCTGGCTAAAAATCAGAGGTTAAAAGAAAGTTTTGGGGAGGTTTCAGACTAAAAGCTAAAAGAAAAGTGTATCATGAAATGCCGACATTTACTGAAGTGCAGCTGAAGAGGCACAAACTCACTAAACCCACCCCATTTCTCTATAGCTCTCCATTCAGTGTAATGACCAATACAACAAAACTTTCTTTGTCCTCAGTGATACTGAAAAACACCGGAAGTTACAGAATAAAAATAATTCAGTTATCTCAGAGCTACACAACAAACCAAATCCTAACTTGCATGAAGTCAAGGCACTTCTCCCGATTTCATGGGAACACAATTTAGACAGAAAACTTTTCCGAAGAAAAACAGTCCCTCGCACTCCAAAATGCAAAAACAAATCGTACCAAAATAAGACATTCGTCTGTTCGCTTCTCTTCAGCAAGAGACGGAGAGAACATATGACAAGCGACAGATTTTAGACATATTCCTCAAAGCGCTGGAAGAAGGCACGCTAGCGCCGAGCAACATGCACAAGATCGACAAAACAGGCATGTTCCAAATGATTTACTCCGTCTAACTAGCAGACATCTTGATGTGCCTCGTGGTAATGAACAGTAATGAGCCACATAATAACCCTGCTCCACAGCTTCGACTTCTATTTGTACTAACAGTATTGAAAACTAATAAAATCTCTTGCTCTTTTTATTTTTTTGAACAAAATAATGGGAAGAACTACTTTATTCTTCCACACTGTGTTCAGCACCTACAATGCTAGATGACCTCCTAGCATAAAATATTGACTGAGTGATGTGGTCTACAACATGCAGCCCAATTTATTACCACCGGTGTCTGTATTTTGAACCAAAATATTGGAAGAAAACCTTTCTAGCTAAGGAGTTAATCATTATCCTCTTGATTTCACTAGGGTATAATACATTCGGAAGTGTATAGTGCTATTGCATACTAATGTATAGAATGTTTTTCCTTTTGATTGCAGCATGTTTCTGTTAGCAATTAGAAATCTTTCTCTTTCTTGTTCAGCATAAAATGCTGTGGCCCACCTATGAGTTTTGCCCCCCAAAAGTATTGATGCTGTATGACTGATAACCTCATCTTCTTCTAAGTCTCTGTATTCTTAATACTCTGTCCAGTATTTCCTTGTCTGCCTCAATACTTGTTTTCATCCTTTCATGAAATGTTTTCATCCATTTCTTTGCTGCTGCTTACACCAGAAAGCCACTCCTTTTTCTGTTATATGCAGAAAAACTGACTTTTCATCCACGTCTCTTTAAAACAAATACCTCCTTTAAAGCTAATCATCATAACTCAGAAATTATAGTTTATTTTAAGACACCAAAATAAGCTCTTTGATACAGCTTTATACAGATTACAAAGCACTCCCATTTGAAGGAATACTCTCACTAAGGGTAAATCGTACCAGTTGTAACCTTAGTGTTCTGAAAATTTGCTCTCTAAGCACCTGCATCCTTCGCTGTACCGTCTCCTGTACAAGACCTTCTCCATTGCCTGTACCCTGCCAAGTCGTTTGGTACCACCCAGCAATAAAGGTCAGATGTTGCCTCAGTCCAAGAAGCACAAAAATAAATGATCTGAATGTGAAGTAATAACGAGTGTGTCTTACATTTGTAAAAAGACGGTTCATATAGCTCTTAGAAGCCGTAATCAGCTGTTCTGTATTCCTAAAACACAGAGTCGTCAGAATTTTAAAATCCGATTACAGCTTCTCCGCTGTAAAAAAAGGAAAAAAAAAAAACCCAACAAAAACAATTCTGTCAAACGATAAACTTCTATCCACTTTCCATATTCAATGTCATTCAAGGTTGCAAATATATTTGCCTTTTGAATAGCAAGAAAAATGACAGAAAATTTCTGACATGTAACAAGTCTGCCAAGTTAGGTCTGACGAAAGTTCAATGTTATCAAGACTATCAATCCATCTGTAACGACATGCTGTAGGCGCTTCAAAAAAAACAAATGCGATGTTTGCTACCGCAGTGCTTCACATTTATTTATAGAGCCAATATTGCACGACAAAAACATTATCCATGGGACATACTCTATGTGAGCTTTCAGTCCTGCCAGGTGAAGTGTAAAGGAAAAAAAATAAATAAATGAAAAAACTTCATCTAGATTAACTTGATATCAACTTTATATATGATCTGTCTACCATACACGTGGAAAAAAAATAATGCATAGTGTATTTTAAATCAACTAGCATTCAAAAATGTGGATTGTAGACATGTGCCTCTGTCCTGCGCTCCCTGCACATGTGCTGTTATAGAACTGCACTCCATAAAAAGGTATTCTTTTACCTAAAAATCTCCTCAAACATTTGATATGTAGGGAAGCATGCCTTTTTTTTTTTTTCCGTGAAACGGACCACCCTTGCTCAATTAAATATGCCTAGGAGCTATATGCTAAATGGAGAAGGACGGATTCCAATCCCTTTACTTCTGTATTCTTGTTCAACGCTACTCACTCCCTCTCTGAAAACATCACAGAGCGGAGCAAGTCAGAGGCATCCCCAGCTCCAGGGAAAACAACCCTTCACCGAGTTTTTAGGCGAGCCTAAGTGATTTCAGATTTCCTACAAATAAATGAAAACTTTCCATAAAAGCAGACACCTCACAAAGTGTTTTTCACCTGTAATTCTAATTGTAAAGCTAAAACAAGTGACCTGGGCTATTACTAGCTCTTAAAGGTGGCAAGCAGATGAAGAAAAATAAATAAATAAATAAATAAATAATCGGTCTTCTGCTGAGAAGCAGAACTACGTTAGGACGGAAGTCTCCTCCGCACACCGCTATGTTGAGCTACCGGTGAGGGCTGCAGCTCCGCAGGTCCTGCGCGCGGAGCTGAATTCAGCATCTTTAAAGCGGAGGAAGGGCTGAAGCCCGCCCTGGCTGCACGCCCGGCTGAACGAGAACGCATCCGCGCCGGCAGGAGCCGCCCTGCAAGGAGAGGCCGCTGTACCGCGGAAGGAAAGCAACGGAGGGAATCACCGTTTAATTTTGGCAACAATTTTCAGATCAATGGGACACACCAGCGAACCCGTCGCGTACAGGCTGAAGTATTTTTAAGCATATTTTACCTGTGTCACAAGTTTATGCAATAGGTATTAACATAAAAATTCATTTTTAAGATAGCAAAGAGAATCTCGTAACTGCAGCCCGCTATTTAAAAGCTATTTTCCAAGGTTTCTATATTTATCAGCTGCGTATGAGCAACAAAGTTATTTACTTAATGCAGCCACATGCAAACTTGCCATTTCAGTGACCAGCCTTTGGGGCTAACCCGTGCTCTGACCCATAAGCCGCTGACTTCAGTGCATGTCAGAGCTCGCTGGACTTGTAATAAATCACCGAAGTGGAATAAAATCTGTAAAATCATTCACATTGTTACTGCGATACCACATGAACAAAGCCCACCATCACAGAGAGGGGAGGTTATTTTGATTAGTTTAAAAGTGTTAGGCTTACACACCATGCTTCAATTAGGGGCCAAAGTAACGAGAACGTATTTATTTAGGAGGAAGACAGCATTTCACTAATAACACTTCTTCCCAGTTGGGATTTTCTCCTGAAGACTGCGATGAAGATGGTCTGATTTCTGGAATCTAAATGTTAAGTATCCTTATCTAAGAGGTTTGAATACTCTAACAGGCACTGGCAGGTTACGTTGACTATAATAGCAATTTATAGATGTAAATTCCTAACTCAGAAAACATAACTCAAATAGTTTCAGGTACAAAACCCTCATAAAGGTTAGAATCAAAGCCTAAATATAGTTTATAATGTGTAACTTAAATGAACCTACGTGTGTACCTTAATATATCCGAGTGCCTGGTACCAGAACAAAGGAGTATATAGGCAACTGTATTACAATTTGCTTTTATAAGGAGGTATTATAGGCAAGTGTCTGCACATCATAATGCACACGACAACACTTGACAACTTCTCATTTAGCAATCCAAGTAATTTGATTCAATTTTTTAAAAGTGCTAAAGATCCAGCGAATAGGTAGCTCCTTAACTTACTTATGGTTTTAGACACTGTTTTTTAAAATTACGGGCCAGATGGTCTGCAACCAAAACCATATGTCTAAAACATCCTGAAACCTGAGAAAGTTGATTTGAACTTTAAAGGCCACTCACTGCTATGACGCAACGTATTTCACACAAATGCATATGCACATACATCATAGCAACGTTATATGTAAATATAACGTCACGCGCAAATACACCGGGCAGGCTGGCGAGCACAATGCTCACAGCCCGGAGACTGCATTTGTCTTTTCCTTCATTTTGTGCAAGAGCTTTGTAACAGTCGTCTTTGAACAGTAATTGTCTCTAAAACATAAATTACATCCATCACTTCCAGCGCTAACCATAAATTACCGGCCTGAATAGAAAACAAAGCTGCTCATTCTGATAGTCAAGCGCAGCCCTACACGTGTATTGATTAAGCACTCTTAATGCTTTATTAGGTTTTCTTCCTCCACAAAGTCAATAACAGGATGAATATTTCTTCTTGCGCTGTTATGAAGTATCGTAAATCTGAGCTGTTATTAACAAGCGTCTGATTAGTGGAGCAAACTTATCTGAGAGTCTGGCACAGACTCTTCGTGCGTGAACTCCCCGAAACACCCATCATCGCCACTGTCTGCACTGGCAGCTGTAGGACCTGCGCTTTCACGAGTTATCACCTCCTCTTTTCCATGGTTTTTTCTGTTTCTAAAAAGAAATTACTGTTGCACTCATTCCTCTTTATCCCTGTGTCACCTTCACGTACGCGGAGAAGGTCAGTCGCGTAACGAATGCGTGCACGGCCCGCGTTCCCCGGGGATGTGGGTCCCTGCCATGGTTTGCTTTCTTTTGTTACTGGGGCACTAAAAAAATTCCATTTCATGAAACTTAGATGCGAAATCAAAATCAAACAAAGCCCCTCGTTAAACATACTTCACTAGTATTAGTTTTTCCTTGTTAAAATCATCATCTGAAGAAAAAAAACAGATTCATCAATCATTTGCACTTGCTGACATTAACAATAACCCCTTGTCGTGGCTTAACCTCAGCTGGCAACCAAGCACCACAGAGTGGCTCGCTCACCCCCACCCCACCAGTGGGATGGGGGAGAGAATTGGGAAAAAAAATCTCATGTGTTGAGATAGACAGTTTAATAGGATAGCAAAGGAAGAGAAAATAATAATAATGATAAAAGAATATACAAAACAAGTGATGCACAATGTAATTGCTCACCACCTGCTGACCAATGCCCAGCCTGTCCCTGAGCAGCGATCCCCCCCCACCCCTGCCAAGTCCCCCCAGTCTATATACTGAGCATGACACATATGGTATGGAATATCCCTTCAGCCAGTGTGGGTCAGCTCTCCTGGCTGTGCCCCCTCCCAACTCCTTGTGCACCCCCAGCCTCCTCGCCGGCAAGGCACGAGGAGCTGAAGAGTCCTTGACTTAGTATAAGCCCTGCTCAGCAACAACTAAAACATCACTGTGTTATCAACATTATTCTTATATTGTCCTGGTTTGAGGTAAAACAGGACTGATTCTGTTCAGTAACTTTACTTTTTAGCTGGGCCTCTTCTAACTGCTGAAGTTACCAGCATGTGCAGACACTGTTGGCTCCCAGAGTGACAAGACCCATGGTTATAGCTGATGCCAAGGGATGGGATGCAGAGAGGCTCCTGCTTATCCTCATTGCTGTAACAGCCAAGGGCAGCCAACTTTGGTATTTGCCCCGTTGGAGGGTGGGAAGCGGAAAATCATAGAGGGGTCACCCCTGCGGGGAGGAGCGGACAGGACAGGTGACCCAAACCTGACCAACAGGGTGTTCCATCCCGTCTGCATCATGCTCAGTGTAAAAGATGACGGATCAAAGGGTCAGCCCGCTTCCTTCAATGGCCAGCGCCCGAGGAGGACTGTCTGTTTGTCAGCTTTGATCCCAATCCCAAATCCAGATCTGGAATCCAGTTCCTGTCCATCACTGAGTCCTGTCTGGGACTTCCCCAGTGCCTGCCGGTGATGTGATCGTCGTCCTGGAAGCTTGGTACAGTTTTATATGTACTTTATTATTTTCTTTTTATTATTTTATTATTAATATTTCATTAGAGTAGTTTAGTTCCTTCTAAACTCTTAAGTCTCTTTTTGTCTCTATCCTGCCTCCCTTCCAAGCAGAGCAGGAGAGAGAGAGCATCTGTCATTCCACCTGATTGGGCCAATCCAGCCCAAACCACGACACATACTCCAAAATACCGCACTGTACCAGCTACGAGGCAGAAAATTAACTCCATGCCAGGCGAAACCAGGGCACTCCTTTCAAGTCAGAATAAAACTCTGTAGAGGGAAAAACCAGGCTCAAACATTAAATAAGTTAAACAACAAGCTGTTAAACCCAAGATGCTGGCGAGCACGGCTCTGCCAGCCTAGACCTGCAGTTCATCTCGGGCAATGGCAGAGAGCGCTCGGGGTCCCGCCGCAGGCACAGAGATGGCCTGTTCCACCCCGCGCTCTCCTCCTCCTGCTCTCTACTAACTACAGACTAGACTCAATTCTGAACACGGGCATTTAAAAGCCCTTTTAAAATCCCTATCGCTGGTTATGGCAGTTCTCCTCAACCAAATACATGGCTGCTCTCTTTTTTCTTTTTTTCCCTTCTTTTCGTTCCTAGTGGCCTGAGCATCAATGACATTTTGCAGCAATGACTTCCAAAACCAAACCGTTATGTGAAAAAATTCCAGCTTTGATTTTTTTTTTTTTATCCCTCTCTAAAATTCTTTATCGGGCAGCAACAACTAGTTCCTAAAAGTGAAATGCAGGACACAAATCATGTACAGTTTTCCTTTCTACACCAACTAGAGTAACTAAAACAAGAGGGGGGGAAAAATAATTTTTTTTTTTTTTAAAATATCTATCACAGTACAATGAAATCCCATAATAGTACTCATTTTTAAAATACATCTTCCCAGACGAGGCATGAATAATGCAACTGAACATCCCAGAACATCTGAATTAAGCAACAACAGACTAACGGATGCTAATTGGCAATGATTGGAGATGATTGTGGAGTACGGCTGGAACGATGATTACAAACAGAGCTTATGCATCCAGCCCAAACCTCAAATACCGGTGCTCCAATTAAAGATATTTTATCAAATTAGACAAGTGTTTGCCTTTGCCTGCTACGATGGTTATGAGTAAAACATAAAAGAAAGCACCGTTTGCTGTACTGCAGCGTTCCTTACATCAGAGCTCTGCCAAGATGGATTTCTTTCTGCTTTGACTTTTTATGCCACAAAATGGAGGCTTTTTAGAAAGAATTCAGGACTCTGCAGAGACATCCTTAAAAGCCCTTGTTTTTCTCTAAAAGTGCTTTTGCCCTAAAAACGCATTCTCTTTGCGGTACATCTAACTTTCAGTTCCAACAAGTGCTGGTTATGCACACACAGACGGAAGAAAAGACTATGAACTTCAAAAGTTTGATTTTGCAATATAAGCCCTTACATATTTTGCAGGCAAGTAAACATTCTTTAAAGATCATTATCAGCAAGACTTCAGGACTCTTAGGAACTGGATTTCTTTTAAGCTTTGAGGTGCTAAAATCCCAAGCATGAATCGCAAGCACAAGCCAGGCATTGGGCTCCAGCTGAGCCAAGGTCCTGTTGCCCAAAGGGGCGTCCACAAAGCCACCTCCAACCTGAGATAGGCTCCCAGCTTCCTGCCTTCTGCTCACCTGGGTAAGAACATCAGTAGAAGGTATCAGCCACTTGGTCACACACTAAGGCTGGCTCTTTCCCAGTATTTTCTCTTATTCCCAACAATATGTCCAACTTGCCCCTCCTGCTCCTCTATCTCAAGAAAACTGACATGCAGAACTTCTGCCCTTCCTCCAGCGTTCCATGATCTCCTATAAATCAGGTCATCAGAACTAAATTGAAAAAGGATATTAAAGAAGCAGGTATGTGAGGTCATTTCTAAAAGCTTAGCGTTTACAGTCATTAAGTTTTATAAATCTCCATAAGCGCTAGTTGCGTCCTTATTTGAAAGAAAAAAATAAAAATCAAGGCTATGCAAAATTATGAAGGTTCTCAGGCCACGATAGCTGGAGAGTGACAGCCAGTCTATACCAGTAAATAACCTGAAGGTCCCCCATGGGTTAGCTAGTGCCAACATCTTCAGGACCAAACAGAAGCTCGGAGACATACAGCACTGGCATCAAAAGAGCGCAGCGAGGAAACAAAGGCAGCAGCTCGTGCTTTCCACTCAACCTGTATTTTTAAGAGATTTAAGATGTCATCTCCTATGAAGAGCACTGCAATAGTCCAACACATAAATAACAAAAGCAGAGATAAAGATAGTGCTGTACGTTGTTGATGCCTTTCAGACTCACCAGGGTAACAGGTGGACGAACAATTTCAAACAGCAATAAATATGCTTGCTCCAGGTAAAAGCTGTAATGATGGGTCAGATTCCACCAATTCAGTGGTGGCATACTTTGGTACCCACATGCAATGTGGGACATTTAAAAGCTCTGTTATACTATTACTTGGAAGTCTATGTATAGCAGCAATTTGAGTGTGCAACGGCAGGAGTCCGAGCAGGGCGAGCTCCAGCCAGCAGGATGCAGGAACAGGGAATTGGGCGCTACAAGAGCAGCTTATTTGGAAATTGGCTTCCAAACATTCATGTAAAGGAAACTCAAATCACAGTTTTAGCTTCTAATTGCAGAAAAGACAACAAAGAAAAGTACTATTATAAGTGTAGAATAAAGTAAGTGTTTATTCTAGCTTCGTTTCTTTCTCTGTACTCAGAAAAAGAACTGATCAATCTAAGCAAGCGTACGGCTCCTTTTCTCTAAGCCTGTAAAATAAATGTCTCGAATCCAGGAGTGTCCTCGCCTCCACTTGCAGGGCTATGGAGAAGGGACACTTGAAGCCCTACGCAGCAGCTTCTGGTACTTCAGTTCCCATGGGGCAGGCTCTCACCTGGCACAAAGTACTATTTGCTGTCGCGCCAGCGGCGTGGCCAGACCCGTAGGTGCAAAGCGAGGGGTGCTGCGGCAGGA
The DNA here is from genome assembly GCA_008921705.1 of Burhinus oedicnemus. NCBI lineage: Eukaryota > Metazoa > Chordata > Aves > Charadriiformes > Burhinidae > Burhinus > Burhinus oedicnemus. The sequence goes on from VFFE01007869.1 coordinate 1,093,384, forward strand.
GGAACCCCCAGCAGACCCCAGCGCCCGCCTACAGCCCCCGCTACGGGGCCAAAGCCACAAGTCCAGACGTTGCTGCTTAACACGCAAACAGGCTGGTTATTACAACAGCACGGTCTGAGCAAGCTAACAAAGTAAGCAGCTTAATTTTCAAGGCGCTCATATTATAATAAGCCAGTTCCTTACGAACTGTTCTTTTTCATAATATAATTAACCCCAGGACTGAGCATGTGAGCAAATTAGTTCATTTTTCACATGAATAATGAGAACTTTTCTTTTTTTTTTTTTTTTTTTTTTTTTTTTTTTTTCCCCAAAACCGTTACGAACTGAAATGAATGTAACAGATTTCCTCGCAGAGAAAGGATGATGTGTGCCCAGCTTCTGGTTCAGAAGTGGAATTCATTATTGAGATTTAAACGGAAGCTCCTGTTTTCTTTTCTTATTTTTCTTAATAATTGTCCTTGCCAGTCAATGTCAATCACCGGTAGAACACTCTACTCATCGTCAGATACAGCCTAGGATTAGATCAAACAGGGATGAATGGCACGCCTCCGCTACTGACTTAAATGGGTTAAATATTTCTTTCTTCCTATGTCCTCCCAAATTATTCTCTCCCATCTTTTGTTTTCCATTTCTAGAAGATCTTCTTAACAGTTATGTGGGCAGAATTACTCACTGCCCTGACAAAAACCCTGTGCTAACTAGAGTTGTAAAGCCATCTTACTTTCTACTACAGAAAATAACTTTTCTGGAATCGTTCCCTGCATGGCTGAAACACAATCCTACAGCCAGGCCCCTCGTTTATAACAGACATAAATGAGAACTCGTTATTCGGTTTACACAGACATATGCCATTACCACTTAGCTGCACTCGGTCACTGTGTCTTCTAGTAACTGATCTTACATGTCAAGGGCACACATTAAAAAAAAAAATAATTAAATCTTCATCAGTTTAATTTGTAAAGAAACCCAAGGGAAGTCATTATTCCCAGAGACTTCATTGCCTAATTTGTCTTCTGAATCCTTCTAGCTTATCTGACACCAATGGGTGCTTGTTAACTATTGCTTATTGTGACCGCGGGGCAGGTTTGCTAAGGAGTGAGCGCAGCACGCAATAACCTACGTGCACAACGAGCAGAAAATCATTCCATGCCAAGCATCTCGGCAGAGGGAACGGCTGGGTGCTCCAGAACGGCAGCTCCCTCATGTCGTGCCAAACAGGAGCTAACTATTTCAGCTAGGTCTGGATCCTTCTCACCAGAGGTGGCAATGAGGTGAGCATCCATTAACTGGAAGGGAATTCCCACTAAGGAATTCAAGCAGGACACTTGGATATGGAGTTATATCAAGCTTGAAAAAACGAGATGTACAAACCATTAACTCGCACACAGTTTGTACCAGTGACAAGCTCAAAGCAAAAGCCGGAAGAAGTAAGATTTTCTTTTTGCAGTTAAATGAACGATGAGTAGCAGAGGACAGCTGTGACTTCTCGGAGCCTTTCCTAGCAGAACAGCACAAAGGTCTCCTTTAAAACAAATAAATCGGGCTCAGCATGATGGTGTAAGGCCAGACACTCTGCAGAAGGAACAATTTGGCAGAAAGTTCCCACAGCCTGACACCGGCATTTGAACCTGGGACCTTCACCGCTGCTGCAAGCACATGTGGGCACCACATGTCACGGCTGTCGTTAGCAGAGGTAGCAGTCTGAGTTTTACAGCCTGGGAGTTCTGGTTATAAAAATATGTGATCTCAAGGGTTTTAAACCATCAAATGCCAAAGGTGATCACAGGCAGAAATTAGCTGGCTGAAATTGTTAAGCCTGCACTGCTAAAACTGATTTATACCGCAGCCAGAAAGAACCAGTTTTATGTAACCCAAACTTTACACTCTGGTTCCCAATACAAACTAAATTTGCCTTTTCAATCTACCTGGATGTCAGGCATCTGGTTTTAATGGAGAGCCATACCCAATTTTTTTCAGGGGGTATGAAGCAAAAAGAAATTTGCATTTGTGTTTTCAGCAAGGCATCAGTGAGATGGCTTAAATAATTTTAAACTTTAAAGTTACTACATGGGTTGGTCTTTTCAAACACGATGATTTTACACCTTAAAACATGCATTCCTCTACCTCTCTCCCTCCCTGCAAACAGTAGACATTTTTTTATGTTCCTCACTATACCATTGTAAAATCTTAAATAACAACACACTCCTATAAAATGTTTGGGTTTAGGATAACCAACTAGATTCTCTGAGCAGCAGTAAGGTCAAAGTACTAAATTTAATACTTTTAAACAGAACATGTATTAAAAATAAATTTAAAGTTCTTAAGATCTATTGTAGATGTTCAACAAATTAAAAACAGACATCAAAGGGCAAACACTACTAGAGACAAAAGAATCCAAACATGGCCATATGGGCTGGGCAGAAATAAATACGCATCCACCCGGCACTTGTGTGCAGCACAAGACAAGTGTAGTCCAGAGACACGTGTATTGCTCAGAAACCCAGTCCTGTTTTCAGAAGAGTGAGGAAATATATCAATAAATATGTTTACCTTGATCTTCAGCTCACTTTTACAGACCACTCAGAGCGTCTAGTTTAACCCAACCTCTTCAATCCAAATGCTGCTGGCTCTTCAGCATGTGGAAAAACAGTTGTACAACGTACGTCAGAAGAACCCGAGGCTGAACAGCCTGGCCTGAACACACCCCAGAGTGGATTGAGTGCTATTTAAAACCAAGACCTTTCTTGCTATATGCATGCATCCCTCCTAAGCGTGAGCATCTAAGCGGGAGAGCGGTGGTGCCGGGGCTGTAGGTCGATGCCAGTTCACAGCTCGGGTTTCTACATTCGGAATTTCACCCTTCGGTTCCAATCAAAAAATAAATTCCTCACATTCAACCCAGTCTAATTACTTTTTTGCATGGAAGAGACAGCCAAATTCATTCTGACGCACAAAAGGAAAGTGTGATATATGAGCGAAGTACATGTAGTATAATGTTATGGATGGTTCTGAAAATCTAGCCAGAAACATACGTCGCTCCTAACATCGTAGCTGTTGCCAACAGTTACCACCTAATGTTGTCTGAGAGACTGCAGTGATTTCATGTTCAAAGGCAAAGGCAGAGACTCTGGTATCTCGGATACCACGCTGCCGTTACTGATGGCAACGGTGAATTCTTAACAACTGGAGAACATTTCTAAAGAAGGCAGCGATCACCTTCACCACGTGGGATGCGTTCACTGCATATGTGTCCTTGCGTTACCGAAAAACCAACACACTGCCCCAAAATCCTGAAAGTTGGCTGTGAAGCTTTCCGAGGAAGGAACTGACGCAGCGAGGCCATCAATCTGAACTTGGATACTTAGGGATACTTAAGTTGTGAATTTTACTTCTGTATCACCTCTTTGGCCCACCTAGAAGCTTAAAGGGCTTAATTTTACTGAATACTTATACCTGTTCTCCAGGATATCCACATTAGGAACGTTAACAAACAGTGAAAAGAACTGATAGCATGTGGAAAATTCTGCATTTCTTTTTTTTAAATATGGGAAAGGCGTGAACAGTGACCAACACATGTAACACTAAAACCTGGTTACAACACCACTGAAGCAAAAGACTACAGGTTCAAAGATTGGAGAGAAGGAAATTAATAGTTTAACTTAATAGGCAATCTTCTATATAACATAAACCTGAGAAGGATTATTTGGGAGTTTCAGACAACCCAAAATTGTTAATGGAAATTTTTTCAGCAACTGACCTCTTTATCTAGTAGCCAACCATGATGCTAATATAGCACACGGTTCACCTTCCCACTGGATAATACAAGGAATTTAGTGAAATATTCTGTGGTGATAACTCCCAAAGTCTAGTGAGGAACACCCGGCTCCAGCATACACCTCTGCCGGACCTGTGCTGGCTCCACGCAGGGTCAGGTCAGACACCCCCATTGTGGTGCAGTCACCAGGTCCAGGTGACACTCGGTCTTTGCGCCAGCGTGGATGAGTGGTCAGCAGAAACAGGAGGACGACAGACGAGCCAACGCCCAGAGAGGAGAGATGGCAGGAAAGACAGCCACGTAGAGATGAGCTCAATGGGAATTTGGCTCATTTTCTGTCATTTCTGTCCTCTGTGCTAAACATTGCTGTGTAGCCTCCCTGCAGCTGGATCAGTGGTATCCCAGAAACCTGAATAAGCCCGTCTATGTACTACTCCAGAAGAGCTTTGCAACGCTTCTGGATAAAAAGCAATATTTAAAAGAAAAGATATTTGTGTCTGATCTGATATGAAAACATTAACACTCTGAGGTGGCCCTGGCTCTTCTGATATGCAAAGACCCAACAGGAAAACACACAAAAATAAATGTTAATAAACCTGCTTATCATAAGAATACCTTGAACAAATGCTCTGGTATTGTTGAAAAGAGTTTCACACCTGAAATGCTGAAAAAAACCAAAGCTCAAATCTGTATGTAGGAACTGCACTGAGAACAGGAGCTCTAAAGGGCAAACCAGGGGAGCAGACGCGGCACAAAGGAGACAACGCGGTGGGACTGTGGCTGATGGTCCTTGTGGACTGCCACCATTCCCAGGCTAAAGGCTGGGCGGCAGTGATTGTACTGGAGAAAAGAAAAGAGCTCAAGGAAACATTTCTCTCCAGTTGAGTTTGGCCCAATGTAGAGCTGTTCATTGATGGTGTAAAGCAACGAGGTATGCTGTGTCCCCACGTTAGATGCTCGGACATCTGAAAATGCCGTATACCTGTGAAATCTACATTTTAAAGTATGGCTCTTTAGTTTTTCCTCTTCTTTTTCTTTTTCAAGGGATCGTTTTCTGAAATTACTCTTGTGTATTGTCCAAGAGGCAGCTTTTCTAGGAAGAAATCAGTTGGTTTGGAAGAAGATCAACAACTCTTGTGAGGCCAAGATTTAGGCTGTGTTCTTAACTGGTCTCCTAAGCCTGCAACCCAGAGAGGTAACAACCCCCTGTAAAAGACCCCTCATGCATAACTCACAATAATCTTCCCCATCTTCATGTAAAAGTTCTTCACAAGGTGCAAAATACTTTTGTGTAATTTTGTCCTTATTTCTTCCTTTTCCGTCACCTCAGCATCCGTACACTTCTGATTAAATTACAAACTGGCCGACTATAGTTTAGTGGGGTTTTCCCCTCAAATGCTAAAGTATAATTATAAGATGGGGGGAATAAAATTACAAATTCAACCAAGGTCATTAATGTACAAAATGCAAATTGTCTCCCATTTGTCAAAGACCCTGGGGAAGTCTAGAGATAATTGAAATGATAGATGAACAGAGGAGACTAACTGCTAATGGTCTGTATATCAATGAATCAATGTCATATTTATGAAGGGCTTTGGGAAATTATTTTAAATACTTCATCTATAGCTGAAGTTTAGCCTACTTTTTCTTTTTAATGCTGAAAAATTAATGATAAAGTTCAGTTTATAGTCACACAAGTGCAAACCTGTGGTAATTTAAGCTCAATAGCAAGATATTGAAAAACTACTTATATTTGTGCCAGAAATAACCGAATTTCTCAGTTACCGGGGATTATGGTATAACTAAGAGCAATATATATTTCAGAGATAACATAGGACCAGCCCTCACCCTCAAAGCGTTTAAACTCATCTGTTTTCCTGTGCATCTCATTTCCTTCAGAATTTGAATAAACTGGAAAAATGGGGAGTGTACATACCACTGATTCTTGAATTTACCTATTTTCCTTGTATTTTCAATTACAAGTTGAACTGCTTAGGGCAGGGGCTATTTTCAGATGTATTTATGGGGCACCGACCAAACAGGAACAGGGAGAGGAGAAAGGAAAAACAGAAATGTTTCCTTTTCAAACACAAACAGAAGCAAATCTTGGAGGTAACTTTGGTACAGTTGCACAGAAAATCGCGTTTCCACTTCAAGAGAGGAAACACTACAAACCAGTAAGTCACTTTGCAGAGTCTTCTCCCAGTTCTGTAGGAATCATGGTACGTTAGTAAGCGATGGTGAGGACAAGGCATAGATAAAAACAAACTTTCAAACATTAAGATGCCATTTTGGTTGAATCTGTAAATATTTTGGGGAGAGCTATCAGTTTAGAGGTTTGTTCATTGTTTTGGTGGGTTTTAAGAATTTTTATTCTTCCTCCCCCCAGTATTTTTCTGCTTTTCTTCCTGCTCAACAGGAAGGGTTAGGATGAAGGGAAACCAGTAGGACACCTGCAGGCTTTTTTTATCAAAAAAAGCTTTTTCTAGCAAAAAAAGCATCACATCCTACTTAAGTGGCAGATAGTAGCATGCTGAAACAGGTAGCATCGCCACAAAATCCCCTGAATTAAACTCCTTTTCATTCCCTCTCTCACTGAACGAAAGCACGGGGGGGGGGGGGGGGGGGACAGGGAGAAGAGGTGAGTTTTTATGAACGATCCATAGGATTGAGAGAGATTTGCTTCATCTGAAAATAGTACCACGATTGCTCGGCTTGTGGAAACACCAACTAATCTGGAAATTACATCTGGATTTCTGCAGAATTTGAATAAGCTGGTTATATCTAAAACATACAACCGATCCTCCTATTATAGGATTTGGCACATGAAGGAGGCAAGTGAATAAGGCTCTCAGGAAAACATCGCTGTCTGAGAGGAAACTTCGCTGCTGTCTGAGAAAAGATAACACATATGCATCGTGGGTAAAAAGTTCACAGTAAATTTTCTAGTCATTACAACTTACACACACAAAAATTTATAAAAAGAGTCAAGAAGTCCCATCGAACTGCTGAGAAAACAAGGAGGGATTCCCATGTGTTGGAATCAGTCTTCTCGATTACAGAGTATCACTGGGGATGGTGGAAATCAGCAGCACCAGCTTCCCTCAGGCTAACAAAACAAACCTTGAAGAACGCAAGAATCATGCAAAAAAGGACCCTGCAAATCCAGCTGCTGAGAGCCAACACTGGCTTTCTTTTCTAAGAAAGACTTGTGAATAAATACTCCAAAAATTCTCCATAGAAAGGGGTTAGTATTACCAAGTAAAACTAAATTCACGCTGCCTATTTTCTGGAGGAAAGACAGAAAGACAAGCTAGCGGCACAACCAAAAGTAGGTGTCTTACAAACTGCAAGACATTCTTGGGGAGAAAGTCTGAGCTGGATGTTTCAGTTGGTTGGGAAGGCTTGAAAACACACAAAAATACCATTTGCTTGACCCTGGTTTGCTTATATACCTGTCCTTTCTCCCCCCACCGCCCTTTTAAAATCTTTATTTCTCTGTCAGCCTTCCTTAACATGAATTCACATTAACCACTCTAAAAACAATAATGTAATATCTTGCCTTAGTAAAATGAACACTTATTTTTTCTCCTTTTATCTATTATTACACATTTACATGAGCGCTCCCTTTCCAAGGCCTTGGAGCTGCCCTTCCCTCCTGCGTCCTCCACAAATCCTTCCCCCAAGAAAGAGGCACAGAGAAGAGAGAGAAAAAGGTCTCCACCAAAGAGTAAAAGCACCAAAGAAATAAAGTTGAGCTTTAGAGAAATTTTTAACTTGGTAGTGAAGGTGAATATCAAGTTGTTACTCTGAGCATCTCAGTTCTGCTGCTTTCCATCTGTGCTGAATTTCCACCTGAGGCTTCACGGAGACACTAAAGGAGCAAAAAGCCTGGCCTTTACGAATTTTCAGGGGAACATTAACTCTCCATCACCGTGGATTCTAGTGCTATGTAATCGGAAAAGGGATATCAGTCAGTCATTTCACCTCGCAGGTGTACCACGCGGCTCAATTAATGGCCCTTTGTGAAGTGCTGCCTCTCTCCGCTGTTGTTGTTACAGCTTACTAAGTAGCCAATTAATAAAACATCCAATTCCTCCATTTGCTGAGGCACATTTGTTCTGCTAGATTTTAATTTTTTGAATGAGTGAAATACAAGTAAGATAATTTACGTGAGTTAATGATACAGTACAAGTTAACCGATCAGTTATTCCGCATGAGGAGCTATCTATTTACAGGGAACAATTTATACGCAGCCTTTCAGGACATAATTACTTGCAATACCAGTGTTTCAGCACACTTTTCCATTTTTATTTTTTGCTGTTTTACAGATGAGTCTCTTTCAAAGTCCTAAGTGAAAGCAGAGTACCTGCCACTGATTACCCCACACATCCACAGAGGGAGGCAAGGGCAAGCATCTCCCCAGCGACAAATTTTGACTTGTGGATGGAGTTCCCCTCTTAATTGAGCCCTGCTTTTCCACTAACAAAGTCTTGCCGAAACCCTGGGATAAATTTGCCTCTTTGTAGAGGCAGTTTTTCCCTCACGTCATATCCTCCACTTACTTTCTTCTTATTTCATTAAGATTTTGAGTTATATATACAAACTGTTCATTTCAAATACTCATTATGGAAATACTGCAAACCCAGAAGATGTCACAGTCATTTCTTTTACAGCTTTTCTTTTTGTAGGCGACATTCATATTGCAGAATAATTTAGACAGTAATTTAATCACAGGGTTTAGAGGTCCAGCAAATGTTACATTTACATAATGTCAGTCTTTCAGCAGATAATTTGGTCCTTTGCATGTGTTAAAAGACGACATGGCTTGTTAAGATCACGTTAGTACGTTGAGCCCAACAGATGAATGGCTGGTTTGTTAATCTGCCATATATTTCTAATTTTCCTAAGGATGATTAGAAAATTCTATTTAGAGCAAATTCATGAGCACTTTCATTCCATCAGAGTGACAAATCAAAAAGATTATTACATCTCAGGGTCTAGAAATCTCCATAAAATGGTCATAAGTCATAAGCTACACAGTAAATACCAAAACTTCCTTTATATAAATATTACATTAGTTAATATTTTGCTTATGCCTGCTTTGAGTATGTGTGACTGAAGATATTAAAAAGTGCCTTATAACATAATTTTTATACTATTCTCATAAGAAAGTATGAGCATTCCATAGTTTGGAAATTGAATACCCTTCTTTCTCCTATCAAATGCTGCTAAAGAGAATGAAATAGGATATAAGAAATATGATTTAGTTTCAGTGTGGTATTGCTCCTACCCTGGGCCCTCAAAAGATAAAATAAAAGGTGGTAAATCATTATTACTCAAAGAGAAATAGCATGTCTGTACAAATGATTTTCGAGAAGTACTACTGTGCATTTAAATTTAGAAGAACAACCACCTAGTCAAAACAGCATCTCAGGGGCCTTAGCACTGAATACTTACAGTTCATATTGTATTTCTGCCTTTTTATTCTGAAGTTGCACATTGCGTCCTTGCTACTTACATTAAATGAAACCTCCTTTTTAATTTAAACTTGTACAAGGACCAGGATTTACAGCAGAAAAACTGTTGCATCATCTGGCCAGCTCATGCCACTGTAGGACATTCCCCTATTTTCCATTGCCTCACTTGTCTGGTTTTAACTGTACTGTAGCTAACCACAGACAAAATCAATAAGCCAAAAATTACACCTGGAGCTGATAGCACATTTTGATCATTTACTTGCACCTTGGAGCAATTTCACCACTCTAAAATAGAAATGTGTTTACCTAGAGGACAAACTCCTACAGTCTTCTATCAATGAAATACATAATAGACATCCAGAGCGAGGGTCTGAGAGAAGCTGGAGAGCAGGGTAGCAGAACAATACGAGAAGAGAGACACTCGTTCTCCTTAATCCACTCCACTGACAATTGTTACCAGTCCTACTTCTACCGCACAGAGAAACACTCGCTTTCTCTCCTGGCATAAGATTTTGAAAGGATCATATTTCATTTCCGAAACAATTTCATTTCTTCTTGTCATATACTTAACAATAAATGGAAGTGCCGCCACTTCCCCCACATCTGTGTGGTATCCTCTCTTTGCAGGATATTGGAGATACGGCCATAGTCCTTGCTGTAGGCTGATAAGTGACCTAATTTGAGTTGTGATGCAAGGGACAGTACAAGGGAGGGGAAGGTATAGCTGTTTTGTAACACAAGTTTTGAGAACGTCTCTTAAAAATTTCAAGTAGGTAGTTTGCACTTTGTATCCCTTATGAATCATTTTGACTTATTAAAGCAACTGAATGGGGTTTTCCATTCATTATTTGTTTTTAAAATGAAATCCAAACAGCATTTTTGTTATGGCAAGTTGAGATCTCCAAGAAAATAAGGAAACTCTACCCCTACAAGGCGTAAGACAATTGTGTATCATCTTAGCAATGAAAAAAATGAATTGGTTAATTTGCATTAATACTTAGATGATAAAGTTTTAAAAACATCAAAATTAAATCACATAGAGATTTAGTTACCCCTAAGGTTAAAAAATGACTCTTTGCTATTGACACTTAAACACAGTAAGTTCCAAATTTAGAGTTAAGACACAGCATCTACAGGCAACGCGGAATGCACTGATAAGTTTGTCATTCAAGCGATAAGATTTGAGGCTCAAGACACTTCCTTCGTATATTCTTTAACATAGTTTGTATTACGACACTAAGACTGGATTACCCACCACCAAATTTATTTCCTTACTCAGTTGCTAAGTCCTTAGGCAGTTTAAGGAAATAGCCTACCAACGAGGGGCTGGATTTCCTTCAGTCAGATGGTACCATCGGTTGCCCCCTTCATCAAATAGGCTGGCACAGATTTTATGACTTGTGGGTCTGCACTAGGAAGACATTGGAGAAAACATGGATGATGTCAAAGTAGTCCAAAAGTCAGTGCGTATATTGATGTAAAATGAGATCTTTAATGGCAAAATCCTTAAAGTTCTTTACATCAACTAAGTAATTAAATTCAAAAGAAGTAAATGTTTTCCTAATTAAACAACATGAAGTGCCAAATACTGATCTATTTTCATCTCCAATATGTTTTTGTAATTCTTCTCCTTGCGGCCCCTGATATTTACCTATAGAAAAAAATACCATCCACTTGCAGTTAAAAAAAAAAGGCAAGCTCGTTTACAAATCCAAACAAAACCTCTAACTCTTATAAAAGAAAGCAGTGAAAAGTTATAAAGTTACTCCAAAATGGTCTCATTAGCACTTCTTTAGGTATGAAGGAAAAATCAAAAAAACATCTCTGTGAGGAATGAGTGTCACAGGTATTTGTTAAGGCTATTATAACTGTATCAGTGGCTTCTTGAATTTCATAGTCATAGCTATACATCCTTCACCAACAACTATCAGTGAGCTTACTCAAAATAAAAGCCTAAACCAGGACGAAAGCGTGCACACAATATGCTTACAAACTGAAGAAGAAGAAGAAAATAGAACCTGCAAAAGATCAGATTTACTTTTTGGTGAATATATACTCAATAGGGACACACAAAATGCTCCGATTCATATCTTAACCCTAGTGAAGCCATAAAAGAGTAAGATGTGAATCTCAACTATTATATATGTATTCCCTACTGTATATCAACACTTCACAATAAAGCACAATAGAGAATATTTTACCACTCTTGTTTTGCAAATGAACGTCGTTCAGTGCCAAGAGCAAGCAATTACTTTGGTTTCTGGTACCAAACTGTTACACAACATTATTGGGAGCCAACTCCAGCCTCTAACAGTGTCAGACCTGGCATGGGCGACAACGACCCACCAGTACCAGGCACGGGGTGTACAACCTGCCTGCTTTCCCTGAGAACCCACAATTACGAAGCAGCAGCAGCTGACACTGAAGTAAACCTTGCATAATCCTCGCTAACACAGCTAATCTTCCTCTCACTTGTAAGAATGAGTCACGCAGTGCAAAGTGAAGCACTGCTTTTATGATATATAGGTTTTTCATACACCCAGGTTACACATTTAATTTGCTATTTACTGAAGCCTCCAAACTTGGCAGTAGAGGGAGACTGCACGATCGCCAAAATAATTGGAGAGAATTAAGACTAGACAGTATAGTAATGACAAAAGCCTCAGGAGAGATCACACAGATGTTTCCTGATGCTAAGCATAAACTAGCTGCAACCCCAAGCAGTAAAAAATAAACTAATTGATACAAGTCCCCACCCGGTGCAAAAGGGGAATACTTTAGTGACTTGATGTGTAAAGCATCTCACCTGCTTGCGCTGTCCTGCAGAAGGCACATAAGCCTCTGGACTGGTGTCATGGCAAAGTCTGGAAGATGTCAGTCTCAAATGGCCAAGAAGACAAACAAGATCTGTGATTTAATTAGGCCACAACTTTATTAACCTATTTCTTCAGGGAACTACTGGTGATAGCTCACACAGTGTAGACCATGATTCATTTTTTAATCATTTCTGTCTGGTAAAGAGCTGTGTCAATGCTTCCCTCCCTCCTTCTCTATTTAGCCTAATTCCTCTGAGTAATACCAAAGGGATCTAGGTGTGTTGGGGGGACTGCTTTTACTACTATCAACCCCATGGTGTGCTCCACTTCTTTTTAAGGAGACCCTTGGTCCCCCAGGGAAGAAGTACTTGCACAGGCAACATGCAGGTATCACGTATTTGTTCAGCTCCTTCTCCTTGATCTCAACTGAGTATGGAGATAATTAACAGTTCCCTCTACAGAATTTCCCACTGGGAAGGTAGACATTAATACCCTAAAAATCACATAAAACACAATATATTCAGAGGGCAATTATGCATTCACATTATTCCTCCTGCTTTCTGGCTTTGTCACCACCTGAAGGGTGGGTCTGATAAATCCTGATAAGTCCTCCATATACTGTCCCCTTGTCAAATCCCAAGTGAATCTTGCTTACGTGCAGAACAAACACTTCACAGGGCTCTTCCTGGGGGGATTAGCCCATCTGGTCTTGTGTTGGCTGATCAAGAATTGTTTTACCTTTGAGGTCCACCGGCAAATTTCCAGGGGAATTGCCCGTCCATTTGAAGACACAGTAGAACCATTCGCTCTCATCATCATAACTTTTTTATAGAAAGGCTACAGCCCAAGACACGTTCAGATGAAGACACGGCAATCAACTTTTATGGCACTTGCAACTTTTGGGCCAAGTACTCTCCAGGCAGAGCTCCAAAGACTTCAGAGTTACACCAAGAGAGAATATGTTAATTGTCTGGCCAAGAGCATAAAAAACGTTCTTGTTATTGTTGTTGGAAACCAAATGACAAGCAATTCATTATTGCACTGTAATTCAGTGCAATTTATTGGTTGATTTGCTGTGAGGGATTTTAGCTACATACTAATACACATACTATAAAAAGAATGCAAATTCAGTAATGCAAGTCTAAATGAATGAGAAGTAACATTTTCTCACAGTTTGCAAGAAATTAACCTTTAACGTCTTTCCTATGCTTTGGGAACAGCACTTGGCCAAAAGCTCTTACAGTAATAAAGCAGTGACCCATAGCAAAGAATAAATGTCAGAGTGAAATGATAACAGCAAGCCTATTTGCCAGAAAGTGGTAATTTATAAGATTTTAATTTGAGATCATCATGGGGGGTCAGCCTTATCAAATAATTCAAAATGTAGGTCACAATTATAGGCCTTGAAGTGTGGCTCTGCTCTGAAATGTGACTGTAAAAATGGCACGTTTATTATTTCTAAATGATTTCTTTATCAGATATATTGAGTTTACAAGTAAAATGGTAATGGGACAGATTTGCTTTTTGCTTTCTCCAATTTTTACATTTGTGTAGCTCACTGATTTCAGCAGTTATTTCTGATTTACATTACCCTAAAAGGAAAATCGGACCCCTCAGTTTCTCACCTTCTTGCTTAAAGTTCTGCAGAGCCAAATTATGTCCTTGTTGTTCCTTGTGTCACCAAAAGCTTTCAACAAATTTACACATTTCTAAGCTAACTGGAATGTAAAAAACCCAACTCTCTCAATAATAAGGAAAACAAAATACAATCCACATCTCACTTCAGGCAAATTCCTTGGGTGGTGTCAGTCAGTGCGGCTCCATCAAAATCAATGGAGTTCATTAATGTACAGCTTTCTCTACAGCGCTGTCTCTTGGCTTTGTTGGCTCTTCAAGTCTAACAGCAGAAGGAGAAAAGGCATTTAACAGGTTTTGAAATCACCCTGCCCAAATCACTAATTGTGAAGCGCTAATACCTGCCCGGAGCAGATCACTGGGAATGGCTGGAATCCAGCATACGTGTCAAAGTGAACCGTGCAAAGAAGGTGGTCCAGGAAGAAGGAAAGAACCACCAAACACATTTCTCACCTTTTCTCACAACATTTTTCACACCTGTGGACTCCCAATTCCAGGTGGATTCTTGATATAACGCAATGTAATTGCCTATTACTCCCAGCTCCTCAGCCTATTTTCAGACATGCATTCAGGCCAGTTCTGAGCTGATTTTCAAAGAAACAAAATTAATTCTAATGAAGCAAGAGAATGAAACAAGACAACGGTGAACGAGGCCCACCGGCTAAAGACAAGTGCGTTTGCTCCACCATGGCCTGTGCAGAGGTGTGGAGACAGGGATATTGTTCATGTGCAGGAGGGACCTTGCCCGTCAATAGTACACACCGTGAGTCAATTCAATATTGCTGCCGCTAAGAAGCGAGTCCTATCCATCCTGTTGTGCCTTGAGAACTTGTACCTTTGCTTGTTTTTCCTTGAAACTACAATGAAAGTTCTAAAGGCTGAAAAAGCCCTTACTCCTCTCTTTGGCAAAACAAGCTGTAAACATAGAGAATAAACCCATCACGAGCAATGAGCTGATTCTCCTTTCCATTACACGGCTTTGAATCAATCAGAATTTGAATAAATCAGACTTAAACACAATGCCAGTGAGAAGATGACATCTCCATAGTTTCCATTCAAAATAGGGTCATATTCTAATTTTGTCACCTCTCCAATTTTAGGTAATAACTTTACTCAATAATTACATTTCCACAGTAATTCTGTCTTTTGACATTCTTATTCTGTCACAACTTTCTGTAAGCCAGCATATGCATTCATAAAACTCAATATTGACATGCAAATAGATGATCAAAACAGACTGAAGTCTGTATTTGTCTGTCCTAGAAATTGTCAGGGACTAAAAAACCCCCAAAACATTAGAACACAGATTTCATGGGATTGCTGAACTCTACTATTTCAACAAGTAAAACTCTGCCATTACTTCAAAATACTTTTACATTGATTTCATCTTCTCCAAGGAATACTCCCAAGGGAAGGAATAACCAGGCAGTTATATAGACCGGAGAGCTGGTCGCATTGTCTGCAGGTGACAACTGAACCCAAGGGAACAGAACATTAAATTTAATACCTTTCATTATAAAACAAGGTGGGAGAAATGCAACAAATTATTCCTTACGGACAATTTGTTGCTTAATGGCCTGAAGCAATACCAAGGGCTGTTAGAGCTGATAAGACAGTCCTTAACCGTAGTAACAATCTACACACTGCGATTAATGCTATCATAAAGTTCAAGCAATGGTTTATAACTCCAAATATTGGCAGAAGCAACCAATTTTCTGTCTCTTGGAAAGCAGAATATCTTACATTAAGTAAATCACAATTCAAAAGCAAGGAAGGGGGAAGAAGAAAAACTCCTGCCCTCCAAATGAATAGGTTTCACTTATTATAATATGTGTGTTTGAAAATACGTAATTATATGTCAGGAAACAGAATATGAAGTAACACACTGAAAACACCTTTCTGCTCCTTTCTCCCAGGTGGTGTCAGCGTCCAGATAGCATTTTAAGGCTGATACACATGGCTTAGCAGACACAGAAGAATAAGCCTGCTTTTAAGGAGGCAAATGCCTGGCAGTACGTGCTCGGTCACAAATGCACATGAAATGACTGGAGATCTTCCAGAAGCAGCTGATATTTTGTCTAATAATCTAGCAATAAGAACAGTCTGAAAAATACATCCCCTGTCTATAGCGGTACCTATCTCTTCAAAGCTTCAATGGACAGTCCAAATCTCTTGAAAAACAAACGATGAAAACCTGAAGGTTGACAGTAAGTCAAAATAAGCCAAACTCAGACCTAATAAATACTGCCTGCTATTCAAAGCTTTTAAGAAACTCCATTGGGGTGCCAAATCCCACAATAGCGAGCTATCTCATTAGATTTTTAACATTAAACTTCTGATCCAGACTGGAAAAAACTCAGTAATCCTTTATCTCATCGAGTCATCTACTGCATTTGGGTTTCCAGATGGGTCTAGAGCAGACGCAAGTTCAGGAGCAGTAAGGGCTGGATTCCTATTAGAACAGCTTGCTTTTTCCTAAGAAGGATCAAAACCAGGTTAATTAATATTAGAACAATCTTTTGAGTTCTCCCATGCAGTAAGAACTTTGAAATGAAAGCACAATACGCTTCAATTAGCACATCTGAATATTTTGTATCTTTGCTTGCACTGGAGAACAAGGGAGAGGGCGCTGGCAGCTGTTGCACCATTTGATTTCATCCCTGCTGCGTTCTTGGACAGTGCCGGCGCTGGTGTCTGTCCATGATCACGGCTTCTACGTACTGCTGAGATACAAAAAAAAAGCCAAACCGCCATGGGTTTGTTTCTTTGTTTTTTCCTTTTGCTACTGTAAGTTAAAAAAAAGAAACCACAAAAATCACATTTTAAGTAGGAAGCTTTCAGAATATATACTGGCCTTTTGGCATTTCAACACCTTGTATATCATCTTGCTACTTTCTTCTTATTAAGTAGCTACATTACTCTTGCAAACTAGCAGTGGGTGTGGAAGTATTTATTATCAGATATATTTTCCATACAGATCATCAAAGGATGGTGAAAATTGTCTGTGTGCAGAGGGGGTGAAAGAAAAATGTAATTACTCCTGCTTGATCTGTTTATTTCAGAAGTTGGACACAAGTCATTGCCATGACATTTTCATTTTCCTGGATACGCCACCAGATTCTAATCTCATTTGCGCTGGTGTAACTGCAGGAGGATCAGTGAGCATTCCCCCCATTTACATTTTGGTAAGTAACAGCAGGAATCAGGCCTGTAACCCTTGATCGTTAATTCTGGTTCACCTCTTGCATGTAACAGTAGCTGTCAAAAAGATTTTGGAAAACTGTCAATCTCTGGTAAGAGACAAAGTCTTGATTAATAAAAATAATTTAAAGCTGAATTTGTTCTATTGGAAAGAGAGGTCATTGGCACTACAGTGTCAAGAAGCCAATATTTTTCAAACACATGGTATTCTTAGGGGAAATCAAAGCGAAGTCTGTACAGAGGCTCCTGCCAAGTGAGCTAACAACTCCATTTAACAAAACAAAATCATCCTGATGCTTAGAAGAAGTCTTTCCTTAACAAATAAAAAAAAAATCAAAGCAAAATGCAGACCAAAGTAAAATTACTTCCATGATCAAATCAGAAGCTAAGGACCAAACTGCGTGTTGAAGGAAGGGGAGTGTGTGTGGGAGTTTTGCTTTTAACAAGCAAAAAGACTAATGGAAATGATCAACATTCAGTTCAACATGAAAATTCAGTTATCTGAGCTTCTGTTCAGCTGTTCCGTGATTTACCAAGAAGCTGCTTAACAGATTTGAGTCTACGTCTCTGCTCAAACTGCGAAAGTCAAGAGAAAGGCTCCGTAGGAGTTGAGATGATCTTACTCAGCCTGACTGTCCCTTTATTTGCATCCATTTCAGATGTGTGCACTTTCTCCGACACCCGCTGTCTGGGTAATGCTATCACAGCCAGCTCATCTGGGAGCGGCCAAAGACTGGATGCAAGGGTTGCAGTAATCAAGTTACTCCACCTGTACGTGCGGATGTACACATGAGGAGGAACTTCTTGACTTTGAGTGTGGCAGAGCACTGGAACAGGCTGCCCAGAGAGGTGGTGGAGTCTCTGACTCCGGAGACATTCCAAACCCACCTGGATGCCATCCTATGCGACCTGCTGTGGGTGACCCTGCTCTGGCAGGGGGGTTGGACGAGATGATCTCCAGAGGTCCCTTCCAACCCCTGTGACTGTGATCTGCAAAACAACACTGGGCTTGGCAACTTTCACTTATGACACCCTTCAAAACCAAAACTGACCCATAGAGGGCATTCCCGTACAGGGCTACGCATGTTTTTGGGGATGTTAAATATTCTTTCCACCTCTGACTGGTCATGCTTTTATACCAGCACGATGCACAGATAACAAGGTGGTGCAGTATCCACCAGTTAGCAGATACACGTAGGTACAACGCTCCTTGTTATCTTTTAACTTGTGATAAAATTCATGGAGATACAGAGACTTTTGGTCCGAATTTTACTGTGGAAGAACTACACCAGGGCTCCAACAGATGCACTGCAGCATCAGTGAGGGTCACTTCCAGCTAAGCTTGAAGAGCAGCTCTGGTACTCTGAATTCTCAGATCGAAACCTCAAATGCCTTTGCATCAAGTTTTCCTTATTGCAGTTACTGGAGACTACGTCTAAGAAGTAAAAAAAAGTCAAGATTCATTCTGCGATTCTATGAAGACGCGCTTCCATGGATATGAGTATGTGTATATGTTGCACAGAACTAACTAGCTACATGACAATATGCATTGGAGATGAAACCAAAGCAAATGCCAGCATGATATATTGTGTCAGTAACATCAAAGGAGAAGGGGAGGGGAAGCGAGTGTGAAAATCAAACAGAGTGCTTGGGAAAGAAAGCTAATTTTGAGTTTGATGTGCACGAGTGACACTCATTAAAAATTGACGAGTGCATGTGAGAGGATGCCACCTGGGATTATGCAACTGCTAATTAACATTTAACACCATTTTCTAACCTTATAAAATATTCTTAGCCTGCTGAAGGTTTCTTCGTAACAAGCACAACGAGGAAAAAAAACAAAAAAAAAAACCCCCAAAAAAACCAAACCACCCAGCACCTAGAAACAGCAAATCGAATGGGAAAACTTTGTGAACTTTTTAAAGTGACACAGGAGACACGAAGGGCTTGCTTAAAGGGACGCTGCCAAGGCAAGTGCCACCTCAACTGGTGAACATCTGTGTCTCTGCCTCTGCTCTCTCTCAGTTACGGACACACGGCTAAGCCCGGCAAAGGGACAAAGGAGCAAAGGGACATGGCACTGGTTACAGGTACCACTGGGTAAACGTGGCTCCTGGTGCAAACAGACCCTGGTCCTGCTGCTTTCAGAGCGGCGCTGATGGTCCTGCCCATAGAATTCCCTGGATTTTCCTAGAACCATAGAAACATTTAGGGTGGAAGATGAGTCCAACCATCAACCTAACACTGCCAAGTCCACCACTGAACCATGTCTCTAAGCACCACATCTACACATCTTTTAAAGACCTCCAGCAAATATTAATATTACATTAGTATAAAATCCAGCACATGAATATTAAGTATTTTCCAGCACAGCACCCGATTGCACCCTGAATGACACCTTCCTACTTACTGTAAGCCACAACTGAGAGCATTATGTGAGGTCTCTCACCCTTGAGATTCAGCGTTAGCCTTGCAGTAGCTGCTAATTTTCCCCAAAAACCTGTTTCCTGGATTCACACCATTACCCAACAGCCAAGTCCTGGTTTCTAGTCCTTTTTGTGACAGCGGTCAGAGGAAATACGGACTCCAAGGCACCTAGCATCTGTCCTTGCCGTAAATTCATATGGCTTAGGGGTCACAAAATAGTCATTTCGAGAAGCTGGGTAGGATATACCGGAAAAAAGAGGAGAATAAATGAAAAGAACATGAGAAAGTAAGGGAGAAAGTAAGAGAGAAAGTGGAGAGAAAGCAGCTAAGATGACACTAAGACCTGAGCCTGGTGGAAAGGATCATTTTAGTGAGATGAAAGGGGCACATTTGCTGATTTAGCACAAAATTTAAGGAGCCTGGGAACTTGCACTTCAGAGCACTTAAAAAACCTAAGCCCAAAGCAACAAAGTTTATAGATTACATTTGGGTTTGGCTATTTATGCTGTGTGTTTACATTGTGCATTTCATAGTTTCAACAAAAAAAGGAGACCAGACGGACAAAGCCAAACAGAGCTTGCTTTTACAGGGCCCAACGCACAGGCATCTCAGCAGATCTCCCTGCGGTAAGGACAATATGGTTCTTTGCAGTTACGAGACATTTGTATAAACCCAGGAGCCTTCCAGACTTTTATGTGCCCCAGAAAGAGAGTGCTTTTGTAAAAGATAAACATCTAATGCTGTATGTGTACACTGTAACTTTATGAAACAAGATGGCCCCATGGTATCTTAGATATGGCCCTAACTGCAGAATACTGACACATTTAGATAGATTTTAATTAATAATTGGTATTCATACAGCATGCCCAGGAGGATTCTTGTGTCTTTCTTCACATGCTTCCAGGTGAACTTGCTAATTGAATGGTTAAACGCTTTCCACTGAGGCAAGACAGAGATCCTCCCTCTTTTCACTGGGAAAATAGAATGGGATTAACTCTTACAAATAATTCTTCACCACAATCAAAATCTTTTAAAACACATTAATACCTCCAGCACTTTCAGATGTGTTGCAGTTTACCCATGTTCCTTAAGTTTCATAGGTACCAACGGCTATTGATGTAAGGTAATTTATCCATACCCAAAAGATGCGACGTGTTGCCTTGCAGTTCTCTGTTATAACCAAGAGCTACGACGGTACTCCTGTCCTGGGTAACGGCTAACAAGAACACCAGGCATTCAGGGAAGACTGAGCACACAGAAAATGATAAAGGATGTTTCTCTAAAGGAGAAGCGCAAAAGGGGCAAGAAAAGGGGGTCAGTAAGTAAGCAGCAGCGATGTTCCAGCTACAACAGAAGACAACATAAAAGACCAAGAGCAGGAGAAGAGAGTTGGGGGGCAAGTAACATTAGACATTGGCTTGGCAGACACGGTACTGAAGCAAAGCAGGGAACTGGAAGAAAATTAATTTTTAAATAAAAGCAGAGTTGTTTCCTCTTGCAGAATTTGAAGCAGTGCGCCTCCAAATGTTGCGCTTGGGACTGTCCACACCTCCACCAGCAGCTCCTGCCCTTTTGCTTTGATGGGGCAGCGTCAGGAGCAGGGACAGCTCTGGAGTTACTAGAGCTGCCCACTGAGCGGGACATTACTGCACACCCACAGTGAAAGGTTATAACCTGTATAAACTGCACAGGAGATATATTCTCTAAATAGAAGACGAAAGGGATGTCAGCATACAAAAGAGTGAAGGATGCCAAGGATATGTATTCTCTCTGTAAATAAGAACATTTTCCTTTTATGAGGCCGATTCAAAAATAATCCCCCACTGTATCACATTAAATCGGTTCCTGGACTAAATGAGTGCGCTCAGCCCGACCCAGGGCAGGACTGTGCTTCACGACCAGCATCCATATGCATTGCTGAGTGTGCCTGCGCTCCAGGTTGGATTTACAGATCCCAGATATTATGCTGGCTTCCTCCTTACGAATTGCAAAACCTATGTTGAGAAAATGTAGAGAATGAATTTTAAGGTTTTCTTTTTTTCAGGATTATTTTTTACCATTACACATCATTGTTTCAAAAATTTAAAAAGGATGGCCTTTTCTGAAGCGGTTCCTGTTTAAAATGTAAAAATATATTTTCACATAAAGAGGTACTTGTTTTTCAGAAAACCCAGAGAGATAAAGCTTACTGATTGCTATGAACTGTCATCTTCACAGGAAAAAGAAAAGAAAAAGAAAAAGATCAAACACAGACTTTAAAATCTGCCCAAAGCTTCTAACCCTTAAGCTAATAAAAGAAAAACAGTAAATCGGCTTTAAAAATATACTACCCAAAACTTTATATTCCTAGAAGAGCATGTATCTGAAAATTATTACACTGCAAATATGAAGGAAAAAAAAAAGAAGACCCTATCTTATACGCCAGAAGGAAATAGAGCAATTAAAAAAAAGAAACAGGATTGAAAAGCCTATTCAAAGAATGGGAGAGTAGGTTATTTTGATTGCCGGTATGCAAATGAGGAAGAATATACATAAATGGCATGCAGCAATGCGATTTTATTTTTTTAAACTCTTGCGAGAGCTTTCCAATACACAAACTTTCTGTTTATATCGAAATATCGTTTCAGGGTTTTTTTTTCTTATTTTTTTTCTTTATTTTCTGAGCATTTGAGTTTAGAAAGACATTGATAGTGAAATCTGGGGCATACTTAGAGCAGGTGGCTTGTTTTGTTTAATATTATTGTCAACAATTGATCATATAACAGATGCTTGTATTTGTCCATACTTCGTTTATTTAGATGTTTCTGTCTGTACCCAGAGACAAACCAAACCCCAAAGACATGGAGTGGATTTTCTGTAGCAAAGTGCTGATTACTTGGTCCACCGCGTTTGCCAGCTGCTTCAACGGGCACCAAATCCAACATATATTGGATTAATTAATTCAGAGAGCTACACCTGCACAGGCAAATATGATCAGATCCACAACCAGGAGAAACGGTAACACGGATTTACTGTATTCCGCAGGAAAACCAGAAAAAAAATTTATATTCACTGGGAAAAAAAACCCTTTCCAGTAACACTGGACAGGCATCCAGGCTCATATTGCTTCCTGCCACTTCTACCCTTGGGTTATTTGCAGTTGATAACAACACAACAGTTTGTTGGAAATTTCAATTCTGATTTGGTAAATGGGAATTCGAGTAAGTCTCTAGCTGTGCTGAATGAAAACTCCTATGATTTTCCCCTTAACTTAAACAATCAAGTTGTTTCGGTACTAGAAGATTAAAAAAAAAAAGTTACAGTCATTACCATAGGACATTTCTTGATGGACGACTTGTACAAAACGAGCATTCCCAAAAGAACTAATTTGAATTGTCAACTCTTCAAGAAGAAAATGTAGGGAAAAGTATATTCAGCATAAAAAACGTGACTGCCTTCCACCTCCCAAAATTACAGTAATATTAAAATCAAAACTTGTGAATTTAAAAATCATGAAGGAAACAAAACTTTTCTTATTTTTACAAAGAAGCTGCGGCCAATAAAGCCAAGTTGCTTTGTACCAAAATATATGCTGTCTGTGAAACAGCAGGGATAAATTTCATTTTGTTTCCAACCAGTGTGCCTTAAAATCTCCCTCAGATTTAGGACTAGTATGATAAAAAGGAGTGCGAGAGTTTAAACCCTCCCTGCTTTCCTTCTTCACCAACAAAAAGTAAGCTTGACGCTTGCTAACGCAAAAGGGCCCTTACTACCATTCCACTCAACTTTTTATCATCACAAACTTTGTTGCAAACAGGGGAAAAGCAAAATTGTTCTCTACTTGCCATGTGTGTAGTATTTTGTGGAAGAAAACAAAGCACATACGCACACACACATGTGCCATCGATACCCAGCGGTGACGATAGCCACACAGCCCCTGAAACCAAGTATGGGTCGCCTTACAGTTTGTTTACGAGGTCTTACCCACCCTTGATTTCTGGGGCCGCGGGGGCGGCTTTGGTGGAGCTGCTGCATCACTGTGGAGCCCGGCGTGGGGCGAAGACGATGAGCGTGACATCTGTCTGCACCGAGTCCTTATGGATTGATGATAAAACAAAGGGGTTTTGGCCAAGAAACACATACGCCTGATCTAATGACTTATATTTCCTGCACGACATTCCTCTTACATCATCTGTACTGTCTCCGCTGCACTTTACTGGGACTAATAAACATTCCACGCTTACTCTGCAATGTATTTTCTCCCTGCAAGACAGCCTACTTGCTATTAGCATGTAAACTGCACACTTGCCAGTCAGGCTAACCTCATCAATCTTGTCCAAGGCAGAGGAGCTTGTACCTTCTTACAATATTTCTGGGATTGCACTTTTAAGTTATTCATCCATTTATTTGAAAAAAAAGAAAATCTTAAAGATTTCATCTCTAGACTTCAGAAATAGGACATATTAATGGAAAGAAAAAGGATCATTTGAGTTATTTTTAAACTCACACTTGAATTTCTTTAACCCAGAGGAATCCATTTTTGTGTTTCCCAGAAGAATATATCACAATTTCATCCCGCTTTGAATTAAGGAAGCAGAATGAAGGAATTAAGATTTTTTAAAATAACTACCAAGCCGTGCCTTGGATTTCTGTGTTTATGCTCTCTCTCAATAATGACTAGCAACCCACCCCCTGAGGAGCAGAATAAATTAAGCATGTACCACATTAACACAGCGTCTTATTCCAGGGCTGACTTCAGTATTCCTGCATGCCCCTGCACTGCGTGGAGAAGACCATCTCCTCGATGCCTTGAAGAACGGGGCTCTAACCCCATGCTGCCAGCACGCCCTGCGAGAAAGGCAGTCTCTGCCGGGAAGAGCTTATAGTCGAAACGAGATGAGGACAGAGGGCACCCAGAGTGTCCCTGATGATCACGGTCTGACCTGGTTCAGCATCCTGGCTGGCTGATGTCCAGGAAACCAGCACATCAGGAAGGAAAGGAAGAAGTCCTCTCCTCTCTTCAGATTCTGTTGGGATTTCCCAAGACGAAAATTGCATCTGAGCCACAGGATACAACCATTGCTGACGGGCACAGAATTTGTCTAGTCCTTCTAAATTAATTTCTAGTTTTTTTGGACTCCACATACCGTAGAAGTGAGTTCCCTCATTTTTTGTTGCTTGAAAAAGTAATTTTTCACTTTCTTTATAAAGGAAGCATAGGTAGCTTTGTTTTGCAGTAAGAAGAGAAAGGCAGAGAAAGATTACGAGCCTCGCACAAGACTGTACAGGAAAACCACCGAAATCATAAAAAGCCCTTTTAAAATTTCACCTCTGATATTTTAGAACCAACTCCTGAATTCCTCTGGAGGGTTTGTGAATGAAGAATTTCAATATGTTGCCTATGCCTGAATTAACATGAGACTTCATTAAACAGAAGTAAACCCGAAACCTGAAAGATTAGACCTCAAAGTGCAAAACCATTTGCCATCTCAGCAGCTCCGTTCTTTAGCAGCGCTGCTTCCTACCAAAGCTTTTCCAGATGATACTTCACAAACTGAACATTGCTTATAATGTGAACAAAAGCTTTCACTAGTAGGAAGGGAGGGGGCAAAAAAGGCATCCACATTATTTCATTGTGAAGAGTGGCTGTTGTACAGCAATTACTTTGCATAAAATCTTTCATAATGAATTAAGAACACCGAGTTAGTGCAGCAGCCGGTCTGACATAGCAGGCAATCCATCACAGAAATGATTCATAAATTAAATCATCCCCAGCTAAGGCCTTCACATATCACTGTATAATAGCTCCTAAGGAGTCATTATGGGTATTCTGTCAATAATGCATAAACTTCATGACCCTTTTAACTCCTACCGCCCCTCAGATCCAAACCGTAACAGCCCATCACTCCTTTCCCCCGCCCCCAACTGCCGCGCGCCGTGTTCTCCCCCCCACGGAAGTCAATGAGAGCGCTGTCATTGATCCCCAGGAACAGAAACGCTCCTTCCCTTCGCCTTAATCTTAAAGAAAGAAATTCAAATCCAGCGGTCCTGCCAGGGCTGAAGCTGCATGCGGAGGACATGGAGAAACCAAGGAAATTAAGGATTAAATGCCCACTTTGCTTATGTTGCCAAAGCGCTGCCCAAACCATCATTTGTGCGATACACAACATGCGTACAGAGGTGGGCTTGTTCAGTTTAACTGCGAACAATTTTATTAATCCGCCTCAATTTTCTGCTTTCGCGTCGTGGTTTCACGTGCAATTTCCCCGATAAGAATTGCCAAAGCCAGAAGAGAAAGTCCCGTTCAACACGGCCTATGTGACTTGGTGGTCTTCTAAAATATTCCCCCATAGCGCCACAATTCCCAGACTGAAACGACCAAGTATCTGCTCAATGCCAGCGCTGCCAAGGTGAAACCAGCTGGAAGGCACCTCCTGTAGCATTAAGGGACCTAGGAAGCATTTCAAATGAAGTGGTTTATGTCAAGAAGTAAGCAAAATTGTAACTTCAAATCTGAAATATATTGGTTAGGGAATAGAATAATTGAATGTGAAATTCTGAGACTGACGCCTTACAGCCCTTGTTAAAGGCAAGCTAGTTGGCAGAGTTTTCTTTTGGTAGAAGAAATATTACGGTCAAATTCAGAAATTAGTGTATTACTACTAAACTACAGCATAACCGGTTATAGTTTTGTTAGTTTAAGGACTGCTTCACAGAAGGAAACCCTGCGCTGTCTTTTAAGAACTTGAATAAGTTGAGACCTGTTTTATTACATACAAGAAACCATCCTGCAACTTGGTAAGCAAAAAGACAAAAGCGACGGTCCAAATACCCCAGGGTTTTTGCTTAGAAGAAAGATTTATGAAAAGAAAAATGTCCCATTTTAGCACAATGTATGTACAAGCGGATTTGTACTTCCGATAAAATCTCTGCCCACATATACTAAACAGTTGGGAGGTCTATTTGAAATCAACTAAAACTAAAATTCTGAGTTTACAGTAGGATGCCCTTTACTACGTAGCACAGTGTAAGTCAGTGCAAGCTGCAGGCGCATACGTCTAGTAAAAGAGACTAAAATACAGCCTGCCTCATTACTGTAGCTTTTGCAATTTCATTGCTATTCATCTTACACCTTGCAGGGTTCACTCGCGGATCAGTCACATCAATTACTGCTTTATGCTCTGAGGCTCTGATATTACCTTAAGGAAAGCTCTGCACATCCAAATTCAAAGGCTGCCAAGGTGCAGTCGTGACTTAAACATTATCATTTAGTTTTCACACACAACAAGGAAACCTATCATTGTGAAAATGGGTAATCAGCCAAATAATCTTGCATTCACTTCAATTACAGGTCTGCAGTTTACAGTTCTAACAACTGAGTGAAAGTGTATTTTTTTTTTTTCCCCAGCAGTAAATATTATTTGTAGTTTACTGGAATTTTCGAGGTGTGTGTGGGGGAAGGGACAAGAATGAAATGAAGAATACATAAACTGCAAGGAACCACACATACTGGGTTTCGTTCCAGTATCACTCTTCAGTATGGTTCAGATATTTCTCTTTCAGGGATTTTATGCACGGTAAGCAGTAACAGCAACCAGAAATATTTTCATCGCACCAGCCTTCTGGATCCACTGGGATAAATCACCTCTTATAATAGTAGCACCAAATACTTCATGTCATTTTAAACCTCTGGATGCCTAAACCCATCCTTTACTTCACTAGTAATTACTTTTTTAGAAAAAAGAAATATTACCTGCTTGACAATTTAAGCCAGCACTGACACATTAATCTTTCTCTTCAGGTAGTGTCTCAGACCGAGCGTCCCCTCCGAACAGCGAAGCCCTGCCGTGGGGGACACAGACGGGGGAGGCATCCCGACACTATTTTCAGTCTGACACTGGGGAAGGTCAGAGAAACAACCCCTCACATCGTTTCAGTGTTTTAAGAGTCGGTAGATTTGGTACAACTACTTTATTATTTTTTTTTTCCTACCACTTTGCAAGACAGAAGGATTCAAATAGAAGTTTATTTACATTTTTTTTGTGTGCTGTTTCCATCCCTGGACACCACAAGCCTTGAACTCTCCCACAGCTACTAATTGTGTTTGTGCTGAGGCTGTCCCTGATGCCTTCTCTCTTTTGCATATACAAACACACACAAACACACTTTTCACAGGATTTGTCATATCCTGAAAACCATCATTTCCACTAGCGGCCTTTCTGAGAATTGCGAGTTTTTCAACTCCTGTAATTCCCATTAAACACAAAGCCAGATTTCTATTGCCGTGAGAGCTGTGGAGCAGAAGCTGCCGTTGAACCACAGGACACATGAATGGGAGAGTCGCACCGACACAGTGTCAGCAGCGTGTTCAACGGGGACACATCCTCAGGTGGTGTAAACATTGAGTGAACCTCAATAAATGCAGCCAGGAGGATTTACAGGAGCTGAGTATCTTCCCGACGTCATGCAGCAACGTGACAAACACGGACACGGGGTTGGCTTCAGCTCTCCCATGGGACACTTGCACCAGCACCACAGTTCAAGTGAATTTCTGTGCTCCCTAGGACGCAATTTTACATCTGACACAGCTGCACAGGCACTGAAGTCTCTTAATTGCTGCTCTTAGACTACCAAGCTGGTGGCAGAGTACGTGACCAGTAACTTTTTAGGATCATAAGTGCTGGGAGAAGCAGCCAGGAAGACGGCCGTGCTTCAGGGGCAGCAGGTTTGGGGGGCTGGGGGTGGTTGTTTTTCTCTGTGTGTTTTTTAATATACGGACATGGAATCTGACTCATATTTTATAGCCTTACAGCTCTATAATCCTGGCTGCTCTTAGGCTACCCTTCCTTCCATCACCGGAACTGGCATCACATGGCCCCGACGCAGCAAGACTGAACACGAGGACTAAAACCAGCTTCTTACAGTCAATATAATTTCAAGCATATTCGGCGAAAAATTACATCCACAATTCAACTGCATGTTAGAATTGAGTTTCCTGCAAACTTAGATCAAAGAGGTATTTACGTACCTGAAACATAAGATAACCGATTGCATGGGAACGTAACCACTTGACACACAGATGCTACTTGGGCTGCTGAGAAGAAAGAAGAACTCGCCCAGAATAAGAATTTTCCTTTCACTGCATTTATTGTGTACCCAGATGCACGGCAAACCTTACTCGCTCTCTCCGCTGCGTGTGCACAGTTTCTTATTCAGATTAGAACACAAACGCAACCCACTGGCTTCACGTCTTTACTTCTTACGTATTGACTTTTTTTATACCCTTACCTGGCCTAGTTCCATTTATTAGGAGCATATAAAAAATGATTGCCTTCTATAACTCTTCTTCTAACAATGCCTCCAGCCTGAAGGCTTCATGAAGTTATAAGCAAAGATTTATATGTAATAAATTACTGAAAATGAAAAAGGTCTTAAATAAGGTCTGTCTTCAGCAAAAGTAGTATATTTCAGATAACAATGCCTTTTCTAGCGAAGGGGAAGATAAAAGTGTATTTAACAGGTATTCTCATACCATAAACTAGAATACAATATTTCCATGCTCAAATATATTACAGAAAAAGATGCTAATTCAAATCCTACATTAAGAAATGACTTACTATTGTAAATTTGAATTCCAAATAAAACAATGAACTGCACTACAGACTTACAGCTACACAGCCCAGTTGGCAAAGAGAATCCGCTTAAAGATTAAATTTTTAAAAAAAACCACCCCGCAAGCATATTATTGTTAAAAGAACAATAGGAAATACTAGAATGAGATTTCCTGCCTTTGTAGCACATACCTTCTCTCTTAAATATCCACTTCATAATTTCCCCATAGCAGCCCTATATCCACACCCCATCACTCAGTTCATAAAATGGACACAGCTTTCACACAGAGAAGCGTGGCTTCCTGCCTTACTGTGTTTCGCCAAGACTCTTCCTTGACCAAACTTGGCCTAATTCATGCATTATTTTAACACAATTTTACATACACAAACACATAAATAGATCACAAAGCTATACTACTTAGATTCATTACACTAGAAATCCACTCTTGAGATTCAAAGTCCAAATAGGGTTCAAAAACTACCATAATGTGCTTTTTATGTTTTTATTTCAAATGACAATAAATCCATTTTTAGTGTACCAGCAGTTGACTTTGACTAGACAGTTTAGGATCAAATTAAGCTGGTTTTAGATAGTTTAAACTACTTCTGTATCTTATGTTGCAGTACCTACAATGTCCATAAAACCGTCCAAAAGGGATTTATACCCACATTACACAAATAACACATCAAGCACGGAAGCTAAAATAAGAACAGCACTTTCCCAACAATAGGAACGAAATAATATTGAAATAATATAATACAGAAACCTCATGGGCAGTTTCTTCTAAATTACAAAGTCTTAAAAAAGTTCTGCTATGGTTTGATTATAAAAAAACCCCTTGGTTTATTATACTGGCAGAAAAGCCTTCTAAAAATTTGTTTTAACTTTCAAAACACAGAAGGAAGATGATGGTATAAGAGAAAGGTTATAAGATGGCTACAGTAGGATAATTCCAGTATTTGATTATCTTAAAAACCGTAAGTTAATTTTATTACTGCTAGAGAGCAAGTTACCACTTCTGTACCTGGGACAAGTAGTTTTCCTAACATAAGGTGAGAATGAACCGTAAGGCTTGAATCTCAACCTGTGTGGGGAGGTGAAACTCGCTGTGAAAGCTGCTACTCTGCACATCGCTCTCCGCAAAGTCCTCAAGAGAGCCACAAAGAAACATTTTAAAAATTCAACGTAAATAACTAGTCACCAGTTTATAAACACCAATAGGCACCTACCAGCCAACTTAGGTTAAATACAAACCAGAGGCCAAGGGAAGCACGTTGTTCAGGAGGTTAACAAGCACCATGAGTGATGTCCACGCACCTGGAGGTGATTTCAGCTGCCTGGGCGACGTTACTTTATTAATTTAAACAGGGAGATGGAAGTTTTGCATTGCCTAGGACATCAGCTTCACGTGCCTGCTTCAAACAGTTGTATTGGAAATGAGAGACACTCTCATACTTGGGAGGCTTCTCAGTAAGCTCCTGAAGACTAGAGAAGGGAACTGCGTGGTGGCCAGGCGAGAAGACCAAAATTGTGTCCTCTAGCTCTGGTCACTTGCTTACAAAAGCAGAAAGGGAACAGAATTAGACTGAAAATACAACAGTAAGCTGAAAACAAAAATATGTAAGGACTTATATGACATGGCTGGCCTACGGCAGCAGAAAATTGGAGTTGATTACCCAGACTAATCCAGCTACTCTAAATTCTGACAAAACAGGCACTTCTGGTTAGCTGCCATGGCCCCAAAAGGTCCCATTCTGTCCTCCCTCAGCACACTTGCACAGTTCCCAGGAACACCTAAAAAGAACCAGTATTTAGTTCAAGGTTTAGTTTTTCTTTCTAGCCTTGCATACTGCTGACTAGGCTCCACACAAAATTCCCTGCAAATCAGATTTGCATTTTGCATTTGGAAAAACAAAACAAACAAAACAAAACACCCACAAAAAAACCCCCATTTTTCCCCTACAACTGCACATTTTTGCAGCAAAGAAGTACACTTCCCTGCTAGCAGTAATTTTTTTGAATGTTGAAATACTGTTTCTCTTTACAAATACAGGGCTAAGAGATGCCCAGGAGATTGCCCCGTTCCCAGGAGATCTTTAAATTTATCTTGATCAGTTTATTGGCTTCCTCACATTGATTTCCATCAGCCTAGCAATTTCGTTTTGAATCTAAAAACCCTGACAATTTCCCCCCCCTCCTTGCTGAATGTATTATTGGCCATGAAGATCCTGCTATCAGCTTTCCTAATGAGTATGGGTGGATTTGCTTAGCCCGGAGAAAAGCCCAGCTCCCATTTCCAGGAGTATGCTGACTGCAGAGCTCCAGCAAACAGAATCTATTTTAGTTTCTTCCATCAGCAGGTTGGACTGTAAATACATGCAGGAAGTAGATCTGCAAGTAAGAAGGTGTCATCATTACATACTTATTTTCAGGATAGTGCCAGGCTTTAATATCTTCATAATCACGATTTACCATTTAAAAGCTGCCCCAAGCTATTGCCAATTTATAGCGGACACCCATGCTGAGCAATAATGGCTTGCACTGTGATAAAGTAGATTTATTCTCAATATAAATATACTTACTGAAATAGCTTTTCTTAAATCTTTATTTATGAGACACATCAGATAGCCCAATAAATGAAAGGAAATTTTTCTGTGTATCAGACTTTTCACTTCATTTCCTAGAAAGATTACAGAACACCATTGACACAAAGATCATACCAAAGGCTACGTATTCTAAACAATAATTTCAGAGAAAATAAAACACTACGAAGAAAGGTACCTCTACAGAAATCCATGCAAATATCGGTCTATATGCCCACGTTCAGCTCTAAAATGCACAAACGTAGCTCAGACTTCAAAAGGAACAGAGTCTAGTCGATGGACCTTCTGGAGATATTTATCTGACAAAAGACTTTTAAATTAGCCCCCTCCCCCCTAAGATATTATCTGTATAATGTACTAAAAAACCCCTCGCCTTCGACATTCACCTAGCAGTACACTGGGTTGTGTTGAAATTAATAAATAACAGAGCCACTAGCAACACGCTATTGATTTTCTGCCGGATTTGTCTATCTCCTCAGAATTTTAAGAGCTGTTTAAACAGATATATCCATTATGTGTTGGAAAGAATTTTAAAACTCCCCAGTAGGGCTGTAGTTGATGACATATTGACAGTATCTCAGCCTGAAATAATTTTGGACACTCCGCTTATGCAGTCTGCAGATACAGAGCCAAAACCACCCAGTTGAAGGGCAAAGTGAAGGTCAAATGCCTAAAGCGCTCACAAAAAGCAGCTATGCTACAACACCATCGCTTCAACCCTTGGTCATCAGTTAGTGAAGACAGAAGCAATTCCTGTTATCAACTGTACAAATAAAATTATTAAAGCATCAGAGTGTTTTTCCATCGAAAAGAGTGCCCTAAGGACTGAGATTTTAACTCCGCTGCTAAAGAACTGAGCAGTTCTTATCTTCATTTGCTAATATAAACAGAATACCTTCACTAACTCCCCAAAGCAGCTCCCAGCTCCTTTGCAAAGCGTTCCTGAAGTTCTTTCCCCGTGCTCTGCCTCTATTGCAGCACAATTTCAGAGAACATTTAATGCATTGTATCTTGAAGGCTTCAGATTTTCCATTTGAAATGTAGGGCACCAGAACATTGTCACCTTGCTAACAAAATGGAATGATGTGGTTTCACAGCCATTTACCAATCCCTTGGAAACTAAGGTAATTTTTTTTTTTTTCTACATTTTAATGCACTAGTTTAATAGAAAAGTGTGGAAGAGTTTTGGTTCAACTTTGACAGGAGACTAAAACAAGAACATGTTAATCAGCCGCGTAAATGCTCCTTCTTGTACTGGTCCTATTTTCTGCTCCTTTGCTTGAGTAGAAATGTTTTCCTCATTATGGTCTTGATTAAGAAGTTTGATGTGCTGACCTTGAATATCAAATTAAGCTCCATGCTGCCAGCAAAGCATCCTATCTTCTCTCGTGGCTTATAAACTCATTAGACACTTCAGACGTAGTTTTAAAATTTGCTGACACTAAATTCATTTAATATGGAACAGAACCGTTAAGATTTATGACTCAAATTTGCAGTTACGTGAAATACGCAATCTCCAGGTGATTTCCACCAGGAATCCCTTCCACCTAGGTTTTGCCTTGTTTTTAAAACAATTCCCTAGGAAATATCAGGCTGTTCATTATCTTTTCATTTTCCAGTCAAATGATCAATACAAAAGAAGCGACAGCAGTCTGACAGCTGCTGGTACGAATCCGAGCCAGAAAGGCTACAGCCCTGAAAGACGGTGTTTTCTTGGTGCCGTATGGCTCGAGACAGTTGTGTTGCACACCATGCAGAAGTTCAAAAGGAATAATTTCAGTGTAAAAGTTTGCTTGCTGCTATATAGTGAAAATAAATTATTTCAGATGCCATGTTTTTGAAGCTGCCTGATCAGAATTTTAAATCTTTTTGCCATATATATTCCCCGAGGGCACACGAAGTGAATCAAGGCTCTTTTTTGCCTTCATGGATTCTCGACTTTGACAAGAGTTCACAGAGAAAAAAAAATAACTTCTGAACATCAGTCAAGCCCTGTGTGCCTGGTCTTTGCTTAACACGCTGTGTTTTCATTTCGGCAGGATACGTTTTGTTTGTATTTAAAATGGGGCATTTGATACCAAATACAAGTCATTAGCTAAAAATCAGCTCCATCAACAATGCCAATCTCGTCTAATGTGCAGGATAAGAGTCACAAAAGAAAGTTAATTCAGTCGTTTGTAAAGACACTTCAAGGGGATGTCAGGATGTAAAGCCTCCTCACAACAGGAAGGAGGGATGAGGAGAAGGAGACGTAGGGTGGAATTTATTATTGGAGTAATATTCTCACCAGACTAATTTATCCGATACAAGGAAAAGTATGTGTCGCACACCCTCATGCTGACAAGAGTTAACTAAGCAGATACACTGCAGAGAAGGGGTCAAAATGAGGACACAGAGGCACCTAAAATACCCAGCAGCCTTCCCTAAATACTCAGCTGAAATTATTCTCTCTCATCTTCCACATGGTGTGCGACACAACAGTCTCAAGCCGTATGGCACCAAGGATGCTGATGTGCACTTCT
Source organism: Burhinus oedicnemus (assembly GCA_008921705.1). Lineage (NCBI taxonomy): Eukaryota > Metazoa > Chordata > Aves > Charadriiformes > Burhinidae > Burhinus > Burhinus oedicnemus. The sequence continues at coordinate 1,127,434 of VFFE01007869.1, forward strand.
GCTGCCATCCTGGCCAAGAACCCAGAACAGCAGCAGCTGCCACAGGGATGTCTCTTCTTTCACATTGATCATTTTGCTAAATAGCGAGGATCAGTGCAGCTGTACACATCACAGCTCCAGGCTGGAAGCGGCATGGCTTGTACCAAGACTTTCTTGGAAGTCTGGTATCAGTCTGCGGGTTACTTGTGAGAACAGGATCCAAAATCAGAGTGGCCGACAGGACGCTTAACCAACAGACGCAACCTTGAACACAAAAACACTTTTTTTTTTTTTTTTTTTTGGTGGGTTTCACTTAAAGCCAATTCTGCCTCAAATATTTCAAAACAGAATACGCATATAAGGAAAAATTTGATATGCTGATAGAAACCAGGTACAAATGCTTGAGACGGAAATGTTTATCTAGAGAGTGATTCAAATCGGCCTGAAGAAAGAGAGTGGCATCAACAGAACCTGATATTACTGTTCAGTTGACTTCTCTGTTCTTCCAGCTGTTCAAGGGGAAGCAGATGTATCTAATGACGGCATTAACTGCTGGGGCTGCAATTCAAACCAGGATGGCAAGGTGGAAATAGGGGTCATACGTTGACCTTGTTAGCAAAGAAAACAGAGAGTGTAATTTCAGTCCACAAAAGACCAACATGCAAATACAGAAGGATAACGAAAGGACTTTACCCCGCATTCAAGTTCACATTTCTTAGATTTACTACGGAAATTAAGATTCTTAAAAAGTGTCACACAGCTAACAACGTCAGAGAGGAGTGTGACCTTCACTAAGCCAAGTAAAAGGGAACCTAAATAAAATAGCCAATTAAAAGATGAGGCAAGAAATGGGAAGAGATCACCAGCCACTTCTGCTTCATGTTGAACCAGAAAGTAAAAAGGAGGGGAAAGAACTGCACTCAACCCTGAACTGGGGAAAAAATGTTAGCCAACGTTTTCTATTGTACCAAATCTTTCCTTGAGCAAACACAATTGGCTTTAACATGCAACAACAAAGAAGTCTATCTTGCATTTTGGCCACTGCCCATTTGATAAAGTACCAAGGCGTGTTTAATTAATGCCACAAATCTGCTTTCTGAAAGCCAGAAATAATGTGTTGCAGTTTAGTTACATGTAAAAAGAGAGCAAAATGCAACATGAAAGGTTGTGCCTTGTCGTACAAAGCAATCAAGACTTTTGCCTGTATTTTTTTTTAAATATTTTGCACTTAATCTCTAGCAGCACGCCTAAAATTTTTAAATGAAATATCAGAGTAACCAAAACTACCGTCTTCCAACACAACTTTTTCTTCTCTCCCATTTAACGTTATAGTGCTTACATTTGATATACCTGTTAATGATCATCTGCTTTTGTTCTAAAATAATCTCACAGGATTCACCTCTCCCATTGCTCCCCTTCCCAGATTTACTGCAAACTTTATTCCCCAGTCACCGCCTAGTGCCACACACAAACTGAGCAGTCACCTGGAGGTGTTCTGCCATGGCTTGCGTTCGTACAAAGTTGCGTTTAAAATTTTTAATTGAAACGGAGATCCAAAATTGGTTTGTGAGGTGTGGTGTGTTTAAGAGACGCTCATCTTTTTGTCCTGTTCTACAAAGGAACGGCAATCACACAACGCTTCCCACTCTGATATCAGAGAGCTCCTTTGCCCTCTTTCCAAGAACACTTTCCTTCACAGCCAACTCTACGCAGAGAAAAACGTTCCTATTGGCACGAAGGTGGACAAACTGGGAAGAGAAAGGAATAGGATTTCTTCCCCTTTTTCTTTTCGTATTTTTTCTGCTGACTTCCAGAAAAAAGCACACACTTCACACAAGAAGTCCAAGACCTATAGTATTTTGTGCTCTGAAATGTTTAACTAAACACTATGAAAAAGCAAAATTTCCATCACAACAGTGAAGGTTCAGTCTGTGTTTTAAATGAGAGCTGCCTGCACATGGGTCACGAAGTAAGAGAATTAATAGTGTTTTAGCCCTTCAATTCTTCATTTTTTTGGATTTATGTCTGGTACTAAACCAGGAAACCAAAACCCTACAGGAAGAGATGAAGAAAACCTTGGAAAAACTAGAGATCTGCCTCCACTGCCAGATGGTTTAACAACAACAGCACTGAAAAAATATTTAATGACAGCAAGATATGAAACAAAGATACAAATACTAGAACATAAGGTTTTTAAAGCAATTGCTTAACAAGTTTATAGAGGGATTAATATGACACATCTGCTCATGCTAGCTGGAAACTGTGAGTGGCCCAAAAGCTTTCTTCCAGTCCAAGGTCTGTATTATTTGATGGGAATCCCTTAGACTTCAATGCATTTACTGTCAACACTCTCCTGCAAGGCAGGGAAACACCAATCTTTCCATTTTACCAAGAAAAGTGGGAGATGGAGGGCCCTGTCTGGGCTCACAGAGGAAGGAGAGATCTGCTGCCTCGGTGAGTACCCCTGCCACGCCACGATCTCGCACGGCCTCGTTTCAATCTTTCACACACTGCGGAAGGTGTCCTTGTTGAAACACTTCTTATATTCTTTTACCTACAGTGAAGTCTCAAATTCCACACCTTCACTGGCTGCTGCTAGACATGTGCACACTGCGTGTTCAGAATTATCCATCGTCTTCCGAAGTGTTAGAAACTCTAATAACAGAGTTGTGCTTTCAAGTTCTCCCAGGCCTCACAACCTCATTTCTATTACTATTTCACATTCATTTGCTTTAGCAAATAACAGCTGCTTGTTTTTCCCTTCCCCGAGTTAGCACGTTTTCAACCCCCCTTCAACCTCTGAGCAATTCTGTGTTCTTCTACAACATGATCCCATGAACACGGATCTCCTCCCACCACCCATTTTCCTTATGTGGTTTAATCTTCTCTGCAATGAAATAATTAGCTCTTCTCCTACCTTTTCCAAGATGAATGAATCTCAGTCTGCCCTCATTAGTGTAACTCTCTTATCACAGCACACAGTATCACTATCAAAATTATTTCCGGAATCCTTCGTACTCTTCTTAACAAGTCAACAGAAGCTTCTGGATAGAAGGGGTTTAGATACGTAATGCACAGTTTAGCTCTGTCAAATCAAATTCTTTCTCTATCCATCCAAGAACATAGATGTATATCAAATACATGGTACAAATTGGTTTTATGTCTGTAAAGAGTGGGCTGCTCTGGTTTTGGTGTTGGGGGGGTACTGATCATCAAGCAGGCATTGCCAAAAAACCAAACAGGAATAAAAGAAAAACAGCAAGGACTATCTTGCAATACCCAGCTTTCAAAAGAGGTCATCTTTTTAAATTAAGATCTGGATCTTGGATTAGTCTACAGCCAAGTCTTAATTGCTTGCAATTTAGAGAGACAACCACCACCAGTTGGGTTTAGGATGCACCACAGCATTACTGAATGGTATTCTTCACCTTAAAATACTAATATGTCAACATAACTGAAGGGGTTTGATTTTTGTTTCATGTTCCAATACTACCTTCTCCAAAGGTATGCTCATAGGGGGACTAATAGGTGGAATGAGAATAATGCTAAATGTGGCAGGTATTCAGTTTCTAAGCACAAACCTCAGAAATCTTCACTGCTTTGCATGCTGCTTTATAGATCCCCAAAAGCCCAGGCCAACCTACACAAACTTACAGACACCAGGTTCTGTGCTCAAAGCCATTTGTTTCTGTCCCACCTCAAAGGATGACAATTTTATTAAAAGAAGGAGCAGAATGGCTTAAACTAAACTTTAATTCTAAGCTCTTTATAAGGTAATCAATCAGGCATTAAAAACAGCAGAAAAATTATCTCCAAAATTATCTAGTCCTCCAGCTACTAAGGATTCGTAACCACTTTCCTCTGTTTTGTAGCCTGATTCAACCGGTAAACTGCCAATCAGAGAAATTAATCTGCTGCCACTTAGGAATGTTAAAGCAAACCAGCCGCCACTCCTCGGCCGGGGGCAGCCCACACACCCCGGGACAGGTCTCCCGCAGCTCTCACCTTCCATTCCCCCCGAGCAACGCTCTTACGACACGGCATAAAGAGATGGAGATTTTTAAGAGCTGGCCCATTTTCACTGCCGGGTAGACCCGAATTAGCTAGAAAGGTTAAATCCCCCATTTCGGTTAGTAGAAGTGCACAGGCTTTTTAAAAAGCCCTCCAAGGAAGTGCTGTATTTCCATCCTCTCCTCACTGCCCGTGTCCAAGACCCCTTTCAGGTTAATGAGAACCATGAATTTGACATTCCTGCATAGCACAAGCACAGCTTTCTTCAGCAGACTTGTGCAGCACAGCCAGAGCAGACCCCCGAAAAGCCACCGAAATTTCAGCTAGCAACTTCTGCTTTGATCAGAAATGAACCTGTGTTTATCCCTACATCATTTTAATCCACAGACTGGGTTTCAAGGTGCCTAGGCACACTTTAAATGCAAGAAATATGATGTTGGTTTTCTTTCTCCTGAAGAAGGGGAAAAAAAAAAAAGCCTGATAAAGAGAAAAAAATTACCATTTTTATCATGAGGCAACTTTAAGTTAATTTAACAATATTTCAGGATGACTGCACATGGATTCTCAGACCGTCAACTATACAAGTTACATTCCCTTTACAGTCTTATGCTGCACCTTGGGATCTGCTCATTGTTTTTGTCTCCTAAAATTAGTTTGGAAGCCTTGCTTGCACGTGATTATTTTTTCCTCTATTTGTCCTAATTTTACTTGAAAAAATTATCCCATAAATGCTTCTAAGTGTGATCAGTACTTCTGATAAAATCAGAAGGTGCTTTGTTGTATGGTGGTTATTGCTTTCATTTTCTGTTAAGATCTAAAGTTCCCTCTCCTTGTAATTAATTAATTCAGCAACAGGATTTTTTAGTTCTCCTGGAGGAAGGAGGATTCCTGGTAGCTCTGTGTCCTGCAGAAGACAGAGAAGCCTTTGTGCACATTTTGTGCTGCTCCACTGCATCTACAGCTACTCTTATCTTCAGCGCAGGAGTGTGTTTTATTTAGAACCACGAGAAATGCGGACCTCAGTCACCATATCTGCCTTTCTTTTTTAGAACCACGTATGATGCCTTTAGGAGCTGACATACAACAAAGAAAATGAACTTGAAAGAAGACGGTCCCATCTATGCAATAAAAGAGTTTATGTTTGAGGATATTAATTTCCTCTTACGTGACAAAGGAACAGAAAGAGAAATCTGCCAGCAATCAGCAATGGAGAGCTGGGGGGGAAGAGTCTAATTTGAGTCCTCAAGGGAAATTTAGCTAGACAAATTAGACATCCCGATTTAGATTTTAGCTGGTTAACACAGCGTAAAAGGGCAACAAGAATAAAGTTTTGGGTTTAAAGGCACCCAAAGCCCATCACCTACTACTATCCCTTGCCTTTTACTTCCGAGTTGTTCAACCCAGAACCAGACACAGTCTCTGCTCACCACGCTCCCTTTCCGAGCGATTTCTGCCTCTTCCTGGGCTTTCCCATCTAACTGCTGACCAGATCTGACCCAATTAAGCTTTAAGAATTAAGGCCACAGTTTGGGGTTATTTGTCTGTACCAAGCCTTCCAAGCTTACATGGTAAACTTTCTTTTGTTTAATTTTTTCTAGTCTTGGAATGTTTGGTAACATGGAATGTTTCAAAAAAAAAAAAAAACCAAACCAAACCAAACATATATCAGTTTGAGCTGTGGGACAAAAGGGAGAAAGAGTCAAGTTACATATTGCGCATTGCTTTCAGGAGAAGAGATTTATTCCTGTTTTTCTGTTAGGAGAACACCAGAGAGTCAGTGCCTTTCAAATGCACTTAAGAGGATGATGGACATATCTCGGAGAGCACGGTGGCCAGTGAAGAAACAACAAGAAGCAGCAGCCCACAGGCAAGAGGCTGCTAACGGCAGGGCGAGGATGTGCTTGACTGGGGATCAATATGTACTGCAAATCTGGTGCCAGCGCAATGGATTTCAGCAGAAGAAAAAAATTATTTAGTGAAACGATGTGCAGGAAGACCTAGCAACAATCATGCAACAAGACAAGGGGAAAGCCACTGACATGCACTAGAAGTGCCAAAAGGAATTCTGATTCGCAGGGATTTTTTTAATTTTTTTTTTTTTCCCCCCAGTCATCTTTACCTACTCCACAGTCCTGAGAACTTCCCCAGAGAAGAAATTGCAAAAGGACTGCTGAAATCATACTCCATCAGGATGACACCTTCAGACCTGTCAACAGCCCCCTCTCATACTGCTTAAAGACTAAGTTTTCTTGGGAATTTGCTCACAGATTGGTGGAAGAGGTGGCATTTGCTTGGGAGGTTTGTGGCCCTCCCCCAGGAAATGTGACTTAAATTACTTCAGAAAATGCAAACGGGTGTGAAACCAAGGAGAAAGTGCACACAAAAATGACAGTATTCAATTCTGAGTTAGCAAAAAAAAAAAAAAAAAAATTAGTCTAGGTTTTAAGGTTTCACTACTGAAAGAATGGAAATTTTAAAATTCTTTCTGTCTTGATTAGAGAGGAGGTTTCCATCTAAGTAACTCTGCAGCAAGGTGTGAGTTGTTTTACATATTGACGCACCGTTAAGCCTACTTAACATGAAATCCTCAGTTTTCAGGGGGCGGTTGTAAGCGCCGGTGCTCCCACAACTTTTATGTCCTGTAGCACTGGCTCAGTTCACTGGTACAACACCACCGAGCACAGGAGAAAATAATTGTCGTGAGTTATTGCAGAGCTGTTCCTTGAAACCAGAAGCTGGGCGTAACAGTTAGCCACAGACAATTGAGCTAATTGAGCATGTTTCGCTTCTCCTGTTACTTAAGAGGCAGAGATACTGAGCGTGCTGGTGAATAAAAGAACATCTGCCTGATAACATCCAGTTCATGTGCGAGTTACAAGTTTTAGAGAGCAATTACACAGCATTTTTGTTTCAAATCCAAATCAGATGTTTAAACCATTCTGTGATTGCACAATTATCTTGTTTTATGAGGCAACCCAAACATCATTTAACAAGATTTGAGTACCACTGTGTATTTTCAATTTATTAACAAAAATACAGAAGCCAAGCCCCCAAACATGAGAGGGAGAAGCAATAGAAAAGGCATCTAAAAAGGCAGGGAGAGTGGAAAACACCAATTCCTAAAGGCAGTGGTGAGAGCAACCTTGTTGGGCCAATACCACTCCCCACCTTAATGGGAGTAGAGATGCTCCCAGCTCTCCTGCTTCATTACTGCAGGACTATTAAACATGCAGTAGCTGCTGCTGAAGCAGAGGCACAAAGGGAGGCCAAGGCAGCTCATTCCTACCAGCCTCCCCATAACTCTCGCCTGGTGAGGCAACAGCAAGGGGCAGAAGAGCCCATTCCTCACAGTACAACACAAATCCAAGTACCAGGAGAAGCTGCTGCAGGGAAAGCTCTCCTTGATCTTTGGTCTAGACTGGGCCTGTCATCTGCAAATCTGGTCGGGCTACGCAGTGAATTCTCAGAGAAGGTCAGAGAATTAGAGACACAAAAACCATCGGCCCTCTACTTGGGTACTCAGAGACTTCCCAGGACCTGTTACAGGAATGAGCTGAGCGCTAGGAAGGGATCTAAGTGGGAATGGGTCCCTGAGTTACTTGGTGAACTGCAGAACAGCCCAGAGTTTTCTTATTCGGACTTTATCCAAATGTAAAATTGGGAAGGAGAATAAGCCAGATGCTGCCTTGGAGAGGATAGAGGCTGAGTAGACATAAACATAATTCTGTTACTCAGAAATTAATTCTCACCAAAACATATTTCTGCCACACTGAAATTGTAATATTTAGCTTCCAAATCCACGAAACTCATTCCAAGAGTATTCAGTACAAATTACACCCTTAAAAAAAGCTTTGATTTATCACGTCTCATTTATATAACCTCCTTCTACAGTCTAAAGCTAATTTAGTCTTTTCTAACAGAAGATTTCCAATGTTACTGTACTGAATTAAGCAATAAGCCTGAGAAGTCAAGGCCAACTCTCAATTCCGAAAGCAGTGTTGTTGTGCAGGGCGCAATAAACAAGAGTCTAAACGTTCATTCGTGCCTCCCAGTTTTCACCCCAGGAGCACCAACAATCCCACGCAGGACGGACCAGTCATGACCTTCACTTGCAGAACAGTGGGGTTCACCTCTTAAGGTGAACCTCCTCATGTCCTTCTAGTCTTTAGCAAGATACTTTAAGACTAGGCTTTTTCTTAAGAGGTCATGAGATGGATCACCTCTGCTATATGACTTGCACTCTCAGCAACCCACTACTCAGTACAGTTTTCAGTCTTCTGTCCCCATTAGGACCTAACTTTCATTCTCGTGACTCCCCAGGGCTGGCAAACCAGAACTCTGAAAATCTCCACCAAACCAGTCGCACTTGCAGTGAAAGAGCAGGAGAAGCCAGGAGCAGTGGCCGGCAGGCCAGATTGAACAGTGCACTGCAAAACTCTTGGCAAAGTAGAAGGATGACCACTGAATCTGGCTACAGTCTGCCCAATTACTTGACAGCACATGGCAGGAGACAAGCAGGGCTGCTGCCTGAAAAATGTGGCAGAAACTGAGGACTACAGACATAAGGCGTTTCGAGAACGATGACAACCCCGAACCTCAAAGATCGTTATAACTAAAAATAGTTGCTTACTAATTTGTATGCCACTAATACCCATAGTGAAGAACCATTATGCTGTTCAGTTTTATGGAGAGGGGAAAAAAAAAAAAATCTTTAATGGAAGAAAAATAACAATTCCTCGACATTTAGGAGATTTGAGGTCCAAGGAACACAGAAGACTGAGTAACAGTGACATACCTACTGTGTTTCCTTTTGTTTCACCACTGAGTACATTTTCATGGGCAGAGTACTCAGACCTAATCTCCTTTCTACAAGGACTGAGAAGACGTATACCCCAGGAAATAATCCTGTATTAGTATAGGGACAGACCAGATGACTGAAAGGTCATCCAGAGCTGTAACTTTTAACACGCTGATTTTCTGGACTTTCAGTAGAGGCTATGTGAGCATACATAATTTGCAAACTCATTTCCTCCTGAGTCATCTTTTATTTACCTTCTTTCTCCTCGGCGACTTAGAGAACTAGCTTTGTGACTAAACAATTTTGGTAAGCCTTGCAATCAACAGGATTAAACAGTGTGTGTTGGGCGAACTACAGACAGAATTCATTTGTCAGATCCCCAGTGCCCTGACTTTAATCAGGGGTAATAATAAAGCCAGCAGTATTGCTAATCCAATCAGCAAGTCCAATGAAAAAATAAATTTGTAAATGCAGTTCAAAAACTACCCTTTCACTCTACAAAGCAAAAGCACAAGGAAAATCTCTCCCTTTTTCTTCCTCACTCCAAAGGTCCCCAATGAACAAAAAAAGGAGGAGGCAGAGCAGAGGAGTTGCATATCAAAGCCCAGTTGTCCCTTGAAATCCAACTTTAATTATTTAATATATGTGATGTGCTGAGCAAAGGCATCATGTTTGAGGTCTTGCAGGCTTACATTGCAAAATGGTATGTTGCAAAGCTACATCAGTTAAAACCAAGTAGACACTCTTTTCAAGAAACTTCTCCTAATAAACTGTTTATCTGAATATGGTATTTTTCTACTCTGTTCTGAAAAGTTATTCCAAAACTTAAGGCATTTCTTCTCCCAGGAAATTGTTCTCTGAACAGCTACTTCCGTCTTCCATTTGCAGAGGAGGAAGGTACGGCTCAGAGCACTGGAAACCACAGCAGAGTTGCAAGGACTGAAGGGACCACGATGATTAACGGGCACTTGCTGACTCTGTGGCACAGAGTGATGCCAAGAGCTTCTCCAGCTCACCTTCAGTGGATACGTATGGCAAAGCAAAAACTACGGAGTGTGCACATTACAGCTCTAGCTCCCCTATACTGTTCCAGAAGTGGTCACTATTTTAGGAAGAGCCTCGATAAATATTTCAGTTACTAATGATAGGTTTGCTCCAATCATTTATTACATGCAAATCAGCTGGTTGAGGACTAAAGCAGGTACCTCCTGGTGGGGACAGACTCCCAGATTTTATTAGGTCCTGGGCTTTTCACACGCAGCACACAGTGAGAAATTCTTTGTCTTCTTAATGGCAAGACATTAGCTTCACGGGCATGTCTTAATGCAAGCAATGACTAAAATAAGAGACATTTTACATGCCATAGCTTTATTGCCAGACTTCTGCAGAAAGAACAACAGCAGTGAAAGAGCACTATGGACCTCACCTGCCTTAGCCCATGTGCTCCTCAGCCAGAGATGCCTACACCCGACTATTATCTTTTGAAATCTAAACTAAAACAACGTTACTGTGGCTTTTGCATAATCAGAAAGAAAACCTAGTTACTGCCAGTCTCTCAAAGTGAATACTTCCCTTGAAGCTGCTCTTGGTTTTACGGCCACAGCAACCCTAACTTCCTCCCTCTGGCTGGTAAATGATGTAAAACCCCTCATAAGTAACGTGTAAAGAAGTCTGGCCAAATTTGAGATATTTGAATAAAACGGTAGGCACATTTGTCACTGTATTATTGGGCTTGCTTTTCTTCCCCATCAGACACCATATCTCTAAGCTTTTCAAAAAATGAAATGGATGTCTTTCTTTTAGCCTCACCTTCCACTTGTTGTTTGTGAGGGTTTCACTCAGCGTGGTTCCACAGATACGTGGACTCCCTTTGTCTCTCCATCAATTTTTAAAATGATAGATTCCAAGAGTGTGCCCAAGAATGGACAATTCTTTAAAAATTCATTATTTAAGCCTTAATAAAATCTCCCCCAAAAGCACAGGTATCAGCAGGAATTTTAAAAATACATGTCAAAAGTAGCATGGGTTAGGAGCAAACCTACATCTGACTACAACACCAGATGCTCTGAGACCACCACAAGAACCATCTTCTGGATCAGATTTTGAAGAGGTGCAGTAATTGTTCTAAATCACTGCTGAGTGCAAAGAAATGGTAAGATGATTTTGCATTAATGACAAGATGGTAACCATAATGCCTTCTTGAGTTTTTTTTTATTATTAGAAGCTATATTCTCACCTCGATCATTGTTACCTTAGCTGGATAGGTTGTTCTAGACAACTAAGTATCTGCTGTAAAATAACCACTGCTAATACTTTAACGATAGCAATATCATCATTAACTTGTGCTCTCTCAGTCTGTTGCCTCCACCTGTTATTGTTAAGTTTATATTTATCTTATTATAATATCTGTGAAAGAAACTACCTTCCTGTCACGTAGCTGTAAGTTGCTCAGCAAAACGGGGGCTCAAGCACAACCAGGACCTTTATACACTACCAAAAGAGGAGAATAAAATTTTTAAAGTTCTCTCTGTTTTCTCTATTGCTACTGGCATGTGATGTAATGACCGAGGAGCTCCAGCCTGGAGGCTAATGCATTTTCATAATGAGAGAAGCAAAGAAGTTCATAAACACTTCATAAAGCCCACAGGCACTGATGAAAAGCAGAATATACATCAAATATAAAACGTTATTTGGGATGCCAGCCTCTTAGCAGGTGGGCACTGCCTACTTGAACAGATATTTTTTGTACTGATGTTGGTTTAATGAAGTAACTTTTGCTAGTTGTTAAAAGAAGAAGATCACTGTCTCTTCATTCTCTCTCATTATCATAGCCTGTTGATCACTGAAGTGGATGCTCTTTTGGTCCTCTGAGTCACAGCAGGAAGCCAACACACAAGCCATGGGTTGATTGAAAGCCTGAAATATGGGCTTTGGATCAGCTCCTGAACAAAGGTATATAGTTTAGGAACGGTGAGAGACTGCCTAAAGCTGAAAAAAAATGTTATGTCACACAAGACAACCCCAACACAAGTCCACGACACCTTACCTGTGAGCCTACTCATAAAACCAGGGAACATTGAGAAAAGTTTCTGAAATTCTCTCTAGACAACAGAATTACTTCAATTTTTCCCCAGACAACAAAACGACTTCAATTAATCTTTACACTGATAGACTGTTTCAGGGCATATTTGTAAATGGCCTAGGGAACAATAATTAAGCACTCAACTTGATGAACAGCAGCACTTTTTTGAAACCAGTCATTAAAAGTAAGGACAGACTTACCTGCCTCATTGTTTAACAAGATCTATTAGAATAAAAACATGAAATGGTAACCCTGGAGGAGAAATCATTCTTCATAAAGTATTAGATGGTTACATTTGGTTTCCCCACAGAGTTTCTTTCCTGGCTCCAAATTTCTCTGGGAAGAAGACAGCATATCATTACTGCACTTGCTCTTTCAAAAGAGCAACGCTTGTGATTTAGCTAAAGGGGAGACATTTCAAGGATGTGGGTGACCTCTGTATCTTTTTTGGATATGAAGATTCAGAAAAGATACATATGGGTCGCGGTTTCTTGGAATCCCCAATTGAAACAACATTACCTAAAGTATTAAGATGTCACACAATCACAATAGGGGTGTGTTATTCATAAAACATTTTCTCAAGAGTGTTTTTCTATGCTAATTTATAATTACTCAAAGTTTTATTAATTTATAAAAGCCATACAATCATTAACACACACAAGTTCTCCAAGACCTTTCATGCTGTCGAGCTTAAACAAAAAAACCCACAAAACCTAGGATGCTTCAGTTTTGAAAAATGTCTGGAATAGACAAAGAAATATTTTAGTCTCTTTATAGCCAATTGCTTTATCAATCTGCTATAGAACAGATTAAAGAAGAGTACCTGAATGTATAGCTCATCCTTATTAAGCTTCATGAAAAAAATCTATTTATTTTTTGTATGACCTTGGTTGGGTTAATGGGAAGACTCTACTGACTTCCACTCTTGCTTGTACCAGGATGTTCCTGTAGGGTACATCAAAAGGAAGTGCAAAAGAAGCATCATCATTATTATTATTATTATTATTATTATTATTTTAAATCTCCGTTCCCTTTCTACAACAGTCACTTCAGTGTCATCCAAAGTCTCTTATCAAACACAAAAAGAAATTAATTCAGTGAAAGAAAAATAATCAGTCAAGAGGTCAGCTTTCTCACTAAAGGGACAATTAGAGCCTGGTCTATTCCCAGAGTAGACAATGGAAAGACTTAGGAGTATTTGGATCAAGCTGAAGATGGAAGGAATAAAGGTGGCCTGTCCTGTATACACATTTCAGATTTGTTTCAATTTGTGGTGTCATCGGTCTGGAGGGGTAGGGCCAAGGGGGGAGGAACTGTATTTTAGCTTCAGCCAGGTTTGGTCTTTAAGATCTCATTTATGCCACACTGCATTTTTCTCAACGCAAAGCACTTTGACAAAACACTTGAGTATTTACCACCGTCAGTGGTAAACCTCAGTAAAAGTAAAAATATTTTTCTGGAATTGACTGAACTTTGGAAGACCGCGGGCAACCTTTTACAACCCAGAAGTCTTATTTTTCAAAGATGTCAAACTCACATACCCAAAATGACTTCCCAAATTATTTGGATAGCCAGCATTTCTGAAAAAGGAAGCTACAGTAGCAACCTGTTCTTCGGGAAGGTGAGTAAATTACCATCAAAATAGATACCTTTTCATGGCAAAGGTTAAATCCTGCATAAACTGGCACATAGGAGTTACAAAAATAGCCAGAGATTGGGAAATTTAGCTTAACTATTGGTATTTTCACTAAGTCACCCTATGTTCACAAACCCTGAATAACGATGTGCCTCAGTTTCTCTCGTTTATCACAAAGTGTATATAACCAAACTCTGCTGTGTGCTTAGGGATCAGGTGGAGGGGGGGATGCCATTTAAAAAAGCATTACTGCATTGATGCCCACAACTCACCCCCAAGAAGAGGCAGACAAAAGCGATCTGGCAGTCAGCCCTGCCATTTCGGCGGCTCTGCAGCAGATTGTATTAGCTGAGGAGCTGCAACAGATGAAACTACATTCTCTACTTTCCTCACACCGGGGCTTTCAGTGGGAAAAAAACCCAAAACATCCTCGAAGCTCTAACCTTGCGTAAGCATGAAATGTTAACAGGCAAAAGTCAGGCCGCATAATGAGACTGAATAAAGGTAAAAGAAACCTTCCTGGCCAGAGTAGTTACCTGCTCTAGAAGCAGAAAACAGTCAAAGATAACACAATTAGTACTTTTTCTTGTAGTTGCCTCCCTTCAACTCTGATGATCTTTCTAGTATTCCGTTGCTCAACTCTATTTCTCATCATGCTGTGTGTTAGAAAAGCAACTATTCAGGGCTTGGACGTGCTGAAACTCCTTATCTTGCATGTTAAGGACAGATGACACTAACCTCAGTAACAGCGAACAGGATTATATACTAAGTGTACGCATCCCCAAAGTCCCCGAGAACACCAGTGCTACAGTGTATGGCACAACAGGAGCAGGAATATCACAAATTACCAAAATCCTTTTCTGGCACCTCATGCCCACTAATAAATATACCAACACAATACAAAATTTTCTTGATACTGGCAGTCTCTGCCATTTATTACCTAAGAAAGTTTACCTAAGAAAATCCATACCTGCATCAGAACAATAGGGCAAGCTGTGTTTGTAAAAATCTGTTTGTATGAACTATTCTTACAGTATTTCTCTCCGTCTGATTGAAAGCTTTTCAAATATTCTGACCAAATCCAAAGGGAAGGATAGATCTTTCTTGCTTTAGAATAGATTCAGGCACCAAACCACAGGGGTTGCTTTGACTCTAGAGAACCAAGCCTCCTATATTTCCCTTTACGGGCAAGAATTACAAAGAGTAATTCAACCTGTACAGAAGAAAAAGGAAATACAAACAGTGGCATTTCCAAGAAAACAAGATTGCAGGACCTCATCTGTCATACATCAGAAAAGTGAAGATGAGCAGAGTAAGCATCACGAGCACACAGAGACACACAAACCTTTCTATCTCACAGATGGGGCTGACTTGGAGGTTGCCAGCCCCAACAAGGTCAAGCTGGCAGCAGTCCCCGTGATGACTGGACTACAGTCCAGCCAAGTGTACTCCGAAAAGCTGCCAAACAAAACTCACACTCTGACCTATGAATTGTGCCCATCAGTTGTTTGCAGGTGAAAAACTGCATCGCAAGATTTCAGTGATTCTGTTAACTTGTTCATATTTTATTGAAATGCGTCTACAAATTGTTTCTTCTTCACTCTTCGTTGAAGCAAAGGCTACAGTATCTTATTATGCTTAAGATTAATTTCTGAAGATTCTGCAGCTGCAGAGTACCTTACCTGTCCCTTAAATCCCATCAAGTCCCTCACAGATACTCTGAATGTCAACAGCAACTAAGGCACTTGCCAGCCCCACAGAGCAAGCAAAGCAAAGGCTTCAGCTAGCCAGAGCAAGCTAAAATTGACCCAGGATTCCTAGCGATCCACAACAATGGCACAAAAGCTCTGCAGGGTACCTTTTAAGTAAATAAAACCATCAAATAAGGCATAAACTTTGTCATAATATTTCACACACACATTGTTTTTTGGTTTCAGACTTCAAAAATTATCTTAAGTAAAATTAATGGATGTAAGTGACCCAAGAGCTCTTTTTTTTCACATTACTGAATCTCATGGAGACAGCTTCACATGTGCATATGAGCTCCAGAGATAAACTCTTTTATTAAATTCTTATCAAGGAGGTTAAAAATCAGTGTTCCTTAAAATAATTTAAAAAAAAAGACAATTACTTTATTCAAATACACATCATGAGATTAGAAGTTCATCATAACATTGTAACTGTTCATAGCATTGCCCAAATTTTGTAGCAATACATTTCTAAAGAAAAGGTATTCTCCCTCAAAGCAGTGCCTGTTGCTGTTTAAAACAGAGTTACCCTCCACTTGCCAGACCCTTAGGTGATTACAGGTCTACACTCCATCGTTTAAGTACGTACGCATGGACCATGTGAGACTTTATGGAAGCGGCTGCTCTTCAGCACTCGAATTCAGAGTGCAGTTATTTGTAGCATTCTTAAAAACAAACAAAAGCTTTACAAACCGTAAACAGTCTTTCATTAGCACAAAATGGTTTATGAATGAGTCAAGCTATCATACTTGGTGTCAAGTTCTTAGATGTAGTGGAGGAGATGAGGCTAAATCCAGGGAACCCAGAGTCTTGTTTTTTGCAGGCAGAGTGGTGAGGGAAAAGCGCTGGGCATCCATCAGGTTGTAAATCTGCTTTGGAATGAATTTGCAGCACTTACAGTGTCAGGTTGTTGTTGTTTTTTTTTTAATTAAAAAAAAAAAAAAGAAAATGTGCATGTATGATCATAGTCCTTCACAAAGAAAGTATTTGCCTAGCTTTGAACAATTTTATACAGTCCCACTCTGTTGCCTATTTCTTGGTAAAATATAACCCCTAAAAACGAGTTTTCTGGGGCAAAGGAGGAAAGAGAGGACTTTCTGCCTGTTTTCGATGGTCATACATGAGAAGACTATTCACATACCCTAATGCAAACTTCAAATCTAACTGATATTTCAAGGACTGCATTGTTTAGGTCACATTAAGTGAGGAACCCTGGCCTATCAGTAGAAAGCTGCTTGCCCTGATAGCCCATGGAGATATGAAATACTGCTGTAGAACCATAGAAAAACCACTCAAAGAAAAAACTATTTAGACCCAGGTATGGGAGAAGTCTCTGTTCTCCTCCAGTCCACATTCAGTTCTAACCCAATTTCAATTCAGTTCCAACCTGAATGACTATATGGGAAATTTGAAACACTGCCTACAATACGGGGTTAGCTTTATCATTTACGCTTTTCTGTATATCCTAAGGAGGGGTGTATGTAACTTCACAATCAGAAGGTTCCTATTTCTCCAGAAGTATCATTTGTTTAATAACAGATCTCATGGCTTTACAGAAGAGAACACACGCCATTAATTTGAACCACCACATTTTATTTCTTTTTATGGTATGAGTAATGCTGAGAAGTAAGTAACACTAGAGACCAAAGGGAAGTACCAAAAGACACAACCTGACCTTACCTTAATAAGCCTGTCTAAACCCAGCACCAATATTATGGTATCATCCAGAGGTCTCAGCTGTAACAACCTGTACAAAAGCAAGCAAGGTGCCCACATGGCACAGCAAATTGCCATCTCCAGCACTTCCTATGAGCTTTGAGTAAGTTAGCTCAGCTCCCAGATGCAGCATGGCTAAATTAGCTGGAAAAATAGCAACAGGTAGTCTGGGGGACACAGCAGAGGGAACATAGCAGGGTGAAACTGTCCCCATTCTGAATTAGTCCAAAGAAACCAGAAAGAAATGGTAGGAGGTGGAAAGCAACAATACAGCAAAGCAAAAAGAACCCCCCAGCACAGCCTACACAAACCAATCCTACAGCAACGCCAACACAGAGCCAGGTCTCCTGGCTCCCCTTGCTTTCCCTATATATCACTCCCATAACATATGGCAAAATTCCGCAAGAATACTAATGAGTTATAAAAATTAAGATTCTTGAAGTGAATGTGTTTCTGCACTTTGCAAAAGGGGCTTTGTGCAAGTACCTTCTACTGGACAGCAAAAAAGATCATAACACTCTTCACAGCTACAGATTACCATTGAAGTCATTCCACAGATACTGCTTTCAGATGAAAAGATGCATTCTAAAATGCCCGCTCTCTCTCTCTTTCCAGAACATAAGAAGTTTCGGCTTGCAGGATTAGCAATCCCTCTCGCAACTGCTTGGATCCACCAGCCTGTAAACCCTTCCTGGACCTGCCCCTACCTACCTCCTTCTCCATAGTGCTTGGGAGCTTTCCAGTGGACACAACCCTTTCTGTAGGATCTGCTCACAAGACAGAAGGCCATTCTGTTTCCACTGCAAATATTATTCATTACTTGTCACCAAAGGCCAACGATATTTGCTGCTGTGTAAACATACTTTCCTGAACAGAGACGGTAGACTCACTGGCTCTTTACGGCTAGGAAAGATAAATAGACTTACTGAATATAGATGCTACCCTAAAGTAACCAAGCATTAATACAGTGAAGTAAGGACAAAACAATACCAAGCAATGCCTATACAGTTTTTACCTACCATAAATAAGGAATTAAGGCCTTTGATATGTAAAATATACAAGAAACACTCTTGAAGACTTGAATTCATTCAAAATGGATTTTGTTTAGAGTCACTTTCAACTCCCACTGCTTTCTTACAAGCCTCAGGTCTTCATTTTTAAACAATGAACCCTTTGTATTCTGTCACACATTCACAGTAGTAAAAGCCAGATGCGAACTGCAGACTCTCATTAAAAGCATCGTTGCAAAGAGGTGATGGAAGCTTAGAGGACTTATGACCAAGCAGGGAGGTCTGAGATTTCAGTAATTCTTTTGGTGCAAGAATATATTTTCAGAGACTAAAGCTATAATGTGAAACAGCCTTTGAGCTTGCAAGTAAGCGCAGTGCTGCGAGCACTGCTGTTTGTAACATAGCAGTAAGAATTACTTAGAGATAACCAGCATTTGTTAGGTTTCCTTTATTCCACACACACCGAAAGTAAGTATGGTTCCTAGTCAAGTGAGTCCCGTACTCCCAATACTAGTTCCACACATACATGGCTTCAACCCAGATTACAGCCAATACCTCACCACGCTGAAAACAACCTCAGTTTGCACAAATTGCCTTATTAGAAGCCTGAAGTGGGAACAAAGACAAACAACCCTTTGCTTGGAAGGGTCTCCACCAGGGACAGCACGATTGAGGCACGTTAGTGGCCCAGGAACTTGGAAGGCAGCTTCCCTACTCCCGTTCTGGGACAAATGGAAGGATCCAGAGCTGACGTTTCATATGGTTTCACGTCTCTTTTCACAAGAGCCATGCTTACGAGGAATATAAAATATAATGTGGACTGAGGGGAGTCAGGGCTTTAACTGCATTTAGGATTTGTGCTGTGACCGTTCTGCGTATCGCGTATAAATCCCTTTTGTTGGCAGTGAAACGGATGCACTCTTAAAGATGGGAGTAAGATACTTGTGAGCACTTTCCTGGCTCAAATACTTAACACTCAAGCCAATACTTAGCGAGAACAAAAATGTACACAGTCAAAATTAACGTTGTACATTCAGCATCAGAATAGATAGATCTCCAAACTTCACACCTTGTAACAGTCGAATTATTTCAGTAAACCAGTATGCTCCTCTCCTAGAAGGCATATGAAAACTAGTTGCACCTCTGTTTTGCTAAACATTCATTTTATTTTAAATAAATCCACACCTCCCACTTTCCCCTCTATGTGAGGAATAAAGAAGACACTGCACTACACAGAAGTCAGGCAGATTTAGCAATTCAAACTTATCTCCTTTTTAGGAATGATATGAGTGAATTTAATCCAGAAAAACTGTATCATTAGTATGTGCTTACAGGCATTCCCTTGAGCTTTCGAGTTTGGAGAACGGTAAGAGTAATCATATCAAAACTGTAAGCGCCAGACAGGGAAAATGGGAGTTGCAAGGTCTCTGATTAAACATTAAGATAAGGTGAGAAAAAAGTTTCATTTTCACATATGTAAGTTCATTTCTCTTTAAAAAACAAGTGTTAAATTTCCCAGCCTTCTCGGCACTGCTGTTTGACTCTCCTTGTATTAAGTTCTACTAACCATGATTAAAAGAGACGAAGTCCAACTCTGTTCTTCGTGACAAACAAAAAACCAAAAGAAGTGATGAATGAAATATTCCTATCTGGTAAACAAACTGCCACAAAAATACCAGAACCGCTGTCAGTGCTTGCAGCGGCAGCAAGGCAGAGGTTTTTATTCAACCTTTAGCTTTGCTCTAGCTATCTGAAGTATTAACATTTTTTTTCCCTTTGTAGTAGGCTGCTTGAAAGGGGAAATAATTCAGCATTCTCTACGCAGAAAAAGAACAAAACATATCATAGCAAATAATTTTTTCATTGAAACAACTGCCTCCTAAGTTTCATATACAAAAACTGCCCTGAAAGTACAGTTCAGGAGTGACACAGGAAAAAATTATAGGGATTTACCTAGTGGTTCAAATTCAAGGAAGATAGGACACATACACATTTTAAAATGAAAACCCTTGCTTTTTTAGTGAGATGTCATCTAGATCATTTTTTAAAAAAAACCAAACCCAAACAGTTTACTGGCAGATGTGGATCAGACGCTGCATCGCTATTGTTGTTTGTTATTTACAGTTTGCACGGGCAAAGTACATTAATAAACATCCCCTTTCTTTACAGCAAGTTACACCTTCCAGTTTGCAAGTGTTTGCATAATATTGCAATAGCTGGCTTGAGAATGCTGCACAGGGAAGAGATCCCTGACCCAAATGCCTGGACAAATTCCTCCTCTGAGACTTCCCACACAACACAGAATAACTCTGAAGCACCTGATAAAACAGAGAGACATCCTTGGGTATGCAGAATAAGGGAACGCTGCTGACAAAGACAAATTCCCTGCGGATAGCACATGAAAGGGAAAGCTACTTTTGCAGGGCTGATGATCATAGGGCAGAATACCAAAACACTGAGCTATTAATTTCACCCAGGCCAGGAGCATGCTCAGCTGAGAAAAGGTACATTTGTTTCTGAAAAAACAAAGTGTTAGACACGCAACCAAAGCTTGCAATTAGCTACCAATTATAATATCTAGTAACGAGTCGTGGCATTGTCATTGGACTATACAACCGAGATTATCACCATTTCAAACAAAAGTTCCTGTAGAAAAAACCATTTCTGAAAAAAGAGAGTATTGGCACTTTCCATTGCCAAGCAATAGCAATTAAAAGCAATTATAAACAGAGAATTTGCTTTCCTATATAATCATATTCATTCAAATCTGTATGCTTGCCATACGAGAGGAGGGTCAGGCAAGAGACAAACACACAGAGAGCTGCACAGGTCAATTCAATTTATTTGAAAGTCTCAGTGGACTTCCAAAATAGAGAAACCTTATGGAGGGGGAATGTGTCAGCTGCACAGGTCTGAAGCTAAATATATTTTAGCTTTAGAAAGGAAGATACAAAAAAATTAAATTATGAAGTACAAGAAAATTAATAGTTCTGATCATTGTCAGGCATTTGATTAGTTTTCTCAAACTGTCAAGGTGGGAAAAATGAAGATCAAGAAAATTGGCAGCCACTAAAACCCGAAATATTAAAAGGAGAAATGAAATGTGAGGACAGACCCTGCTGCAGATAACAGAAGGGAGCAAACACTCGACAGGGAAGTAAACTCTAGATTAAGACCCATCCAAATCCCCAGGGTAGCTTTTCCAGTTAAATGAATTGCTTGAGATTCGGTTTATCGCTAGCTTCATCTGTATTTTTCTAATTCTCTTCCTAATTCTCAAATGGTTTTGCTCAAAACAGGAGCTACTTAGTGCTTGCTCTCACTTAGATTTAAAATTCTAAATCTGTTTTTCCACAGAAACTGGAATTCCAGTTATTCCAGTCCAATTATTTCATTGGACTCCTAGGTCTGTACTTTTGAATGGACAAGCTAAGTAACAAATTGTTTTGATGTTTTAATGAGGTAGTTTCCAGCTCCTTTGAGGATTAATTGCAGTGGGAAGAACAGGGTTGCCATATTTTCTGTCTGGGTGCTATTTGGAGTGAGAAAAAGTGACTGCTGCATCTTCTCTCGTCTACCGGGTACCACATCGCCATCATGTCAGGCAACCTGCTAATCTGCACATCATCTGGGTCTGCCTGCGGAGCCCGACTGCCAGAGCGGCTCTGCCTACCAGCTTCAATAACAGAGTACTCATCTGGATAGCTTAACTTCTTCCTGAGGCTCTCATCATTTTTACGTGTTGACTACTGTAAAAAGATTTTCTCATACTTTTTTTTTTTTTTTCTTTTTTGAGCCTCGCTGTTGCAATTTCCGTTACTCATACACGTACAGACTTGTGAAACCACCAGTCCAGATAAGTAGTATTTGCAGCCAAACCTCAGCACTGTTTCTTCTACTGGCTCCTTATTCTCTACGATATCAAGCGTATATTTTCTTGCCTTACCTTACCTTCAAGGTCCCCAATAGCTCTGTCCCATCAATCAAGATGTCAGACTTCATTACCCATATGATAAAAATAAAAGCAAGCGTCTCTCCTTGCATATTGTCTTATGTTCTCCCTCACCTTGCTGGACAAGGCAGGGACACAGCTCTCGGTGAACAAAACTACATCATTGCCCACCTTCAAAAATCCCTCTAACAACTTACTTTGTTACTAAGAAGCTCAACAATTAGGCCATGGATATGACAAAGCCACAACCTAAAACAATAAATAGTTCAAATTCTCATTGGTTTCCTACCTCCCTGTCTGTTAGTGTCTATTTTCTTTTACATTTAAGGTGTAATTCTTGGGTGGGGATAAACAAAACTCCTTTGTATTTTCACCACTCTGAGGACCTCATCCATAACTAACCTCCACAGTAATACCGCTAAAGTGAAATACTGTCAAGAAAACTAAAATGCTTCTTATCCCTAGAAGTTAAAGAAAGAAATCTACCATGTTGCATCTGTAATTTCAATATAGGTAGATGACCTCTGTATTTTTGTCACTCTTTTTTTCCTCAAATCACCAGGAGCATGCTCCTCTTCCTCCTCCTTCTGGCCTCCACCCAACCATCCCGTTTTGGCACTACTGTATGTTGATATATTAAGCACTGTATTTTCCAGTGCTTTCCATCTCAACCCTCTCCAATATCATGCTCTCAGGCAGCGCACTTGCTTATGCTAACGTGGTTTTATTACACTTCCCAGTATTTTCTAGTCTTCTAATGTTACTCACTGTGGAGTATACGGAGTGTGCTGGACAAGTAGTGTGCGCTAATCTTACTGCCAGAAAGAGTAAGAATTTCTCATTGGAAGCGTCCGGTAAAAGCACACTAGAGGCCTTGAAATCATGACTGGTGCTCTTACTATTTGCAAAAAATGAGTAAAGATACACACTAATTTGATTTCCAAGAACCTGTTTGCCCAATAGGAACCATCTGCTTCTATTCATTGACTTCTATACGCCCTGATCCAAAGTTCATGAATCCAGCAGCAATCATCCATCCTTTGTCTGCAATGGTCTTTGTATTAATCCAAAGCAAAGACGAAATAAAGAATGTTAAAATGAGCTTTAACAATCTATAAAATTCTTCCATTATGCAGTTTATGGCAAACTATTATCACTCCACTTTGGATTCCCACAATGAGTTACTTTCTTAATAGCCTCTTGGGGGCATCACAGAACAGAGTCAATGGTTGAAAATTATATAGCAAAGAGACATCTCCGAGCCAGCATTATATATTCAACAGCAAGAGAGATGCAAGTGGATTGACTTGAGCTCTGCATCCTGAGATGATTTCAGTAACAAGCTTGAGTGAATGTAAGAGAAGAATTAGCAGAGTTCCTCTCAACTGTACTCAGCAACACCTGTATATTTTTGTCCTCTGAAAGTATATATTTGAGACATTTAAATAACAGCAGATATTGCTGACGCGGAGCAACAGATTTTCACAAAGAGGTGGAGTTGTAAAAGTCCTGTGTTCTGGACAGCACACCGTTACTCATCACAGACAGCTGTAATAGAAGTGAGGACTACGTGAATCATCTCAGCTGCTCTCTAGGAACACGCTAGACCATTCTACATAGGCCATAATAACAACATTTGTTATTCTGCAATGGACTTTTAGATTAACTGTCTTAACCTGGTTTTATGATGCTGTGCTTGGTGCATTTCACCGCAGCAGTCCTACGGAGGGTAAATCATTTCACTGGCTCTCTAACAACAAAGTTATGGTACATCTTTAAGGAAGTACATATTGATCAAACCTCTGTCATAATTGCAGACTCTTCAGAACATTACGTTTTCACCGAGGAAATTTTGCCATTATTGGGGAAGGCTATGGATTTGCAATGAAGTCTGCTGTCTCTAAAGATTAAATTGGAAGAATAATTTCAACTGAACGTCGGGTTAGTATGAGTACTGGGCAATATTTATTACAGCTCTAAATCATGTTCTTTTGTAAATGATAACCAGTGAACAGATGTAGCGTTATCAAGTCAAAGCACAAACAGAAAGTTGCTGCAATATGCATGAATTCTTGGAGCACTTAGCTTAATGGCATTTATTTTTCCCAAAATTTTGAGGAACTTACAGCTGCAATGCAACAAATGCTGACATGCAGAAAATGGTTTTCTAGATTTTATTTTATTTTAAAAGGATGGCAGCCACAAAGGTACAACCTTTGAAGAACTGTAAGAATATAAGTATATTAAGCACAAGGTTACTAGGGTTTCTAAAAATCTTTCCACGACTACCCTTTCTCATTCTGGTTAGCTATGTAATAGTTGTCAAACATCTCATTACAAGATAAGCTCAGTTTTATTTCAGAAACTGAGGAACAGACAAATTAACTGACAACCACAAGAACAAACTGGTAGTAAGAAGTGGAATCAGAAGCTGCTTTTTATAATCCCGTGAAACACATATCTCAAAAAAGCATCATTAATTAATTTTCTCAGAAGCAACCTTTGAAACTTCATTCTAAGAGGTGAGCAATATAAAAACTAAACCTAAAAATAAGTAGGTATAAAACCTGAAATGTCTTCAGATATTTTCAAGTCTCCAGATACAAGAGATGAGACAAATAACACAGGAAGAAGAAACACTGCAAGAACAGTTCAACAGACAAATGTTTTCATGTTTTAAAGGAGTTAATAATTTACAGAATGTTAGAAATAATTACTTGTTTAAGCAAGCTACCCACTGGACAACTTTTAGAGCCATCAGTGAGTTTTTTAAATACAACATACCAGCTCAGTTCTGCTTGAAAAAGTAATTTATTTTACTCAGGAAATAAACTGTAAACATGATGCTCTCTTTGAAATTCGGTAGAAACCCCCATTCTGCTGCAAGAAATGCTTAGAGGGAGAAGCTATGTTTCAAATTTATTAATGATCCCTCAAGTTGTTATAGAAACGCAATTGCAGCAAGGCAATGTCTAGAGACACGAGTCTCTTTCACGTACACTTTCATAGGCACTGGTTGCTGAGGTTACCTAACAATGGAGTAAGTTGTACATCCAATTCCCTCCTTACAAAGGCATTACAAAACCAAGGCTTTACAACAGAACAATGCTCCGCTAAAGCGACTACTGTGCTTTATTTACTGCGCATGCATTTAGAAAACATTGCTGTCTGGTTTCTTCAAATACCTGTTGGCCATTGTAAGTCGAATCACTTCTTCAAAGAAGACAAAAAAGCTTTAGCTCGGGAAGCAGAATACTATCGTTATAAAACAGGCTTCAACTCTACCAACTACTTAAGAACTTATAGCATATGCTGAATCCATTTTTAGCTTCAGTAGGACGATTGAGTGCTCAGTGAGACATCTAGGGTGAGATCTTAAAGACTTATGTACATTCTAATACCTTTAGTCAGGAATATAGCTCCTTTGGCTTTCAGTAACAACTCCAGACATGAACAGATAACCTAAGTATGTTTTTTCAGACTTGTCTTTAGCATGTTCTACTTGCTGGCAGCATCAAAAACTATCGGGCTATTTCTTCTCTTGAAAAGGCACAAGAATTAGTGAGGAAAGTTGATCATCCAAAAGAAATAAAGTTCTTTGTTATTACAACACACAAGCAGGAGCATTTGAACATGATGCGAGCAAGCTGGGATGAGAAGTCAAGCAAGGAGAGAGGGGAAGGCAAAGGAAAAGGTTTGTTTTCATAATTAAAAACAGATTTCAGAAGGAAAACTCAGTTTCACTACAGTCAATGAGAGTTTTTCCATCCATATTAAGGGAGCCATGACTTCACCCCCAGACAGTTATGAAGTGCAACCAGCTACTACATCACTTTTTTTTTTTTTTTTTAAGTTTTAAAACAAGCAGAGGAATAGTAAAATAAAATCAAAAAATGATTTTTTTGGATCTGGCAAATCCCAGAATAGCAGCTGAATATAAATGAAGAGATAAATGATGAAAAGTGTGCTAAAGCAATTTTTCAATAGGTTGGAACAAAACAGAAGTTTGTAATCTCACTCCACATCCCCAATATTATTTCTGTGAAACCGTAACTAGAAAAATCATGGTTTGGTATGGGTAGGTATCTCACTGGATAACTAAACAGTCTCAGAGGATTTTATAAGCAACTCCTACAGCATGCCTGTGAAGCGTATGCATGTTTGTGTGTGTTACAGAAAACTACATTTGATAGAAAGATACAATATTTAGATAGAGAGTGTCAAAACAAACAGAGCACTTTGTTCAGAATTTATCATTTTTAAAGTTTTCTGCAATATGGCCTCTACTAGTATTCTTTGCAAAAATTAGTGGCAACTCTACGGGGGTTTTTTGTGGGGTTTTTTTGGTTGTTGTTTGTTTGTTTGTTTTTTAACTTTGGCCTCTTAACAATTTAAGCTATGATTACATGTGTTACGCTTGTGATCACAGATAGGATTTCTGCCAGCCTTTAACTAGGCCACTACGAAGTGTTTCTACACCTTCTTGGCCATCATACTAGGCAAGTATAGACAGCAGGGCTCTGCTGCCATGGTCATTTTGCATCCGGCACCCTTTCAGACACATTCAGAAACACTGTCTTGCTGGTATAGATTGCAGTGGGTCCCAGCCCAATATTACATATAGCAATACTGGTCCCAGTATAAAAGTACTGGAAGAACACTGTGTACCTAGGCAATTAAAAAAATTGGTCTTATTTACAATTCATTTATCCAAATTGCTCAGTTCTGTATAGAAAGAAAGAGGTGACTGAATTTTAAAATGAAGAAACCAATATGCTCAGTAGAAGATGTTCTTAGTATATTTGGTTTCAAAAAGAGAGTCTTTTCTCTTTGTAAACCTTCTCTATATGGCCTATGTTTTTGCTCAGCATTTATCCAGTTCTTAACACGAGCCTCCTGGTACATGTCACAGTGCCTAAAAACTGCAGTTCAACACTAAGGAATGCAATTCTCTATTCAGAGCTCTAAAAGATTATAAAAAAAGGCTGTTTTTCACAGAAGTGGTATAAAGAACACTCAGTAATTCCAACTACATGAGTTGTGTATCATTTCTCTGTATGTATCACTTACATGATTAAATCAGTAATGGCACACATGTCTAGAACTGGCAGGCTTCACTTACTGAAGGAAGATATTAAAAAATTAAATGCCTTCGTTTCATTATGCTATTCAGAGGGTGTTCTTGCCTCTTCTCCTTGCCAAACACAGTCTGAAATCTAGATTAATCTCATAAATCATTTCCTGTTGTAAACACCTGAACCATGGACCAGAAAGGAAATTCATCACAAGCTCTTCCCACCTATTGTGGCATTCTCCAATTCTCTAATGAAAAGGTCTCAGGCTCCAAGAACAGCCTTTTATTTTCTTTAATGGTTATAGTTTAATAAAGCAGATATAATCCAGAAGGGCTTTAAAAGAAGATATCCACTGGATAAGATCCATGTATGTTTCAGTGTTGTCCAATAAGAAAAAATTGTTTTCACTCTTACATGACAAAATTTATGATGACCCAGTCTGCAAACTATTCCTCACTAGAGCTTTACAGAGTCTTGACAGCATGCCCATAACAAATATTACGCTCTCATCCACACAGATGACTGATGATCATAAAAGGCTGCGAGTTCAGTGTGTCTTACTGAACTTTATTTAAACTCATCGCAGCTATACAATTGCTCTGGAGATCTCCTGGAATTTCTCTCATTTTACTTCCAGACGCTTATCAATAGGTTTGAACCAGTAACGAGGCTTTCGATGCCTTTTGCTTCTTTATGCTCCAGACAATCAGGGACTTTGGGAACGCAGGTCTGCCAGAGCACTAGGCAAAACGGTACCGGCAACAGTTGAACCAGCAAATGGAGTTAGTGGGAGGCGTATCACATCTACAGGAGATGCTGAAGAATATCTCAACTGGGTTCCTTCCTTTTCTTGTTTCACAACATACCGTGTCAAGTACCTAGTCTGTATCTCCACAGCAGGAGAAAGAGCTCCTTCTCCTAAAACAATTTCTGCCACAAAACCTTTTGCAGACTGTTTTTCAAACTCTCCAGTTCTCCTTTCAACTACCTAAAGTGACTTCAGACTGGGACCAGTAAAGTTGCTCCTGATTTACAACGAAGGAAATAGAGAGAAGTGTAGCAGGACAGTTCACAGAAAGTTAATTGGCTGAACTTATAGGCAGATAGTCTTTCTCCATTACACTGCTACAGAAAATATGGAATTAAGAACAAAATGATCCTCTGAACTTTTCAGCGCAACTTAAGTCTACAAGGCAACAGAAAGGAGACAACAGCAAGTGTTCAGTTCCAGCGTTGACTGAGTCAATTCCCACAATGATCATCCCCACAACTAAATGCGAAACTGGCTGCCAGAGGACAGAGATCAACATATATCTTATAGATGCTTCCCTGCTCCTGCTGCATTCTCCCTCCATCCTTCCAACATTTTCTCATCCTTTGTGGCCATCATTGCCAGATCCTTAAGTTTTCCATGACTGCTAGTGAGCTAGAGGAAGAGAAGAGGGCCTGCAGGGCAAAGGGGTGGATGACTCAAGTATGTACCTACATTACGGAGGAAAGAAAACCACCAACCTGACAGACAGGAGCTCCTGATCACAGAATCATGGAATCATTTAGGTTGGAAAAGACCTTTAAGATCATCGAGTCTAACCATCAACCTAACACTGCCAAAACCACCACTAAACCATGTCCCTCAGCACCACATCTACACGTCTTTTAAATATCTCCAGTAATGGCAATTCCACCACTGCCCTGGGCAGCCTGTTCCAATGCTTGATAACCCTCTCGGTGAAGAAATTTTTCCTAATATCCAATCTAAACTTCCCCTGGAGCAAACGGAGGCCATTTCCTCTTGTCCTATTGCTTGTTACTTGGGAGAAGAGACCGACCCCCACCTCACTACAACCTCCTCTCAGGGAGTTGGAGAGAGCGAGAAGGTCTCCCCTCAGCCTCCTCTGCTCCAGGCTGAACAACCCCAGTTCCCTCAGCCGCTCCTCAGCAGACTTGTGCTCCAGACCCCTCACCAGCTGCGTTGCCCTTCTCTGGACACGCTCCAGAACCTCAATATCCTTCTTGTAGTGAGGGGCCCAAAACTGAACACACTCTTCGAGGTGGGGCCTCACCAGTGCCGAGTACAGGGGGACCATCACTGCCCTAGTCCTGCTGGCCACACTACGTCTGATGCAGGTTGGGATGTCACAACAAACTCCTTTCTTTGTATTACAGGGCAGAAGGACAATTGAGACAGAACAGTCTTAAGCATTAACCTTTCTTGTACCTCCTCTTGTAATCCAGGACAGCCTCAGAACCTGCACCCACTCCACTGCCACTTCCAGTGCTAGTCCCTGGAAAACTGGATAAAGTTATATTCTAAAAACTTCATGTGCCACATTGAAGATAAGTGTTTGAAATTCCCACTAAAGTGAAACAGATGTTGGAATGCAGCAATGGAACTAAGGGTTGCGTCACAGCACAGAAATTATTTTGGAGAATTATTAAGAAGTGTTTGGAAGACACAATATTTCTAGAATTATGCCAATTTATAATAAGATGAACATTTAAACATTAATATAGAACAGAGCTGAAGGCTCAACTCTCATTTCTATTGACTGTGACATACATTTCTCCAGAAAATGGGTGATGAGAGAAGATGTGTTTTCTTTCAGTGCCAGACATGCACATGGATCTGACACTGAAGAAAGTGTTTCACGATATTCCCCAGTGGCTGCAGGCATGATCCAGAAACCAATCCTTTAAGAGCATTTAGTCATAACACGGGTACTTTGCGAATAAATCAAAAGCAAATCAAAGTGGCCACAGCATTAGATAAGACATTGGATAATTTTGCTTAGGACCGTATTTATGACTGCTGGGAAGAGCCTACTCCGCTCTTACTACAATTTGTTTGGCTTCTAATAGGACTGGAGTTTAGGAGAGGTGGCTTTTTTGCCTTTTTTTTTTTTAAAAAAAAAGTGATGCTGTAATTCAAATCCTGGTAACCTTGGAAACAGCCTCTCTCCTCAGATATGTCTGTGTCAATTAAAGTAATTGGGACACTCCAGCTAATGGTGCCTGGATTTCAATATCCAGGCTAGCGCTGAAGCCTTAGTCCTAGAGGACTCTCAGCTGAGAAACAGATCTTGTGAAGAAAGATTGTCTTAGAAAGGTTCTTCTCTATTTGCAAGCATTTGTCAGAAGGTTAGCTGGGAAGAGGCTAGTTTTAATGAATTTCTTTGTGTGTATGCAGGATGCACAGGGACTATTTAGTAATAGTCAGCTCAGACTTGGAGTTTATTCGTATGTGTATGTAAACAAAGCTCCCTAAGCAAAGCAGGGAAACACCATTTACTCAGCTTTCAGATCTTTCACTAAAAAACTCTACAGATTTACAGATTAACCTTCTTTCTTACCCATTGTACATATACATGCGCACACACCACCACCCCCCAAATTACATATTCACTGAAACAATTTCTATACCTGGCAGATTCCTGAACAAACAATATTGAATTTAATGAGTATCTTAGACAGTCCTAAAAATTGGAATGAAACTTACAGAATTACTGCCTTGTAACACAGGTGGCTGGGGAAAAAAAAATTTTTTTTAAAAAATCAAGCTCTTAAGAATTTCTCACAGCATCTAAAAGCAGCTCATTTCTTCTTCTTTTATTGGAACCAGAAAGACTTAATAAAAAAAAAAAAAAAAAAAAAGGAAGATTGTCTAACATATTTTGAAAGCCATGCAGCCACCAGTCAGTCACTCAGTTCAATGACATGCATCACCACCTTTCTGCAGAAATAGATGTAAACTCTCAGAAAAGGTTTTTGCGAAAGTGTATCTTGAGACCCACTCCCCCACACCCCAAAAGAAGGCATTAAAAGAAGAGTTCTTCCACAGAGTATGTCCACTGCAAGAATATTAGCATGCAGCATTGCTAATTAAAAGGTACAGACATTTTAAAGATATTTGCTCATTTTTGCATATTAAATTATTCTACAGCAGAAAGTGATTTTTAGTAGATGCTTTTGGTTATTATGCAAATGGTTAAGTGGCTAGACCACATTTAACATCTGTCCTTTCCATCCCTATCAATATCAGGGAAACAGAGAAGGAATTAAGTAGTATTTGGGAAAAGCTAGCTAAATAATGCTGGTTTGAAACTATTATTGTTGGGTATTTCAGTAGTCACACAATACTGGCAAAGGGAATAAAATAACGAAGTCCAAGCTTCAAGGAATCTTTTCCTATATTAAAGATCTACTTTAAGTCTTTTCTAAAGCCTAGATGATCCAGGCCTTCCAGGCTGAAAGACCAAAAATGACCAGAAAATAGGGTATTCAGACCTAGGCTGAGGTGACTAAGTTATCCTTTGATATTGTTAATAATGGAAAAGGGGGGGGGAAGGGCAGTCAAAAGAGTGTAGTAGCTGAGTCAGGACCGATACACACATTCACTGCCAGCAAAGGCATAAAAAGATCAGAAAAATCACAGTCCAGAATTGGCTGCCACAACTGTTGTTTCAGTCCCTTTGAGATTGAAAGTTATTTTTATAAGAAATCTGTAATGGAATATGGAATAACTCTATCAACAAGATTTAAAATGAGACGCATATAAGTCTACGGTGGAACAGCTGCCAAACTGGACTTGGGACAGCTCAACTCTAGAAGGCCATTTTTCAGTTTAAAGACTACAGTAAGCACAATCCTGAAATATTATGCCTATAAAACAGTTTGGAAATATGCTGTAATACTCAGTAAAACCTGCAAAGGTAACGCAAGTTTCAACTTGTTACTCATTACAGTTTGAATATGGAAAACACATTCTAGTCCCCGAAAACCTAGACAGGAAGGTTTTCTGTAGCAATTTATTCTTATAAAGTAAAAACTTGTGTATGTATTCTGACTCTTAAGATGTAAGCTATGGGTTCAATTCTCCTTCCATTGAAGGAAGCTAAGTTTGACAATCACATCAACAGCAGCAGAATTGGGCTATAAAGCTGCAGTTGCAGATAAACAGCTGTCTCACAATTCCATTGCAGAATAAACAAAACCCCCAAAATTAATTCAGAGTAATTATTTATATAGACTTAAGTGAGATCAGCATTGTGGATTTTTTTTTTTATTTGGTGAAGATAAAAATTATCTTTCTTTTACTACCTTCTTTTACCTGAATAGATGCTGAATACTGTATCTTGCTTAAAAACATTTCATATTTTAGGCTAAATATGTACACTCAATTATATTCCAAGGCAAAGTGGTTTACTTGGTGTTTTATTTTACTAGTTTTTACAAAAAGAAAAAAAAGTTATATTCTCAGCAGAATAATGCTGTATTAAGTCCATTCTTTTTGACTATCTATAAGAAGAGGCCCACTACAGTGGATGATGCCAATCAGATCTTCCAGAAACATCAGCAGAATTAAATATACAATAAAGGCTGTTGAGAATTTTCCAAGAAAAACGAGTTTGTTTGGTTTTAGATCATTCACTGAAATAAGCATCTTACAGAAAACACATGAGTTGAAATCAAATTCTGATGAAACATGGAAGAGGCATATGCTAGTGAAGAGCATGGCGGCTCAGCAGCTCATGCAGATGGCTGCTAGGGACCCCTGGTCTGCAATAACCCGTAAGAGCCCATCTGGAGGGGTTATGGACCCAAAAACCACAGGATTTTCCTTCAGTCACAGAACTGGGACATTCTTGGGAGACAGATGTCCCCTGCGTCTAGAAGCCATGCTGGCCAGGGCCCTGAAACAGCTGAGCTGCAGGGCTTGTGCAGAGCCAGGGACACATCATGCTGTGCGACTGAACGGCTCTTCGTTTTATTGATGAGCATAGTGGAAGTCGCAAAGATCATTCCAGGTTTATTCAGCACCTGCCAAAGCAGGTGTCTTCTGAAGTTATACACGTACTCTGTCCGAAGCAGAAAAATGGAGATCTTCAAGTCCATAAACACTTGAATTTTGGTGCTCTGTTCTGAATTAGAGCAAGATCAAACCAAAACAACTCTCTGAGCTTGAAAACAATCACAGAACAGAAATATTGTTGCCTGGCCAGCCCTACACTATGGCACATTTTCTCTCGTGCTATCTGCAAAGGCATCTGCAATCTCAGCCCTCACTGTCTGTAATATTCGGTATTTTGTTTGCTTCAAACTAAGTACAGGATGATGAAGACTCATGAAACATGATGGTGCCAAAAGAAAATCTGCACCACCATTAATTGCTACATGAGTACATCAGATCTGTCATGAACATGACATGCCAGGCATAACAAGCATCTCTGAAGTCAAACTCCCGGTTTCACTCTGCCACAGAATAAAGGATGCTGATGACAGATGGGCAGAGTTAAGCAAGCCGTTCGGCCAAAATCCTAGATAGATGACTGTAGCTGCATCTCACTGCCAAGACCAGAACCTTAGTTTGTATCAGAAACCACTAACTTTCTGGCTTCAGTCAGAAAAAAATCTATAAAGAATTAATGTTATAAATAATAAGAATAAAAATGAAACAATCATCCACTCTCCTGGCTCCTATTCCCAGTTTTCTCCTCTGGCTCCAGGACTATTCCCTCTGCCTACATCGTCCCAGATCCACGTAACTGCAGAACTGCCATTCCACATCACTTAACGCTGCTATCCACCTAAGTCAAAACTGCCTCACTTTTACTAGAAGGTGATCATTTCTCATTTACTCCATGGTGACAGCACATCACTTGCCAAAATTACACTGAAGTTTCAAAACACGCTTAGGGTGCATGCAGTCAGGAGGGACCCCGCCAGACAGATCCATCATATACGACACGGCATTTTACCACTTTACTCCTGCTCTCCCAAATTCTGCCGGGACAGTTTGTTTCGGGTTCACACAACTTAACCTGAAGCCGCATTGTTTCTCATGAGGAGTTCCCAGCGACTTCAGAAGGAGCTGCAAGTATCTAAGAATCGAGATCCTCTATTTTATTGAGGTTAACTGTGCAGCAAGTTCTCTGCTGCCTCACATCCCTCCCTAGAAGACAGCAGGGCTGGGAAGAGTGTAAGTCAGGGTGATTTCAGCCAAAATATCTTCAACTATTTTCAGCATTCAATTTTTTCCTACCTATGAATTGTAATGGCAAGTTACGGAGTACTGCCATTTAAATAAACTTGCATTTTAAGCTTACATCTATTCTCAGTCAGATGAAGACAGTGTTTTACTTAAGTGTGAGAAAGAATGAGATCATTACAAGTACGCTGCAGTTAAACAAAATGGCAAGAAAGTTTTCAAATTTTTTTTGTTACTGGCAACTTGTGTAGACTTACTTTGCTAGTCATTACCATCTGGTCAAAATGAAAACAGTCAATAAAACATTTCTACTAAAAGAGAATACCATATCGTTGTGTGCATTAAATCAATAGACCTCCTCAGTTTTAATACAGTTGTTGCAATACTTTAAAGAGAATTTTGAAAGCAGTGTTTTTTAAACCACAGAATCTTACTTCCTTCATTGTGAACACAATAAGCTTTTAATGAGTGTTTCTCCATACAGATGAAATTCTTTATAAAAAGAAAATATGTGAGTTTCAGAAAGGCTTTGCAAGTTTTAAAAAAAAGGTTTATAACCTTTAATTCATAGACGGGTAAGATGAGGAAAAATCTGGGGGCTGCTTGCCCACAGAAGTAAAACAAGCCAAACAAGCTAAGGACAGAGCAACAAAAAAAAGACTAAGATGTTTTAGAGAATCATTTCAGCCCCTCTGTGCTCGGAAGTACACTTTGTAGGATCAGTCATCTATTTTTCAGTAATATTCCTTCCTGCCTGTACGCCCAGGTGCAGGGACATTTATGCTACCTCTTCATAAAACATTGCAAGAGCCCTACAGAATGGCCAACACCACCTTCAACAGAGAGCCAAGGAGGACAACTAGGCTAAGCAGGACATGGAGGGGGTGCCCTGATGCACAGATAGGACAGTTGGGAGTCTCCGGCTGGAGCAACCTGTATCCTCAAACAGTGTTTTGAGAGCTCAGCTAGAGCGCTATGCAATTGCTCACTCTGTTCCTTTTCAACCTCCAAGAAAAATCTTTTTACTCCATACTTGTAAAAGGAACATAAATTTTATTTGGTGCTATTTCTAGCAGTGGTATGAGGTAAGACAGGTGTCTGAGCCACTCTGGAGTATCTGCTGGCCGAGGCATTGCTGTTAACCCCAGGAGGTGGCCAGAAGTACAACGATGCCGTTTGAGAAAAGAGAGTAATCTGAAAAATACGGCATGTTTTGCATGTCAAAACCTTCGTATTTATCCAAAACAAGCATAGACTGTTCAGCTGAAACAGTCATAAGAAACTTTGAGGAAGATCAGTTTATATTTTGACTTTTAAAAGCACTATTATAAAAAGTGAAGAAGAGAGGATTAGTCTAATTCAGGATACTGAAGGACACACATGACTAGAACTAACAAAATGGTTTATTGTGCTCATCTAGCAACATCAGACAGTAATGAGACAGCAACAGGAAGAAATACTAATCTACCTTCTCCACATTTATGGGTTCAGAATATTTTTGCTTCATTTTCATCAGTGGGTTCATTGTGGGGGATGTTTGATTTTCATCACTGGTTTCATTTTATTTTAAAAAAACTTCCCCTAATGAAGAAATGTGAATACCACACACTAGTCCCAGCCATTAAAACCTTTAAATCAGAAAGTAACTGAGCCAGGAAAAAACAGTAAAAAGCCCTTAAACTTGCAGAAGCACCTCAGACTCACCCCTAGTAACCCATCCAAGAGAGACTGTCTGTTACCAGTTCAGTTCCTGACACACAACCTTGAGCCCCTCCGTAACAATACACACGAGCAGAGGTAGGAGAAATGGGAAGAAGTAGTAACTTTTTAGGAAAAAATCTTTGTCTTATTAGGCACTACTGGCTCTGCATCTGTCTAGACACATGAAGAAGCTTTTTTCCGCAGACACAGACTTTCCATAAATTGCTTGTGGGGTACCTAGATGACTACCAAAGCATTCACTCCACACTTCAGTATCTAGTTTTCAGAGGAGCTAGAAGAATGAATCATGGTACTATTAGGATGATCCACCATCACCCTGTGGAAAACGCAGGAGCTAAACCAAAAATGCACCACCACCCTAGCGATCCTTCTTGCCCGTTAGCTGTGGATTCTCAGCATAAAGCGTGTTCTCTCGCAGAACAGTGCTGTCAACTCATCCTTCCCACACTGCACTTGGACTGCGTCTTCACTGCCTCCGTTTGACACAGGCCTGATGTGCAACTGAGTCAGACTTCCCTTCGTGTCAACACAGGCATATGGCACTTTTGATCACCAAGACCTATTTTTGCAATCTAAAAAGCTGGCTGCAGATTGCAACAATCAGGAAAAAAAACGTACTGGTTTTGATCCAATTTTCTTACATATAACTTGTTGAAAGGTTAAGTGCTCATTTTCTCCAGAAAAAGAAAATAAAGCTGATGTAGAGTTTAAACATGGCTAAATACCTGCCACACAAAACCTGCAAACAGAGGGTATGAGAGGCCAAATGCAATGCAAATAGCTTCTGCTAGGCTGTGCAAAAGCTGAGATGGGGCAATTGCTCAAAGGAAAAAAAACCACTTCTGCGGTTCCGTCGGTGGATACACTCCAAAGCCATTGCTTCCTTAACGAGGGCTGTTAATTCTTTAAGGCCTGGAGACCTATAGTAAGGCCTATACAGTTCTCAGCTCCTCTGAGGAAGCACTTATGTATTAATCCCAAAGAGCTGAGTGACAGGAATACAAAGAATAGGGCAATCTTTTATAGTGGAAGGAAAGACTCGGGGAGGAACAGGCCAGAAGACACTATGCCATTTAGCATTTGCCTTTGCAGATCTGAGTTGCTGGCACAGCAACAAGTCCTTCCCAGCTTGGGAAGGAGACTAGGTGCTTCACACATGCTCTCCAGAATTTCTGTACCAACTTTAATCATACTCCAATGCAATCAAACGCAATGCAGAAGACATATGTTCCACAGGAGATTTCCACACACTCTGGCCCATGTCCTAGGGACTATCAAATAAAGCCAGCTACCACTGAGCCTCATAGCTTATGGTAACATCTTGCAAGATTAAACACAGAAGGAAAGTGAGGAAAGACACTGCGGTGGATGAAAGATGATCCTGAATTGCACTGGCAGCAAAAAGACTTCAGAAAGGTACAGGATTCTTTCTGGACAGCACTGGAGAAAGGAAGGCCACTCTGTCCCTCAACTGGGATGCCAACACAACAGCATTGGAGCAAACTCCAGTCACTCTACTCTCATACAACAAGGCTATACTTATTTTCTTTTCCCCAGGAAGGTGTACAATGCAAGACACGTGAGCCACATTGATGTGGTTTCTGGACAAGTGTAATAACCCAGCCTTTGTCCCTATGCCTCAGTGCATCAAAACTGTGTAAGTCATCAACTAATTTAGCCCACAGTGGACTACTGTCTTTACAAAGAGGCTGGCACATTTGTCAAGATAGTAGGCTATGTAGGCAAGAGTTCTTCACCATTACTAGTCAAAAAATCTAACAGGTTTCCTGTTAGTGCTGAGTAAGGTTAATAATGACCACACAGAAAACCTTTGAAATGGTGACAGAAATATGGGCCTGCCAACAGAGAAAAAAAAAAAAAAAAAAAAAAAAAAAAAAAAAAAAAAAAAAGACCTGTTTCAAACTACGGAGTCAGGAAATTTGATATTGCAAGGCAACAAGCCCAACAAAATAAATCAGGTGATAGTTACTAAGTACCTGTGCCAGGATAAAGGGCAAACGAAACTCAAGGCATTATATCCAATGAACTGTACAGACAGAATAAACTGCATTGCAGGTCAGCCAGAAATGTTTGTGCAAGGTAGCTGGACTATAACCTTCGCTGCGATGAACCCTACTTGAAGCATATTCAACTTGTGAGTCCCAGAGCACAATGCTACCCTGATAGTGTATTTTCATCTCTTTTGAATGTGCTGTTCCTATACACTTTCCACTTGATACTTTGATGTGTCTGTTAAAAATGAAAGAAAAAGATACTGGCATTGAATTTGCGTTTTTGAAAGCTTATGGCAGTGAAGATTCATGAAGAGGGCATGAGAACAATACATCAATTAATAAGGAAAATTTGCACTCACAGAGTAGCCCTGTTTCAAGAACTTCTGGTTAACCGAGGCCGTCTCAGAGCACATGTAACCTCTCCTGTGAGTTCTCCCCCACGACAACCTGTGCACCTCACTTTTCTACATGTTTAAGTACTTCTGAAACTTCACAAATATGAGAGACTGGATATTTTGGGATAGTTCAAGCTTTTTTCTGTAGACAGTCTTCCTTACTTATTTTAAGACTAAAGCATGTGGAAGGAATGCAGTAACTGAACTCTGCAAAGTGCTGGAGTTCACTAACTGCCCAGTTAGGCTTTTACAACAAAAACATACATGTAGCATACCATAAATCAGATATAACTTTTTTTTTTTTTAAACAAAGACAGCATGCTTACCTTACAAGTGCTTATTTAAGAATACACAGGAACTTTGAGAAAAATTCTCCTGTGAGAAGAGTCAAGTACCGACCAAACCTCAGTTTGAATCTTTCTGGATGGATAACTAAAGTTTTCTCTGAAATTTTAGTGAGCTATGTTACTTTTCACACACTTTTCTAAATTGCTGGTTAGCTTTATTCTTCACCTCCAAAAAGCTGTCCACATTCCATGATAGGATTGATGGCATTTTGGTTGTTGGTGAATCGTTTTATCTGCCATCTCATTTTCTTACAGAATTAGATGAAATCAAAAGAAAATGTT
Source organism: Burhinus oedicnemus (assembly GCA_008921705.1). Taxonomy (NCBI): domain Eukaryota; kingdom Metazoa; phylum Chordata; class Aves; order Charadriiformes; family Burhinidae; genus Burhinus; species Burhinus oedicnemus. The sequence continues at coordinate 1,166,187 of VFFE01007869.1, forward strand.
TTCAGTGAAATTGAATTACTTGCACAAACCCCAAATCCTAAAGTATTTATTCACATATACAGTAGTACATCAGCTCTAAAACTCTCAGCTTTATTATGCACTTGTCAGAATAAATGATAATGCCAAGTGGCTGGCAGGATAATGAACAACTGCCATGATAAATGGATCGTCACACAAAGCTATCTGAAATACAAAGATGATGACGAGAGCAACACTTGGAGCTACACCTACAGTTTCTCTTTCCATTTCCCCCCCCCCGTCCCAAGCGTTGTGCAATTTTCTTCAGTCTCAAATTTACTTGGCTGGAACAGAGGTGGAACATGAAACAAATTGTGGCTAAATTCTCTAGAGATGTGAAGTACAACTCCACTGCAATCAATGGATAATTGTACAGTCATGCCACAGATGAATTTACCCTCCATGAAAAGAATTCAGCAAGCATTGTTAACATATTCACTTATTTCACAGTTATTAAATTTGCCCTCTGATAAATATCTACCTTATCTACTCTGTTAGCACATTCTCCTTCCTGTTGCTTCACATACCATATAAAACTAAAGGAAGATTATTACAAGTGGAGATCGTTGCTTTACTATGCTAAGGTCAAAAATAATTCCAAATTCAGTCCCCAAATACATTCATATAATACCACCTTCAAGTCAATGAAAGCAGATTTTAATCACAAAGCAGAGAAATCGAGGAAGAGAAGATTTAACTGAACTCTCAACTTCTTTGTGCCAAGATCCAGAAGCGATACACGGCAGACCCCGGCCTGGAAAACATCACTTACCTAAACAGTCCTTATTTATACCAGTACCACAACGAGCAGACAGAGCTATTCAGTGAAGCAAGTATTACACACGCTTTCAAGACTATGTTCCATAGGGTACAAAGATCCCAAATGAGAAAAATATTCAGGAGACTTAACATGCTATTGAGTTTGACTTTTCCCCCCACCTCAAATAAGTTACATTTACAGTTTCTACATTATTTACAGGATAAATGCAACACTGGGATCTAGAGCCCAAACTAAGAGTTGTGAGGCAAGGTGGGGAGAAAAATAAAAGAAAAAGGAATAAAAAAACCCCCACCCAACGAACCAACACAAAAAACACCCCCCACACTTGTACCTGCAGGTGCATTTCAGGTTGGGGCAGGGGTGTAGGAAGAAGAGATGGATGGACAAGTGAAAGACTAGCCCAAAAAGAATCTCCCCTGGAATGGGCTATTTCCCCCATCTCAGTCAGCCTTTATGTTATATACAGACAGGATTTCTAGTATTCACATGTGAAGTAAACGATGTAAGACACCACATCTACCATCTAACGGATCAGCATTGCCGCCCCTAACTCCTGTCAGCTTTTCTAAGCTCCAAAACAGTATGAGATTACGGTGAGAGAAAACAGATTCAGGTCAGCAACCCTGAACACAAAAGCTATACTTGCAGGATGGGTAATAGTGGGAAAAGCAATTGCCCATGAATTCTTGGTGAACCAAAAGCAATTAGATTTTACAAAAAAGGAAGCGGTTAGAAATAAGTTTTCTTTAAAAGGATAGCACAGACACCATTTCCCTCACTTCAGTACCTTACAAGCGATGCACACCATCAGAATCTCTCAGGCATCTTAAAACAAGAGTAGCCACTTTTATTCCAGGTAGCCACAAAATAAATTTGGCCTTTTCAACTGTGCTTGTAGTTAGAAGAGATTTTTAGAAAGTACCTGAAGAAGCAGAAAACAATTTTGAAATAACTGGATCTAAAGTTTAAGTCACAACTTCAGGCTTGGGAAGTAGAGAGGACGAAAGAAAAAGTGAACAAGGAAAAGCAGCAGGAAGAATGATCACAACATGCAACAGAAGTGAAAGAATCTCAAAGAATCACAGGGCTTGCACCTCCAGAGACCATCTCATCTCTTCCTCAGGAGGGGTGACAAAGCAGAAATGACAGACACCTGCCTAGAAAAGGAAAAGCTGCATTTTCTTTAAGCAGTGTAATTCAGTGATTCATTATTATTGGGGGGGGGGAGGGGGGCACCTAAGGACAGGCCTAAGAAATGCCATGCGAGGCTCAGCTTTGAAACACTCGTCTGGAATTTGACTGACTTTCATAGGTTTTTACGCACCCAACAAAACATACCTTAAACAGGGCATACTTTCAGAGAACAGCAAGTCTCACAGTAGAGAAGACAGAAAAGGATTTCCAGTATTCCAAATCATTACTCACCTCAAAGTTTAAGAGGGCACGGGAAGCCATTTTAGGAAGCAACTGTGACCAACGATGTTGGAAGACAACAATGTCTGAACCGAGTAGAGTTGAAAACCGGCTCCACAGTTCAAGACTAACTGTGGGGGTTTGTAACCGTACAGTTACAATCACTTTAGAGATGCTAAAAAGCCTTTCTGAGCAGGAGAAATTTAAGCAAGAGTAGTTAAGCTTGCTTCACCCAATGAATGTGTTGGCATTTGTATAAAACAAAGAAAAGCCCTGACATTTTTTCTCCTACAGTTAACCTCTAGACTGATCATTACCCAGAAGTAATACCAACTTTAAACTTATACCACAGCTTTCAGAGATTATTATGAAATGTTACAGGTTGCATGCCCATATTACCATTGAAATACCACCAAAACTGCTGGGAGTAACATAGCAACTTACTGGTGATACAACAGCATTAGAATGGAAATTTTTCAAACAGCTGCTAGGGCAAATCCTTGTGTTAGAGATGACACCACGGGGTCTGTATACATACACAAAATAGCGCAGATTTGCTTCATAATGTCTTCTCCTGAAGACACACTGGCATGCCAGTAATCTAGTGACACGGAAGAGGCAGATTTGCCTTCCTGGAGAAAGAAATGACAGCAGCAAACAGTTTTTCAGGTGTAAAAGGCACATCATACTGAATGGCACCAGTGCAGCCAAGTTTGAAACTAGGCATATAATCTGTATCAAACTTAGAATTTCTGCACCATTTAGACTTCGCTCTTGTTCCACTCTGACTTGGAAAATACTTGAACCTGCCCGCAGAGGTTGTAGCTTCTAGCTTTAGTTTTTCACGACTCAAATTCACTTCAGAATTTGAAATTTTTCATTCTATAAAACTGAAAAATATCAACAAAAAAATGAAAATATAATTTCAATAGCCACATATTTTTCCATAACATGTCAGTTGCGATAGTCTATTACATCACTGAATAAAAGTTTCACTTCATTTGTTGTTTAAGGTGCCTTCAGCAAATGTTTAGCCTTTTCCCATCCCACACTCTCCTCATGTTTCAGGCAGGGATAGACAGTGCTTACTTCATGAGACTGCTACAAGAAATACAACAAAATCCAATAAGTATTATTTCCTTTCTAACTTGTTCGGCCCCATATTAACCACACAACCGATGCTTAGCCTAGACTGCTCAGCATTACAGAAGTCACTCATAATACAAAACACACATGCACACACATTGCTGTTCAATATGTTCGGTGATTAGATACTCTAGGACTTCTATTTGTGAATAGTCCCATATTTTTGGGTAGAAACATAGAATAAAATACTGCATGCCTTACGTATCTGAGCAGGAGCCAGATACACAAAAAACAAGCCTCATACTGCAACCTCCCTGGGGAAATTTTTGTTCATTTTAATACTTGTTCAGTCAGCTGTCTCCGTGAATGACAAGGTTTTATCTCTAATGTGAATGGCTTCGAAGGCTACTTGCATTATCCATTCTTCAGCAGCTGCTGCCGAAACCACAGGGTTGCAAACTTATAATTAAATCCAGCTGCCACTACTGTGAGTTCAGTTATATCGAAGTGAGCAATAATGCCTCGTGGTTGCTGGCAAGATTCTGTCTCCATCTCTAGACAATGTAATTAACTCTTTTGCCCCTTTTAGATGAAATAAACATCAGCACTGAAGAATGCTGTTAAATGACTTTAAAATAGTATGTATATAGAAGAATTCCGTTGCAGTCATTACACCTAAGAAAACTAATTTTTAGGTCGATGATGGCTAACAACAAATAGCTGTTTCCTTAAAAGCACTGAGAGCACACCCAAGGAGACACAAGACACAGGATGGAAGGAATTTCCTGTAGAAAGGAGGTATGACAGGATACACATTAACACATCTACTCTCCAGCCTTAAAACACAGCCTCCAGAATAAAGCAAATAGCAAGATCCAGCTTGAGAGAACTGCAGGCAGAGGCTGGAAAGGAACCACAGACCTTCTTTTGATGCAAATATCATTTCTTACAGGCCATTGTCCATGTCTTCAATCAGACTTGGAGATACAGTCTTCACTGAATAGCTGCGTATGCACACTTCTAGAGGTATACTTTTTTTCTTTTACAGTCAAAACCTGTTCATATCCATGTGTCAACAAAGTGTTTAGGTCAGCAAAAATAATTAGCTACCCAAATACGACTTTCTTAGCCATAAACCTTGAAGCGCTGCTCCTCGAGAAGGCTCAATTTCCTCCCTTTCATAAGAAACGTTGCAATGACAATGCCTCGAAAACATTTCATGGGAGTACAAGCAATCAGCAACGACATGCTAGACTAAAGCCACTGAAGTAGAAAGCAACAGTCAACTGAGCTTCGTTTGTGAAGAGTTCTCTTACAATTTATACCTCTTTGGAAACGCGCGACAATCCAATCACTTCCGAGGATGGGTGAGAAGGAACAACAGAAGACAGAAGCACCTGACCTCTGACTCCAAGAGCAAGAAGGTTAAAGAAAGGGGAAAGCTATCTGTTGAGATGAGAACAACATGCATAGCAACCATCTCAAAATTCACTCTGCAAACCTCCCAAAAGACATCAATAAAGATTTAAAAGAAAAAAAAAATCTGCTGGATATTCTGCCAAATCAGTTAAAACCGTAGGTTTTCTAGATGCTTTTTTAACATAGGGATTGCATACAGAGCTACATAAAACCTGCATGAACTGGGTGTTGGCGAGAGTCTAGCCACAGTACTATTTAAACTCACCTGTATTATCTGACCTAATTGATTGTGATCTAGCCTAGATACCTCTGCATGGAAGCAGGGAGGCTGGATACCCAAATAAATTTGCCCACAGTCACACAGAGACCAGCAGGAGTCATGAAATAGAATCCAGATGTTTCTAGAGACTCGAGGTCTGCTCGCTCACCTTTTGATGAGGGGGAACGCACCTGCAAGCATCTCTGCACAACGCTCATCTTTGCTATGGGTTGCTACCACGTTTCCTGAATCAACAGCAAATAAATGCTAGCAACCGGAAAGCAAGTTTTCTTCCATCATTTTTTACTTCTACTTTTTGCAGCAAGTACAAAGTAAACATCCTTTTGTACCAAAGACAATAAGGGTGAATTTGCTCTCAAGCGGTTATTCTTAGGTTCATTTACTTCTGACATATTTGTTTGCTGTTTCACTACTGCCGCCTGTCTACCTGTCGCTTTGTACTAATGGCTGCGAAGCCCAGGCACTCAAGAGCATTTCAGCAAGACGGGCTGATTATTATATCCTGTCATACCTAGGTGAGAGTCAGTCATGATTTTTTTCAACCAGTGATTTACCATTCCCATTTTAAAATGCCAAAGCTTTTATTCCTCCTAGCTTTTTAGTGGCTACTTTAAAGGGCTTTTTATCTGTAGAGGTTCTTATCTTACCAGCGCTGAAAGGTGTTCCTATAGATGACACCGGCAAAGACTAGGTGTGTGCAAAGAGGGAAGTGAATGCAGGGGGAAGGGCAAAGAAGAATGGCAAGGTTGGAGGAAGACATGTTTTCGTGTTTTGAATCCTTCATAGGATCTTGCTTGCAATTGGAATTAATCTTTGAATCAACCGTTATCCATCATTAGAACGGATAACGTCATTTTATCTTAACCATAACTTTTTTTTTGAGAGATAATAGATAGCTTGGACCTTTTGCAGTGTTTTGTGCACTACATTTGTCTTTTGCAAGTCTCTGCACAGAAGAACATTCAACTCATCTTTCTCATGGGTTTCTAATCAGCTCCAGCTCTGTGACATCTTATATTTAGGTCCAACATTACATCTGTATTAATTTGTGACTATATATGTCTGTAATTTATTATTCAAATCACAATCAGTTTTAAGCGTCAAGATACCTATCAGTTGCCATCAAAGTGCAGAATACAGGAGACAGATTAGAGGAAGGTATATTGCCATGAGACCAAACCCAGAAGGCATTATTCAGTGACAACAGATTACTGTTTTGATAGACCTACACGTAGGGGTTGACATTATACATTAGAAACAGATTTTTTTTTTTTTTTTAAAAAAAAACACTTAAAATAGTGGTGGGTTTTTTTTTTGCTTTTAAAACATTGAAAAATCTAATGTGAAATTTATGTGCCACATAAAGGGTTGGGGGGTGTAAAAATCAACCAGCGCATATTTGTTTCTCAGATTTTCAAGGCAATTAGATCACTGAAGTGCTGAAGGTCTCCAACTATGCAGTGAGACCAGAATCTGCTAAAAGGTTACATCAGAAGACTTTACCATGCCTAAAATTCCATTACAGTTGATAAACTAATTATGGACTGAAATAGCAAGACACCAGTGTTTTTCCCTTTTTCCTACAAGTAAGACAGGATGAGATCGATTGGTTCTAAGTAGTGTAGGACATCACAGAAAAAAAACCAATCAATTCAGTTCACTCACTATAAATAACTGCTCTGATTAATACACTAATTTCAAACACCAAAGGTCTGTTGGCATACTTTCTCTTGCAAATACTTTTGATTAACCACATAAAATTGCCTGAAGCATTTGGTTTATATAAAATCCTTTATAAACTCGATTTTTATCCAAATTTGTCCCTGACAAAGCATGAATTAAAATAAAAAAAAAAGCCAAACAAAAATCATCCACCATTTCCAAGCACAAGAAACTAAAGTACTTGCTTAAATAAATTGTACATATCTGGTGCTGCTTCCCGCTTACTAAAAATGATCAAGTACAGTGTCAGGCTCTTATGACAGTCCAAGGCAAGAGCTGGCTTTGTGCCTGTACTTCTCTATTGTTCCTGTGAACTCCCAAGCTACTTTGACGGAGCTGAATATCCCCCACCCCACTATTTCAGTTGATTCCTGCCCTAATATTCTTCCAAACCACACAAGTACTGTCTTGAATTACATAAGCCACGTTTTTGAATGGATGTGAGATCTGAAATGGTTTTTGAAGTGCAGGGACAGCGTACTTTCATCATTCATACCTTCCTCTCTACTTTTGGACCTGAACAGCGCTATCGTAGTTGCCTGTGTGCTTATAGACTCTCTGGACTTCTGTGCCATCAAGGAAGTTTTAAGTGCTGTCAAGCTTTTACATTGTTTCTGGAAGGGCCAAAACTGCATTTGTAGATCATAAACCCCCACAGCCCCCACCCGAGGCAGAAGCAGGCAGTGCTGTGACAGCAGCTTCCAAGGTCACCAAGAAGCAGATTGCACAAGAAGCATCAGAATGAAGGCAGCGGTGACAGCACGACACCAATTTAGCCCTGAAAACTCCAGGCTGACAGAGGCTGATGAAACACTGAGGATTACACTGAGAAATACAAAGGCTGCGTTTGGTACGAACTCACCTGATGCCAGTGTGCTACATCCACTATCAAGGAAGCTGGAGAGATGTGGACTAAGGGGGCTAACACAGTAACAACAGCAGTGTCTTCATATGAAATAAGATATTGATTTTTAGTTCATGAAAGGGGAAATTTGAAAAGGTCATCCTTATTTTAGACTGAGCAGATTTCTAGATCTGTGTTTGCATTGGCTTTCTTGTCTACAGGACCACTCTACATGAGTTAAGCATACAACTTGCTATGCCATACAGACACACCTAGCAGTTTTAGCAAGGGCAGAGCTCTCCACCCAACTGAAGTAGGACTTTAAATCTGAAAAAACATCTAAAATAAGTTAAATAAGGGGGATTTTTTTTCAAACGCACATTAGGCAGTAGAATACTCTTAACACTGAATAATAATAAAAAAAAATCATCTAAAACAGCCTTTGAAACTTTTTTAAAGGAACTGTGAAATCTTCAATGTTGGAAAGAATTACAACAGAGATAAATACTCACTGGATTCTTGGATCACTTCATCTACATCAAGGGCTTTTGCGTTTGTAATATGACCGATTTATATCAAGGTTGTTTAAAACCTAGACTGCCTGCTATTTTATTGAATTAAAACAATTGGGTTTAGAACTGGCTGAGATGTCAGCAGCAACTACTTCCTTAACACAACACCAAGCATTAGTTGCTGGCCACAACCAACCTGCCGCACAAGACAAAGACAGAAAAGCACCATCACATGGAGCTGCCTCATGCTGCTCGTCTCTCCTGCGTGGTTCACACATGACAAACAGAAAGGAAGTGCCATGGTGTACTCAACTTCTGATGAGATGAAACATGTCAACACACCTTGTTAGCTGTCTTTGTTGTTTAAAACACACTCACGTTTTCAAATTTCACTACTTGGAAGGGTTTTGGATACTCTAGTGCAACAGCACTGGTATTACTTTGACAAGTGCTAAAAAAGACGCTCATTACCACAGTCCCTAATGCAGGGACAAGCAGCTGCACAACTTTGAAGTGCTTCAGCATATACCAAGCCAAGAGGATGCTCTCAAGCTGTCAAGAGCTCACACGGCACTGCTGCTCCTTTACTGCCATATAAAGGACCAAAAGCATCTACACCTTCATGTTTGCTGTCAGGCACTGCTTCTTAATCACGAGAACAGAAGAGGATGGTAGCCAAAGAAAAAGGTACAGGACTGATAGATCATTTTTCCCGGGACTTGAAAGGAACAGAGGAAGAACAGAAGAGCAGGTCCCACTAGGAGTAGAGGATGATCACAAGGTTTCTTTCTACCAGAGGACAGGTACCTCTCTATCCCGAGCAGCCTGATCATTCATCTCTGCTTCCCTTGCCATGACTGGCTCGCTAGCATTTCACTAGTGAGACCGAGTCATTTGGAACAGGAGAATGACTCTGCTATAGCAGGAAAAAACCTAATAATCTTAAAGAGATTATGTGCATCAAACTGAACATAAATTATCTTTGCACCATCTTCTTCCACTCTCCCTATAGGCTAATGGAGAAGTCTCATGTTAAAAATTTTGTCTTTTGTAAAACTGCATGGGAGTCACAGCCGAAATATGAAAACAAAATGCCAGAACCCCTGGCAACAGCGAGGGCCTTGCTCTCTGCCGTGCTGCGTAAGCACGTTAAGAACTAACCTACCCTCACAAGTACTCAAACATTAGCTAGTTCCACTGGGAAAAAAAGACCCATCAAACAAAAGACATCTCTCTGGGTAACAGATCCATGGAATTTTTAAGCTTGCCATTCACTATTTCAAGGGACCTACAAAGAATGAAAATTTGTGGCACTGTTTCATGGATATGTACTGCTCCGTAAGGCTTGTCTAGGTCTGCAGTCTCAAAGAAGAAGAAAATATGTATCTCTACAAGAGACCAGAATGGCACTCAGGACATTAATCAGAATTTTTATCAAATAACTCTTTGCAGGAAGAAATATTTCTTACAGGAAAATGGAAGGAATTTTTTTTTTTCCCCACACTGAATGAGAGAGTATTTTTAGTTGCAAGAAGATCTATCAGCCTTCATGCCATTTTAATCAATGGTTTCAAAAAAACCCCACCTCTGTTTTAAGCAGTTCTGTAGTGTAAACTCCGATCTACCTGGACTAGGAGGTGCTGACATTTTTGTTTACTAGAATCTTTATATAGTTCAATATCTTAATAGCGTGTGACCAGCGTTAAGGAAGAGATTGACAGCCAGTCAATGAACTGATGAATATCTATCTCATAAGCATTTCATTTTAGCTACCCATGCAGTGTGCATTTTGCCTTTATACACACATTCCAACACTATTATCTTAAGCTTAATTACTTAGGTCTCAAAGCACTTTAACAAAGGAATGAGCTATGATTATCAGCATTTCATATACAAAGAAATTGAGGCATAGTGGTATAATTTGCTAGAAGTTATTGAACTAATATCCAAGGTCAGTGGCAGGTGAAAAACAAAGCTCTTATCTCAAATATCAGGCAAGCACTGTATTCAGCAGACCACACTGCCTCTCAAGATGTGGTAAATGCTTCCCAAGCACGCAATCTTTAGTAATCTACATCAAGCAGTATAAAAGAATTTAAAATTCCACCTGCGTTACAGCAAACATTACAGTGTAAAATTTAAATATATTGACACTTAATCTATTAAACACTGGAATATTGTGTTCAGTTTCCTTCAAATGATTAAGCCAAGATGAAAAACATCGTATCATCACAAGACGACTTTCCCGACAAGTCTGCTCTGGTCATTGCTCACCTACTTTTAAACATCTTCTGACAACATCCATTGTCTCAGAGATGCTCAGTTGTAGTTACTCTTGCCTAATTATGGTAGCCTCTTGCACAACCTTTGTAATGCTGGGATTTCGTTTCAGTCATGAAATTATAAAGCCTGTTCAGTTCTCACTCTTGCTTTTACTTTAAGTATTAAAGCTAGCAGGAAACACTTAGTAAAACCAGCAGTAACTTGAGGTTTCATGAGAAAATGTTTAAGAGTCAAAACTAACCCTCATTTTGCATTGAGCAATTTTATGTACATGAGGAGTAAACAAAGTTACCCTCGTCTGTAGAATTTGGAATGCTTTCAGTAGCGGCATGTCCAAGTACAAGTCCCAGGGCTGAATTAAACAAGCTAAATGAAATTAATTTACTTCCATGTCCAGCTCAGGTGGCTACCAGCCCTTGAACAAGATTACCAGGACAACTAGCGAATAAGGATGAAACCAGCACTGCACCAGATTTTATTCTTGGCACTAGGTTTTACCATTCCTCTTTTTTGTTACAAGTCTTCCTTCCCTCCCTTTCACTGGGCTCAAGAGAAATGGGAATCTCAACTTCCAAACAAGTTAAAATATAGAAAGAAATACAGCTTGCAAGTTTACATTGTAATTGATATAAGTCTATTATTACAAGACAAATTGCAGCAGACAATGAAAGAGACAGCTCAATCTGTTACTGAATCCTTGTAATGGCTATATGAAGAGCTCGACCATTTCACTCATAAATCTTTCTTCTAAGTTTTTATTGCTGCTTGTGTGGGTAAAATAATAAAACTATGGAGTGAAGTACACAAGAGATGCAGCAATGCATTTCTAGTCGCAATTACATAAAGTTTGTTACAGGAATCGTAACCTTCTCGGCATCTAATCAGAAACTCTGTTGTGTTACAGGCTGTTAAAACACCACATGGTATCTTTAAAGAGTCATTAGATGCAATCATGCCAATTGTGAATAATCATCTCTGCTACAGACTGCTATGATGCACTGAGCTGTCATAAGTCATTTTCAACAATCTGTCACAAACCTTCTGCAGGACAGACCAGGACAAAGCATGTACCAACTTGATTTCCAGGAGGCTGACCTACTTACTAACCTAATGGCAAATAGAAACTCAACAAACAGGAAAAGCCAAGTTAGAAGATTCTTGAGATGTATGTTGCCATTTATTTTTTCAGAGTAAGTGATTTTAATAATATTTTTATAATAATTTCTTGTCTATTGTCTGTGGATTGTAGTGCTCAGCAAGTATATCATGAGAACCGCCGCACAAGTGAAACTTTAGAATTAGCTGTCAACACTGAATGACATGAACAGAAAGAACATAAGCAAAGAGGTTGGAGGGGGGGAGATATAAAATGGGATACATGAAACAATTTTGCTCAAATGAGTGCAAGTACAGTTATGAAATGCCCATGGTTCCTCCTCTATCAGGAGACTGACAGGAGGCCACAACATCGAAAGTGACAGAAACCAAGATTCCAACCAAGGATGCCCAACAGGCAGCTTTCTGCCAGTAGTTTGTGGTCTCATATCCCACTAGAGCCTCCCTTCCCCCGCAAAGCCCCTAAGAGGGCTACCTGAACACTCCTGCCAAAGAGACAATGGAGGGATGCAGTCTAGAGGCACTCTAGTGCCTCTCTACCAAACAGTCCCCTTCGACAGCTTCACACATCATAGTACCATCTTTTCCACTAACTTTTTATAGCACATGTTCCAAAAACATAAACCGTGGTTTTCCTGGCACTCGTCTGTTCCACTGAATCCTCAAAGCAAAAGATGTTGGTAGGAGAGATTCCTTTTCCTTTGGGAGAAGTGTTGGAAGAAAACCAGTTTATTTTACGGTAAAGTTGCACAGGCAAGTCAGGAGGAGGGGACAGACTAGACTTAATCATCATTTAAAACCACAATATATTACCATTAAGTAATGCAGTCACATTAAATTCAAGCTACTTTAAAAGAGCAATATTCCAACATCAGCCAGAAAAGCAGAGGCTGCAGCTGCTAGTTCCACAGTATATTTTCTTTAGTTTTGCTTGCAACAAATATGATACAAACCTCACAAGCATCTGTGGAGACGCCTGCAATGGTTAAGAGGCCTTACACTCTAAATTACCTTGCTTTTGTTAGGCGGGTGAATTGTCCATAACGTTCTTTCTGAAAGGAGGTTTTTCCCTTCAGAATTTAATTTATAAACTCACTCCTGCCAGGCTGCGATAGCAGCTACTGTATAAACCTGAAAATGATGACTACTGAAATTCCATTCAAACCTTCGGAATCAATAGAAAGCAGACAAACCACCAAGATAAAGTTCCACCCAACTGCAAAGAGCAAGAACTGCCAGATACCTCACATTGTTTTTACAGCGTCTGCAGTCACCAACCTGTGAAATAGAGACCGCACAATCTCATTTCAGTTTGAAAAATCTGACCTGTGCTATCCACATGCTGCACCCGCATAATCTGCCTGTCAGAAATGCCTTAGTGCCGTAGGTCTTCCCCGGCAACAGAAGGAGACTCAAAAGACTGGCAAAGACAGTTTAGAATTTGCTGAGACTTATATTGCATTTGGTAAAAGCTTATTATACGGGCTCCTTGGAGATCCTGATCCTCCTTACCTTGGAGCAGCAGCTCTACCGTAAGTCAATAACAAAGCAACCTGTGTCGGTGTCACTCTGGTTCCTACCAAGTTATATATATAAACTTGTTGTTTCTGTGGGCAGTAAACAAATACATAATTACAGCATCTCCCTTGGAGTCTGCTTAACTGAACTAATACTGCCTGAAAGCAGATGTTGGCACACTGTGGCCTGATGTCAGCAGAAGTTTCATTGTAAAGAACTCTGTATTTTATTTAAATGCTTGCTTATAAATGAAAAATGTTATCTGTGACCAGGCGTCAATGAAAACAACCCTGCTCCAGCATTTGCTGACTTTGTGCATTTCCCACTTACCGTGCCTGCTGCAACTCCGGCTGCTTTATCACCTTCACCGAGGGAGGCTGCTACCCGTGCAGACACGGCTGCGTGGGTGCAGCGAGCCCCCACCCAAGCCCCAGTCCATCACATAAGCCTTGGTGGAGCCCAGAGATCAGAAGAGGACAGAGGTTATGAAGCAAGCATGATACAAGCCACATATGGAGTACAGAGCTTAGCTTTGCAGCTCTTAAACGGATTGTTGTAAACAGTTGTAACGTTCCTTCTTGCCTATACTTCATGACAGACAAGCCAGGTGAGGATGTGAACATATTAGAATTTAAAAGCGAAAAACCTCAATATTCAAAAATCTGCCTTTCTTTGAACTAAACACAATATGCTTCAGTTGAAAAGGAAATTATCTTTTGTCTAATACAAAAGACATCCTTTCTCCCAATCACAGCCCACTCGGAAGGAATGGCTTCCCCCCCCTTAAGCAGCGAAATGGATGCAGTTCTATAATTTTGGAGAGCTTTACACAGTATGTGATGGTCTTATTTCACATAAATTACAAGACAACCTATTGTGGGTCTACCAGATTGCGAACCAGTGTATGAGAGGAAGATTCCCATTGAGAGTGGGTGATAGTCTGACTCGCATAGAATTTAGTCTATAATATGCTAAGACACAATTTATGCACCAATCTTTCATTTCAATAACTATTTCAATACTAGGAAATATTTGGTAGTGATCTGTAAAACCAGCCTTCCTATTTTCAGATGCACCAAAAGAAGTCCCATAAATAAATACATTTGGTTCATTTGCTACATTCTTTACCCTCTGCCCACTTGTTTTCACTCAAAATTTACTCTCACAGGAGTAAAAGCAATGTTGAGAAATTTAGCAAGACCGCCCCAAGAACATGCAATAGAAAGATATTCCACTGGACACCACTGCTGATATTCCATGGTATTATGCGCATTATAGAGACTCATCTGCTATCAACCAAATTAATTTTTCATCTTGCTTTGTTAAAATTCAATGCCAAAACAGGCAAATTCTGGAAAACAGGAGAATAACCAAATAACCAGTTGGAGTGCAGCAGAGACAACTTTAAATTAAAGTCAACACTAATAAAATATTCATGTTCTAACAAGTATTGTTAAATATGCATTTTACCCAAACATCAGATGCATTTGAGACTTTACATTTGACTCACCATACTGGCAGCGAGGACCCTGAAATCCGGCAGGACACTGGCACATCTGGGATCCTGTTTCGGAACACTTCCCTCCATTGAAGCAAGTGCCAACAGTACACAGCACTAGTACACACAAACAGAATGAAATGGGTTGGTGTGGGGGTTTTGTTGGTTTTGTGCCAAGGATCCTCCAGAATTGCCTCCTCCTGTCACAGTCCTGCTGTAACAGGAACTTCCAAATAAGAAATCCAGCTTTTTATTTAAGCGGAAAGGTTAGACTGCAATAGAAGTTGTTATCATGGTTATAACTACCATGTTGATATGAAGAAATTTAACTTTAATAAAAATAAGGCAATGCAGTTTAACCTAAAGATGCTTTAGAGGCAGAAGTTAGTTTCTTGTGATGCAAAAGCGCTAACGGAATCCAGAATGAAAAAAGAGATGAACTGCTGGAGATAATTCAGCAGTGGTTAAGAAACACTGGTGTTCCTCTAATGCAGAACATTATTTATTTACAATAAGTTAAATTCCACGTACTTGAGCCAAACTCACCGAGAATATCAAATATAAAAGAATAATTCAACCACTTTGGTGCCTTGAAGAATTCAAAGCAAGTCTGCACCGCTCTTTCAGGAAGAAAAAAATTTTTATATTGCCACTGGTGCTCAAAAACATTAAAATCCTTTACACCAGAGATTAAAATACAGACTCTAAACATATCTTTGACTGCTTAAAACAAAACAGGTGCACACTAAATATGTCGATTCAAGCTGAAACTAACAGGAATACCTCTCAGGCTTGTTTTTGTTTTTTAAATACAAAGAGACAAACATGAAGGCAAGCTCTCTGAATGCAGCCCTCAAGTTGGTATGAAGATTAAAAAAATATATAGGAACAGATGCTAACTTTCATACAGAAAATACAATTACTGACAAAACAGTAACAAAACTAAACAGTGAGTAAATTGCTATCTTCTACTTATGTCTTGTTAACAGTGGCTAAAGCGCTTCCTTATCACTTAAACTAAACTCCCATCTTTTAGGAAAACATCCAACCATGATTAGAAATTAGTGATAGGAACAGGTTCTCATCAGGTGGAGAACCACAGGGTAGAAACACAATTGCTTCAATGGCAACAGCAGCAATGAAAAAGCCAAAACCAGTCAGACTCCACAATGAGTGCTGCGGCCAAGAAACAAGTGCCTTATAGCAGATTTCTTTGCATAATTTGGGTAACAGCAATAAATTTGGTTGGCCTGTCAAAGCCAGGCTGGCACAAAAATGCTGCAATAACTATAATCAGAAATTCAGTTTCCGCTCTTCAGATTAAAATTAGAGATACTTGATACTTTTACATACGACAGCTTTTGTATTTTTAAAAGAAGTTTCTTTCCCCATCAATAGCTTACCTCTCTAAAACTGGAAATCCCAGTTACAAATAGCAGGAAACAAAAGCCATCTTTCTAGAAGTAAGCATCGGCAGGAAAGTAAGGCCTAAGGATATCATCTCTCTTGGTTTGTCACCGTTTTGCCATCAACTTACAGTGCAAACAGCCAGGTTCATTGTCATGTTGGACCCATCCAGGGCAGCACTTGTAGACAGTCTGACGCTCCATTCTGTACATCTGCTTGTAAACTGTGTAGTACGCAGACCTTTCAAGAGAATAAGTTTAAGAGAACAATCACAACTTCTGTTCAGCTTATTCACATCTCATCAGTAACAAACTGTACTCATACGTCATATTTACTATACATTTTTTCAGCCCCTATCAGTAGTTCTTGTTAAAAATGAAGTAAATATAGCAAAACGCATCCTGACAACATCCGATAGCTCTAATATACTATGTCCAAATATTTTCTGATGAATTTGTATTCAGGGTAGTCAAAGGTGAATAATTTTGTTTTGCAATCGATTTTGGTTTTAGCTGTTGGGGGACTCAGATCTCCCATCAGTTCTAAGCATATGACAGAAAAAGAAGGAAGTTCAATTTTTCCACAGTAGATAACTTGACAGCTGGACTTCACCTAGAACAGGATGAGACAGGAGTATTTTCTGATAATATAAAATTGTGATCTAAAGCCAGCCGAGAAGTTCATGACACACCCAAAACACAGAAGAAAGTCGCATTTTCTGCTCAGTAATAACAGACTTAAAGTAAAATCTCAGCAGGATATGATACACCCGTAACTAAGTCACACATATTTCCAATTAAATAGTTTACAACTTCTCAAAAAAAGAAGTTATAAAGAATTTGCATGAAGTTCGGTATCAGAATTCATTTATAACGATAGATAATATATTACCTTCTCTCATAGCCCATGCACCACCTCCTCCCTGTGCAACCTTGTTTCCACATCTTCACCATCCGACTAAAGGCTTGAACACACGGCTGTTGGTGTCCTACCAGCGCCAACTCAAACACTGGACAGACATTTGGCCTTGAGGGAAAGAAAAAGATATACTTTATTATTTCTAGCACAAAATTTAGACGTCTAGAGAAATATACCTAAAATTATGCTATGTCTAACAGCTAGAAACAGATTTTATATTACTATTTAAAAATACTGTAGTTCTATGATTTATTTTTTTTCCTACCTCAAACTGATCAAACAGCTCTCTTGCAAAAAAATACAGTACCCATAAACATCTGAGAAGTCATGATCCAAGGATTTCAGAATGGCAAATGGTCCACAGATGTTAACGGAGCCAAGATTTCATTAAGGTACTGGTTGTATTAACGTATTGGTCTCTCCACACCACCAGCCCAGTTACCCTTTCAGAGGAGGCACTGCCTGACAAAGGACGGTGCCCCGCAAGCTGAGGAGCGGATGAACAAGGTGAGGGAGCCCGAGAGGCTCTACCAACACGGAGACCACTGGAAGACCCCCGCTAGGTCTCGTACGTGCAACAGCCCCTATTTCAGCTGATGGGCCGGGGTGGGAATCCAAGACTTGACAACTATAGGCACTGAACTCCACGGCTCAAAGCTACTGAATCACCAGCCCCTCTACATACAGAATGAACACACAGCGCCTGCCTTGGAAAACAGTACGTAAACTGAACAATATACCTAATGAAATTCAGGCTCCACACAAGTCAATGGAAGCTGTATTGTTGATTCAAGGGCAGATAAGATTTATCTAAACTATTGCTGTGGAAAATGTATATTCTGTATGTTCCTATCAGTCCCCTCAGGGAAGCACATGAAATTCATAAGAGGAAGTATCGTTGCTCTCTGCTGATTATTCCTAAAATAACAAGACCAAAACAAAAGCGTTGCTTTGTAGGATGATATGTAATCTTCATCCTGCTACCTAGCCCTAGTTACAAAAATAGCAGGATTTCAGGAGGTATGGAGGGTCAAAAAAAAAGGTTACATGTTGATGGGTTTTGCAGAAATTCTGCCAGCCTTATTCCAATTTCTCTGCCCTGGTGTAAATTAGGAAATGCTGCATACCAGAAAATAACCGCATAAAATATGCAAGGTCTAACTAAAGCCACAGACCATGGGGGGGGTTTGTTGTCTTTTAAGGCAGAAGCCTACTGTAATAAAAATGAAATTAATTCAGTGATTTTTTTTTTTTTTTGGAGTAGTTTACAGCTTGTTAACGTAATAATTAAATCATCAATTCCCCAAGACAGCCTGCTGTAGCTGGTGAGACTTTTCAAATTTAAGCCTCAATGACTAAAATACAGGGGGGAACCAGGGACCTTGCACACCCACTCTGGTAAATGGTAGACAACATTCAACAGTTGTGTCGTACTGGCCAACAGACGGGTCCTTCCACAAATTTCAGTTTGAGACCCCTCTTCAGGCTTGAGAGTAACAAAGAGGAAGACACACACACTCGTTTTCCCTGTCAGTCAACAGAGGTATAAATTTGAGCCTGTGCTAGAAAACAAGGGGGTTTTTTTTGCATTAATAAGATGGGTAACTGTTCTAGCCCAACAGCTGCCTGGCAGTTAAAGTTATCATTAGTTACAGTGAATATTGTTAATACCTCATTCAAGATTTACAGTGCTTTTTATCTCAGAGGCCCAAAGTACTTTACAGCTCCCTATTATGTCTGAACACCATGCAAAGTAGCCTTTCTAATAAAAAAAGTACATCTTTCATCTGCAGGTCTTTAGGTGGTTTACAAACATCATTAAATAAAGCCTGTGCAGAACAGGAAAGTACTATAAGCGTGATCATTTTTACTGCTGAGCTAAATACTTGGCAGAAACCCTGCCTGCCTAGATCAAATCCACTCCACAGTATTCCCAGTACTGTGCAGAAGACTCTCGGTACTCCACAGAGGTCAGCAGTCATGCAAAGCACACCCAGAATGGGACATCCAGCCAGGTCTCCCAAAGGCACTGCAGCTCTCCACCTGCGGGGAATACTTGGGACATCCACCTCTGGATAACGAGGACCTTCGCCCAACAAGGACACTCCAGTAGAGAAATGGATCAGATTCAAAACAAACAAGCCACCCACCCCCTCAGCAATTCCAGGTAGCCTATGGAAAAGAAGTTATGGAAAGAAAATCCACCATTGTATGCTCTGGTTGTCTTATCTCACCATGGAAAAAGAATAAGGAGTACATTTGTACTAGAAAACCTTATCTTGACAGAAATTAGTTTCCTGAACTAGAATGCCTGTTTCTCCCAGGCTTTGGAGAAATTGCTCATCTCCATCGTCCTAAACCACACTTTCAGCAGACATCCCTCCCACACTGCTCCACGTTCTTCTCCACTGCAAAGTCCATTTTCTATATTGCTCCTTATTTCCCGTTCCTTGAGTTTGCCCTAGCTGAAGCTGCCCACACCATGAAGCAAGACAGAAGACAGTAGCAGCGTAGTTTCACATTGCCTTAAATTCCTCCAGAAACCACCCTTCCTCCACGTTCCCATGTCATCTCCATTACTTAGCAATCCTTCCCACGTGTGCCAGCTACCCCTCAAATTACCTCACCTTTTAACATATTTAGCTTAAGTTCAGAGCAATTGTTCCCAAGCCATTCTTAGCACAAAGTCTGCCGTTTGTTTCGCATCCAAAGGAGGTCTTTGTATGCCCAAAATCTTGCCTGCTTTTTTTTTCCATTACGTCAGCTGGTCTAATAAAACCCTTGCCTTACTTAGCAACCATGCCTCACTTAGCAGGCTTTTTAAAATGACTCTGCCTCTAGTGAATAGAACATCATGTACTGATAATTCATGCATATCTCCTTTTATTAGAAATGCCTAAAACTTTCCAGATAAAGGTACATTCATATGCATCGCTCTTCCATAAATAAAAGAGAGAAGCTGACAATTGTTGTAATGACATACTGAGCCCATCCTATAAATTCTTACTCCTGCAATATTGCCATGTTTCCAGGAATAGCTGTATTGACTTCTAAGATATAGTTAATAGGAACAAATGGCGCTCACAGAACAAAACAAGCCAGCAGCATAAAGTCATATGTTTATTAAGATTTATTCAAAGTAAGCCATTCCTCCTAGATGCCCTTGGGATAATTTAAAGGCAGGTATCAAAACCTTTGCTACGCTATAATTAAATTGCGGCAATTGCCTAACGTGTAATCCTCTGCTGGCAAAGCTGGGAAATCAAACATGCCCCCTCCAACAATTAGCCATCTTCACAACTCCCGCCACACACAGCCAACACACCAGTTTTTAAGCCATCTGACTCGTTGGTCTTCGAAACGTTACCTATAAACTTATGAACAGTTTCTTGAACAGGACTACAGCCATTGAAAATACAGTTTTGTGTTACGGCATTCTATTAACTAGAGGCCATCTAAGACTAACCTGAAA
The DNA here is from genome assembly GCA_008921705.1 of Burhinus oedicnemus. Lineage (NCBI taxonomy): Eukaryota > Metazoa > Chordata > Aves > Charadriiformes > Burhinidae > Burhinus > Burhinus oedicnemus. Next base: position 1,186,474 of record VFFE01007869.1, read on the forward strand.
CCTCAAGTGGATGCAATGAGAGGAGGAGAGCTCCATTTTTACTCCCATGCCCTTGGCATTCAGAAAATATTTCTTAATGGGAGTTCAAGTGTTAAAACAAGCAAAACACAAAGGCATATTATGTTCCACGATTTGATTGATACACCAGTCCCTTAAAACCTTTTTATACTGATGCTCTCTGTTAGCCAAGACTAACACGAAGGCTATTATTAGCTTGTCAGTCTGACTCGGGCAAGCCAGAAAGCTCTCTTTTAATATTTGCATTAGGAGACTGCCCTTTAAACAAAGACACCCTACACACTTCCAGCTCAAGACTTAAGATTCTAATGGACAGATAATTAGACCAACGTGAAGCAAGAGCAGCCTCGGCTAATCATACGGCTGTGATGCCTGTGAACCACTGCACAACAGGAAAAGTTCAGAGAAAATTAAAAGCATCTCCAGACGGGATATAATTCATTCCTGTGTTTAGAATTTTAAAAGGAGCGTGTATCTTCATACAAAAAGACAGTCAAAAAAAAGCATCCACGGAGGTGTATTAAAAACAAAGATGGCAAGCCTGGCTCAGCAAGTCCCTGAGCCTCAAGTTACTGAGGCAAAGTCTCGCTGTATGCTCACCCCTTTTCTTATTCCCCTCACTAGCCATTTGCTGCCCACTCCTGGAAGCGGTCCACAAGCTCAGCGGGCTCCGGTCTCACCCACCCAGCATCTCACAGCATTTGGATGTCCAGACAGCATCCCTGAAGTCCTCAATGAGTCACTGGCAATTGTGGTCATTTGCCCTGAGCTGCAATTCTACATCTTCCACCTCAAGCTGTCATCACTGCTAGCACCACCTCAACCGACCTCCCCTGAGAAGGGACTGCAGCCTTCCCACAACTCATGGCAGAGAATAATGATAGAAAAAGCATGTCCACAATCTCCCAAGTGAGGTTCTCTGCAGTTTTATCCTTGCCCGTGATCCTAGAGAAGGATATCAGATATTCTGAGAAGGATATCAATGCAGCTACCGCTTTTACACACACTCATCCAAGCATAAATAATTTTATATAGCAATAGATGGGCTCTTATGATGAAGTGCCCATGGTTTTCACATAACAAAGGAAAAGACAGGTACAGGTAAAGGCCATCTGCTCATGGGAGCAGCAAGGTGGCTTTCTGCACACACTCCTGGCACGTGTAGTCCAAAAGGGGCAAACAGAGGTGAGAAGATGGGAAGACAACCGAACACACGCAAGCTAGAGAGGGAACAGCTCCACCATTTCAAAAGGTACATCATATGCCTGTGACAGGGATATTTTCTTATTCTGCCTGCCTAGCATGATCCTAACACCTGGCTCTTAAAAATGACAATTAAAGGAAATTTCTCATTCTATCAATCCGCTTTTTCCCAGCTCAAATCAAGAAGCTAAAGGTAGGTAGATAGATTTAATGGTAGCGAGAGAGCAAACACACATCAAGATATCCCTAAAGGTTTCTTTCAACAGCGCAAACTTTAAATCAAAACATTAATGAATACAAAGCAAAGAATGATTTGGCTGTCTGATTTTAGGTCTTTCCACAGAGATTAAGTGAATGACACCACCTTCTACACTAAGCCAGCAGGATGTTAACATCTTCCTAAAACTGAGACGTTGTAGCCTGCATTGGCTCAGCTGAAGAATTTGCAGCCTGAACACTATTGATCTTCCCATGAAACAGTCAATAGTTGAAACCTGTCATAAGACGGGACTTGCCAGAACTCTGCGTTTTCAAAACACTAATTGGTCAGTACTCCTTGCCTTTATGCTGTTATTAAAAGTTTAGAAAAGCAGAGTCTATGTGTTTTTCCAGATTTAGTTTGAAAAGATCAAATGAGAACTTTCCTTAAGGAAACCAAGATTACAGTCAGGACTAAATTCTCCACTACTGTGAGGACAACTAGTGGTTTTGCTCTAGAGATACACCGATGTCGATAAGAACACAGTTGTACGTTGCTACAATGGCTTTGGCTAGAAACTTCTCAGGCTAGAACATCGCCTGAATGTCCTCACACCTCCAACCACCCTTGTAAAACATCCCCAGCTTCTTAGAAAAGAGAACTCTAGAAAGGCAGGTTGGCACCACGCAGAAACATGCTGCGCTGCAGAGGAGAACAGGACAGCAACGTAATGCTGTATGCAAACAGGATGTTGATTCAAAGTTTGCTGTAAGTATCACCTCAAGTGGAAAGGAGAGAAAAGCAAATTTCATCTGAACACAGGGGAGAGGAAAAAAAAAAAAAAAAAGTCAAATTAGGAAACTGGCCACAGAAATAAAAGGTCCAAAGAACAAGTTACTTATATTTATTTATTTATAAACAAAGATACAGATAAATTTTGTCTCCAGATATATATTGCTTAATAGCAACAATAATTCACAAAGGCTGGAATGACAGAAAAGGCTTTTCTTCCTTTTTAAACTGCCAAGCTCCCCTTTCTACCCTTAATCTATTTTAAGGCTCATTTCCCCACATTTTCCAGATAAAATTAATCAGCACTACCAGAGACAATTAGGACATCCTGCTCCCTTGACCACTAATCAATTCCTGCTCTCCACTGATCCTGTATCAATATTTGTGATGTTTATATGCCCTCTGGGATATGGATTGTAAGCACCAAGCTCATTTAGATTAGGTCTCATTATCACTACTGTTCTCTGGATCTGGGGACGAAGGTCCGGCACAGAAGACTCTCCTAACCCCACAGGTTACTAATGCACCGCTGTGTCTTATTCACATCCTCTCCCTGATTAGATGGAGCAGCTAAATAACATGAGAGTTCTTCCAGCCTTTGTGCACTGCATCCAGATTAAGAGCAAATCAATACGAGATGATTAATTACACACTCAGCTATTATAACAACAATAAGATTTTTAGTTCCTACTGCTATCAAAGTGCAGTGTCTGTCGTTTAGCTTCTATTTAACTACCCGCCTCCCTCCCCCAAGACAGAATAATCTATTTTGGTTAGCAAGAATAGCTGAAGATAAACATGCACATCCAGATCATTTAACTATGATTTGCCGAGTTACCTTTTTTGCATCTTATATCAAGGAGTGATTTTTAGGGGGGTGGGTAGGGGGGGTGTTTGGGTTTTTTTGGTTTGTGGGGGGGTTTTTTGTTTGTTTGTTTGTCCCAAGGATGCAACTATAATGTAATTAGAAAACCGTATGAGAGGTCACATACAAGGAAACTAAGAAATAGTCCACATGTACTCATTGTTAAGACAAAGCGAATAATTGTCCAGAATTCAGGCAAAACTGAGCGTTAAGAAAATGTGAAGTTATAAGAGGAAAGCATCAAGTAGCAGCAGTCAGCTCTAGACGAAATTTCGCATTAACTACACCCATCTCAATTATCATTCAGCTGCAGAAGACTGAATAATAAAAGTCACCCCAGTAAATCACAGGTACACACACCTGAGCTTCTTTCGGCCAGAAGGCACAAGACCTGGGGCTAAAATATTAAAATAAAAGTCACTGAAAAGCATTATACCACCCGTTTCATAAGGAGAAAAAGCTCATTTTGGTTTACAGTAAGTGCCACATTGTTTGACAGTGAAGCTAGTTAGAAGGTAGTGAGATCCTCAGTTTCAGTTTGGCAACCAGTATCTAGGAATTGTTCACTGCTTGTGGTAGATACCAGATTTTACCTATTTTACCTATTTTCTTGAAGGCTTACTTCTGAACTAACATGTAATATACACAAGAGCAGTCCCTAGATGCCAAAGTGTGAAAATATTCCAAGTCTTTCACTCCCCTATAAAGCCTTAGCTTGATACCACTGAAGCAAATGGCTGTTTGATTTTTTTTTTTTTAGACATTAAGCCATTTTGGTAGAGCTAAATATTTTATGAATTCTAGCCACAAAAAACCCCATGGCAACTAACAAGCATGCATTAGCGGATTAGTGTTCAACAGTGGTAAATGGGGGAAAAACAACTCACCAAACATTTGTATCTTTCCGATTAGAAACTTATACTGAGGTTCTAAACATCCCACAGATACCTGCTGTTACTTTACAGACAAAAAAAGAGGGAAGCTCATGCAACTGTGTTTTCACCATTGATGATGTATCTGTCGGGCAGGGAGAGCACTAGCAATTTCCAACAGAAGGATAACCACTGAAGGGTGTTGTAAGGGTTGAGGTGTATGAAAACTCATTTCCTATACAGGAATATTCTCATCTGAAAAGATCAGGCTCAAAATACACATTTCATAATTTGAGATTTTTTTATTGTTGTTTTTATAAAACAATACAAAGCACCTTATAAAGCCTCTTTCTCAGGCATAGCCTGAGCTATTATGATATATTTTCAATATTGAATTAATTCGTGTACATAAAAATGCAGTCTGGGCATGGTGTTCTCTACTGACGCAATAATTTGCACCAAGTTCTGCTCTGACTTACAAAGGGAAGGCAGTATGGTATTTCTCCTAAAGAATACAGAAAAAAGAACATCAGCACTCCGACTTAAATAACATTCCTTTTTTCACATACATAAGACCAAATATTCATCTGTAGGTCAAAGGGACTGAGAGAAATACAACTGAATGTACAGCTCAGCTTGTGTATGCATTATATCTGAAAGCATACATCTTATTCAAAAGGCAAAAATCTCAAGTTTACTTCCAGAACAATTAATGACTAGTTTTAAACCAAGACCAGCATGGAATCCAAAGCATAAGACCAAGACTACATATGTTCAGTACGCAATTTTAAAATGCTTTGATTTAGCAGTAATGAAAGGAAATTTCTTCCTCCTCAGAAATAAATTAAAAGCAATAGATTTTAGGGAGAACGTAAGCAATAACAGGCTTGAATTTCAGAAGGAGGAAATATATTAACTGTCTTCAAAGAGAGAAGGTATTTAATTGGTGAATAACACAAGTCTGCAATATGGTCTGTTAACTCTCTGAGAGCCAAAGCATCGCTTCCATCAAAGGAGGTTCTGCTGACGAGTCATCCAAAGACTAGGTTTTGCATTACCAGATAATCTTACCCTTCCTCACCAGGAGGTTTCTTCAAATTTATTAAAAATATCCCATGTTCTCTGTCCTATCTAAATCATGGCATGCCTAGAACTATGATAAATAAACAGCACTGGATATAAACAATGCAGAAGAAAAGTCAAAGCAAAAAGCAGGCAGTTTTCCTAGAAATCAGAAACACTGCAAACACGCAGTACCTGCACATAATAAATGTGTGCATAAATCACTAAACTATATCAACATTTCATAATGCAGCACAATGAAACCTAAAGAAACGCTCACAAGTTCTTCCCTCTTAAGGTGCATATTTGAAGAGTAACTTAAGAAGCCAAATCCCATTAAAAGTGAACGGGAGCAGGGGCTTACCTACCTTAAACTTGCAGATTTAAGACTCATACAGTATGTATAAGCTATGGTGATTATGGATGGCAAATTTCTAAACCTCTTGTAGGTACATTATGTGATGTCTCTGATATGAAAACGTATTTATAAAACTGGAAAATATTTTACAGTCAATCACAAGATCAATTCCACCTTTGATAAACACAGCAACTTCAGGCCATCACATTTTATGACCATATATTTTCATATTCCTATGGCTATTTCAGAGTTTAGGAGGAAGTCCTGATCTCATTTTTCTCTTGAAGAGCGGGAAAACATGTTATAAATCAGGAAAAGAACTATAGCATGATGACATTCATTATCTTTAAGTCTCCTGCCAATGAATATACTGGGGGAGAAAAAAAAAAAAAGAGCCCTTTACCATCTGTTTAAAGACTAAATTCAAAATTAATTTTCCTCTAGGAACTCTGAAACAGAGGCTTTAACTGCAAACTCCTGAAAAATGTGATTCTGTGTTATCATGCTGACCAGCATGAGCTCTATCTGGTGGCAAGATACTGTAGTGCACAGGCTAGAATGACTATTTTTTGTTCAGCACGATGTTCGCATTCACAAAGATGAGAAACATCTCAGTCTTCAACATTTATTTTTCTTTCTTAGCAACAGCTACTGGATATTAAAGAACTGGGGTGGCGGGGGCACAGGATGGGACACGATGACACGACACGACAGGACAACAGGATGAGATTGCCATAACTTTTATGCCAAAGCATTTAAACCATGCTTACTAAAAATGACATTATCCAAACCTCAAAGGCCGGAGGTAGCTACCATTCAAGAATACTGAGGGTTTACTGCAACCTTACAGATTCTAGGAAGAAGTACTTGAGGTTTCAGCTAAAAAAAAAAAAAAAATCTTTAGGTAAGTTCATTAGTCTAAATAAGAATTTGGCAGTGACTCTAGGTTGCGGCATCACTTCAACCAAGGTTTAAACAGTTGATAAGAAAGACTTCACTTAATCCTACTTAATGTAAGATACAAATTTTAGCACACCACAGTGGCAAATCAGGTTCTTATTTTCACTAGAAAAACTGCAATCTTTTTTAATTATGAAAATCTGCGAAGATATGATATCCCAGTCGAAGAAATGGAAGGAGATTCTACTACATTACTCATTTCAGCTCCAAAAAATAAACATACTGCAAGCCCTTATTTCACACTAGGAATACAAAATATCCTCACACCTGCAAATTGGCAGCACTGGAGGTGAAAATACAATGTATTGGCTAACCAGCCAATATACTGAGACAATTTCGCACCAAGACATGATTATACAACCTACTTTTCACATCATTTGGACAGTATTATGACAAAACTCCAGGCTCTAAGTTTAAGCTGTATCACCATATACTTTATAGAAGCTTTTTTTTTTTGCATTGCTTTGTTTTCTGCACTGCATTGCAACATATTCAAAACGATGTGCAATTTGTTCCACTGTAACAATCAAAATTCAGATGCATCTCTTCATATGGAAATGCTTTGTATATCAGTAGTTTATCTTGAAATACATTGCAGTCTTCAAGAAAGTCGGCTTCACCTTTTTAATTACATCTACTCGCCTATAATTTGTTATTTATATTACCTTGAAATATTGGCCACAACCACACCTGTTTGCAGTGAGACACGGTGCAACACTAGTCCTGTATCTCTATAGCCCGATCACTGGCACAGTTAAAGGACCAAGTTTGCTTGAGTGTTGCAAATGTAGATACCATCTGAATGCTAGATTTTGCTTTTGGGAATACGATTTATCTGGAGGAGCACGAGTAAGCCTGTAGCGCCCCATAGAATTGAAGAAGCTGGAAAACAGTTACTCAGCCAGGAATCCAGCTCTAAATCCAGGTGTGCCTTGGAATGCACCCAAATTTACTTGCTTATGGATAGAGTAAAAATATGCAGCTGCAACATTTGAACAGTCAAAAGCCCTAAAGAAAATCGTTTTACTGCAAGATTGTGACTGGATCCTCTAAAGCCAAATAGCCCCATTAGATGTCATCCTGGACCTGCAAAACCAGAAAGCAAGTCAATGGGCTAAACGCTTGCAGGGACAAAGTTTGTTTTGGGACTTTTTCAAAGACGTCTTCACTCATGTGTAACTCGGGAGGAGAAGAATCCATTCTTAAGCCACCTCTCAGTCCTAACCACGAAAGGTAATATTTATTGCACAAAGGGGTTCCTAACACATACATCATAACTGCTCCTGCCTTTTGCTCTGTCCTGACAGTAAACTCAATGCTAGATAATCACACATCACACTTATGTCATTATATACCCCAATTTCGAACTACGGAGCTCACTGCAAAGTGAGCTACTAAAAATGTGCTTTTTATGACGAGAGACGGTTAGTTCCTCATTTCGAGGCCCAAATAGCATGTTTTTCGATGAAAACTGCGTATTTGTTGTCTGGTTGTTCCAGTGGTCTCTAAAGTTCTAATACAAGATCATCAAGGGCTAATTGTCTGGAAACGTAGTTGATGGAAATAGCTAGTCATCCTATAATCTGTTCTACATTAAATCTCCTCAGGGGGCTTGGAAGCAGAATACCAACATCCACACAGATCCCTTGCATTTTTAGCTAGCAGCAAATACTCAAGTTAGCAGCAGAACGAAAACAATTACAAAGAATATCCTGTATATCCTCAGCCACATAAGATCTCAATCAAAACAACAACAGCAAATGCTAACCGGCATGGTATGTTCCAAGGGATACAGTTGCTGTTCTTATCCCATTGACTGCAGATGACCAATGTCAAAAGAACAAAACAGAACTACTAAAAAAAGGCAGTTCATGGAAAGTGTTCTTTTGGACATTTCATTGTCTCTTGGTGAAAGCTGGCAGGCTTACACCTGAGGAGTAATGACTTCTTGCATGTCTATTTACATCAAACGTGAAGTCCCTAAATAGTGTAAATTAAGTTTGGAGTACTTATACTTGCCCTAGCTCAAGAAAAGCAACAAGAATTACAGTAATTGCAGGAACATGCCTCTTGGGAAAAAAACACCCAAGGCTCTGCCACAGGTATGGGGGTTTGGGTGGGTTTTTTTGATTGCTGCTGGCCAACAGTGCACTGCTGCTCCCAATGACTCCAGCCCAACAGTAATATCCTCATATAGTTTCATTTCCAGAAGGGAATGTTTCCTATAGTCTTTCAGTGAAACTATCTTTAAAAAGGTAAAAGCGAACAAAAATCATTTGGAGGCAATTCACTGTTACCACCACCTCCAGCTTCAGAAGTGCAGGATCATAGGTATTACAGATATGTCAAATGCAAATAGATTAACGTAGGCTGAGAGTATTCTTCCTTATAGTAGAGTAATTGCTTATAAAGAGAGCAAGAAGCATGTCTGAAAGAAACAGAGAGCACTTTCAAAAACAAAAAATGCCTTAACAGAAAATGAACTTGACTTCTCTAAACATTGTGATGGATACTTAGCGCTCTAGCATAAATGGAGTCATACAAGCTACCTTAAAAGCACTTCTAGTAAATACATATTTACATGATATTGTGTGGAAAACCAATGAGCAATAGGCTTAGAAATTTCAATTTTGTGACAGAAGAAACAACTAAATTGAAACCAAATATGAGAGATTAATTATAGAAGGGTGGGATGAAGTTGATTGAGTCAAAAAAATAGGAAGAGCAAAGACGTTAGAAATTAGGGTATATACAGACATCTGAAAAGGCTGTTGTCAGGTTGCTTTTGGGGGGTGGGAATCAGACATTCCTTAAAAATACAAGAGGAGCTTTGCAGAGAAAAAAAGGTGCCCAACACGAAGCAGGGAACAGCTTCCAGAATTTTTATTTCCTATTTGAATGAGCAAAAACTTTAACCGCAAAGACTTTGTGCGCAAGCCATCAGCTATTCTACTTCAGAATTTGCCCCAGAAAACTACTTCTCGACAAAAACATTACATTGCATTTACAACAAAGGCCATTTGTTGCTCGTGCCCTGCAAAACCCCTCGCAGAAACTTCCTTCTGCAGAAGCACCGGTACGCACACATGCGGACCCAACTCCTTTGTGTCTGCAAACGGGCTGCGCTTACAGCTGCGCTCGGATGCTCTCCATCGCTCTCACCTCCGCGTCTCTCTATCCCTCCCGACCGGATTGACATTTTATTGCTCTGATTTTTCTCTCGCTGTTCCCCACCAGGTAAAGCTTCACCGTAACCCCTCGGAAAGCCCGGGTCAGCGCAGCTGTACGCGGCTCAGCGCCGCCACCCGCTCGCTTTTTAACCGGGAGGGAAGAAACAGCCCCGGTGATACTGATGCGCTCTCTGAAGCTCTGGCTTCAGAGCTCGAATCAAAGTCAAGCTCGTCCGCCCGCCTTCCCTCCGGGGCTCTAAGTCTCACGACTAACCACCGAAAAATAACTCCATGGATCGGAAATCCACGCTGCGGGGAGCGGGGGGGGAGGATTCAGGGAAGCCAAAGGCGCACCCAGCTAAACTTTCCTTGTCGCAGAGCTGACCCGCGACGAACACCCAGCCGATTTCAGCGGGGGAACCCCGCTAGGACCCCAGCATCCTGCCCATGCCGGAGACAAAGGCAGCGCTCCCGGGCGGCGCTGAAAGCCGCCCCCCACCTCCACCCCGGCCCCACCACCGCCCCCCGCTCCGCCCCACTCACATGCCCCGCTGCAGCCGCCGCTCCGCCGCGCCGCTCGCCCGGGCGGCCAGTGCCCAGCACAGCCCGAGGTACAGGCACGCCGGCCCCGCTCCCGCCGCCATCGCCCCGCCGAGGGAAGGGACGCGGAGAGCGGCCGCGGCTCGGCGGCACCAGCGACAACGACGACCCCCCAACCGCTACCGGCCCCTCCAAATCATTTAAAGCGGCCACCAGGCGCGCCACAGGCTGGGCGGGGTCGCCACGCCCCCTGCCACGCCCCCTGCCACGCCCCGCACCGCTCGGGGCGCAGGGGGCCGCGGTGCCCCCCTCCCCTCGTCCTCCTCCTCCTCCTCCTCTTCTTCTTCCTCCGGGGGGGTCCCCGCCCGGGCGGTCAGAGCGGTTCGCCGCTGGGTCTCCTCCCGCCCGGTTCTGCCCGTGTACTTACCGCCTCGCCTCCCCTCCTCTGCAATGTCTGTTCGCTATCCCCTCCTTTAAAGGGACTTTCCTGCCGGTCCAAATTCCTGTTGGGTACAAAACAGAGAGGTGGAGATAAGGAGGGATTTGTTTTCGCTGAATAATGTATGAAGTTACACGCAACCCCACGTTCATGAGGGTTACCAGTGCTCGGAGGAGAGCTGACCGCCCCCTGCTCACCCTCCTCCTGCTCCAGGGTGCCGAGCCGTTTCTGCTTCACTGTCAGAGATGTATCTTGGCTTCTCTTTTTTCCGCTGGTCCTTCTTTGTTCTGCGTGTGACGTCCATTGCAATCGCATCTGAGCACTTCAAAGAGGTGACTGTGAAAATAAATGCATTTAACATCATGGAGGAGAGATAACACCGCTACTGCCGAGAGTTAGTGACGGCAAGTATGTAAAGCTGGGAACCGAGGAGTGGTTTCTTAAATCCCAGAGTTGCCTGCTGTCCTCTCGACCATCCATCCTCTCCTCTTTATGATCTCTCCAGACCTCCAGACAGAAGGCAACTCTTTCCCCTGTAATGGCGAGAGAAGGGAGACCAACTGACCTGGAAAGGGAACTGTGCATAGTAGCAAATAAAAAATGAGGAAAACACATCTTAAGCATTTTACGATCTAATGTAGGACTCGGGGTCCATTACACCACGGTTTTCCTGTCTCTAGAGACCCGTGACTAACCAGCCACTGGGCTGTGAATAAGCAGATGGGCCCTGAGCCAACTGATGCTAAAGACAACTGTGATTTCCTTCCACTCCAGTGGAATGGGCTTGGTCTCAAGTTGCTCCAAATTAGCTTCTGTATGGATTTGTGACAGAGAGAACTGCATGGGCACACTAACATCCTCATGGGTTAGGGGTCAGCCTCAGTTTTACAGTGCATTATTTTGTCTTCTTTTCAGTCCTGTAACAAGATATGCCGGCTTCTCCTTTACACACACATTATAAGCACAGTTTCCTGTATGGGTTTTATTTTCCAAGGCCTTTGCTAAAGTAGGTAAACATTTACCAATCGTAACAAGAAAGCTGTTTTTATATTGTTCATTGCTTTGAAGCTTGCATTGACAGGATCCCCTTGAGATTTTATCAACTGATTTCTTTTCCATGGTAAAGAAAACATATAGCCCTTATCTGACCTTAGAGCAGATTAACTGCACCCTGAAATTCCCATTGAATGGCTAAGCCTTTCTTGCGTCTGGAGTAGTTTTAACTCTACAGGACCTTGTGTTGAGCTAATCTAATTACCTCCTGCAGAGCACATAGTTTTCTAACCATTTCATTTCTCAAACCCCAGAAAATCTTTCTTCATAAAATAATAGACCTTCATTTTGTCAAGTCTGAATGTTCATTATGTCCTGAGATGTCATCCCAACCTGGATTATTTTCAGGACCACATCATGGCAAAACAACAAAGGATCTTATTGCTCAGCTGTTTTTTCCAGGAGAGGTAAATTAGACTTCCAAAAACATTTTAATTTTTCCATCTTAAGGAACTCAACAATAAACTGTTCAACATTGTTTTTCAAACCTGCATGTGATCATTACAAATTATACACAACATTGATTACACCCAGTTGTTAAGAATAATGGAAGAGCAACATGCAAATTGGGAGGTACCCAAGTGCAGACTGTCTTACTCAGTGAAGGCCACTTACTAGATGAGACCTTCGCCTGAGGGCCACACAGCAAAGTACAGCCGCAGCTGAATTCTGAGGATGGAGCAGTGTAAAAGGTCCTTGTTATCTGTGCAGAAAGCCTTGCAAGCCTTGCTTTAGCAACTATGACACTGCCATTCTCCTGAACTGAAACGTAAACCCAGCCTGTGCAATGTGCCCTTCTTACAAATATTATCTCCTGTTTTATCCTCAGCTGTGTTTTAATTGAGACTATCCTGCAAAGCTGTTGACTTTAATGGGACGATTCACATGAGTAAGAGTTGCAGGGAACCAGCGTTGGTGAAAGCCGTTGCAAAAGCCTACTGGGATAATGATCTGACTGTGCCCAAGTCAGTTAAATCTTCAGGCCTGACACAGATAATACAGAGGTAAAAGAAGACTCATTTATTCTAGTTCTTACAGTGGTAACAGTGGGTTATGTCAGGAAAAAAGGGCAGTGGATACAGCATTAGTGACTTCTTTATATTCCACATCCCTGCCATGACCAACTAGACACATGCCTACTGTCATGAAACTTATTTGCCATACAATTGTGTGCCTTCAATCTTGATACCTACAAACCACATCATGGCCACCACCAAACCAAGCGCTGAACATGTTGATAAAAGAGTTCCCTTCCTAACTGATGAAAGGAGTAAATTAAATGGCATCTTGCTCTGCTAAACCAGCTTTTGAACTGAGCAGCTAAAGTGCCGATTCCTCTTGGTGGCTTTGTGCAGGTGAGCTATAATCTAATCCAATTGCATAGAATACAAATGGTTAGAAAAAATAGCTCATGCCCTCCATGTAGTACTGAAGGACTTTCTATAGGATGGCAAATACATAATTTTCATTATTCTCCTCTCCTGTTGATCAGAAAATTGTTCTGACAGATTCCAGAGCAATCCAAATTCAGCACATTTTTTACAACGCTGTCCAGATCATGAATTCTGTAGAAAAGTTGGTATCTCTCGTGAAGTCACATCCTATCCTCTCAAAGCATACTTCCCTCTACACTAACATTTTAATTTTCGTTTATGATTTCGTCTTCCTACAAAGATGTCATGAAAGTTGTGCATCCCCAAGCATGAATGAGTTTGCCCAGAACTTTGAGTCAGTAACACATCATGCTTTTCTGTTTTCATTTTTCCTTCTAATCCTCAATATCTCCATTTCCAGTCTTTTTAAATCGTGGCTAGTTACAGGATTTAACATTCCCTTCTGATAGAAAGAAATTTTCGTGCAGAGATTGTAATTAGGAAGGCTGTGCTGTGTTCTGTTATTAGCAGGAATTGTGATTTTTGGAGTGGTGGGTTAATTGCTAATAACCATATGCAATGCTTCTCTCAAGATGTTTCCCATTACAGTAATTAACTTAGCAGCTGGGGTAACAGACATTTACCATTTGTCTTCACAGTATCCCTGATTTAGGATTGTTCCAAAAACCTATTTGGACTTTGTTTGTTCAATTCCCAGGTGTACGATGAAAGAGAGGGGATGCTGAGAAAGGGAGATTTGGAAAGAACAAGTTGCAGGGATAGTACCTGTTCTCAGATGTGAGCTGTCTAGCAGTGTATCCTCAGGAATTCTAAATTTTTCTTCGCTAGTTTTAGTCTTTGACCATCATTTTCATCTGTGCCAACTGGGTGGACAGCATGGCAGACCAGCCTGAAACAGAATGTTTTTAAAAAAGTATTGATTACTCTGTTGCTCAAATCAATCTGATTAATCTCTAGCCTTCTTGAGGATTTATTAATTGAAAAGTGCAGAATTTATTATTGCCTACTCATATCCTTAACCTCAAAATCCCTATGGTTTGTGATTTTTTTTTCATGTTTCATAGTCAGCTATATAGATATAAACATTTTTAGGTAATTAATTCCTTTCTAGGTTGTCTCACTGGAGTTCCTTCCTCTACAATAAGCAGTAAGAGCTACGCTAGAATTACAGTAATATTTTTAAGTATATGGCTAGCCTGAAATTTAAGAAGAAAATAAAGTTGCTCTACAAAGCCAGACCACATGACAGAGCGATAGCAGGTTTTTTGATTTAATTCATCAACAGAATATACTGAAAGGTTTAATTTTGCTTACAAGAAAATTTTGAAGACTTTTAGGACCACGATGCTAGATTTATCCCTTTTTAAAGTTCATTCTGGCCAGAGTAAATTCTGTGTGATACTATATTAAAGAAGGTTTGTTAATACCCTTAAAGATGTAAAGCAGCATACCAAGGCCATTGGAAGCTTCCTCTGTTGCAATGAATTGGCACTGCTCCATTGCAATGAATGAGGGAACGCTAATTTACAGTAACTGAGGATCTGGCCCGCGTTGTTAATCATAATTATGGACTTACTTCAGGAGGTACATTTTCCAAAGCAGTTGGGTAAGACACGAAAATTAAGTTCAAATTATTTTCTTCCACAGGAAGTAAAAGTAGTACATAAATAAATACTTGGTGTTGCCCTAGATCTTTAAAACGTATAATAGCTTTCTGGCACTGCATTGTTCCCCGATATTCTTTTCTACAGCACATAATAGTAAGTTTTTGATAATAGTGCTCACAGACAGCTTTGATTATAGCCACTTGTCAGGGAATGGATAACTAGGAAAATAACACCGTATTCAACTGTAAAAAATGCTGCCTGAAATACATTAATACAGTGATAATTTCTGCTAATAGAAGCCTCCGAACCCCATCCATTAGCTCTGAATTGAAATTCCTGCTTCATTTCTGTCTTTCTGAGCATTTCTGCCCTCTGACCCCTCTTCCATTACTGGGCAGCAACACAGCCGTCCGCAGACATTAGCTGCCGCAAAGGGCCAAACCCCTGAACGAAGCGTAATGATGAACTCGCTGCGTGTTTGAGCAAACCTGGCTGGGACTGGAAACCGGGTCCCTCGCGGTGGCTCTGCCTGCAGGGGCATGGCTTTGCAAGTGCCACTGCTGGTGACGGTAAGAGGCAGGACCTGCGTGGTTCAACAGGGAATTTGCTGTCAACGTTGAATTGTGGGGGAATTTACTGTCAACATCCTACTCATTCCCCAGTCACTCTCACCCTAGCCATCCCAGAGCCACCAACGACGCTCTCCCATTTGCCCAGTATAACAGAAACTCGGATTTTCATTGATGTTTGAGGTTCATTCAGAGGAGAGGGCAGGAGGGGTTGGAAAGGAGGGAAAATAAAAAGGGTCTGAACAATTTGACCCCAGAGCATTCTCTCTAAAAGGGAAAAAATGTTAAAGTATTTCTTTTTCACAGAACAAGTGGAAAACCATTGATATTCAAGTCAGGATTATATTTCTGTAGGGAGCTATTACATCTGATTGAGAAAATAAAATGTTGCCCACATTCACAATTACTTATATAAAGGCTGCTGATCTCATTTCTTAGCTTTTCTCTTTAGCGTTAGTTAACCAAAACCCTAGCAAGAACACACTATTGACAATATAATCCGAAAGTAAGTTTTATGTTGGCAGGCAATAACAACTGGGACTACTTTTATCTATTTCTGGATTTGGGATAATGACACTCCAATGAGTGGCTAATCTAGTGTACTTACGTACATTCAAATTAAATCACACATTTGGGGGGGATTTGCATCTTCTCTGACTCACACAGGTGAGAGCCAGAGGTAACTCAAACAAACTTAACGGAGCTATTCCAGCCTCATCTCAATACAAAGAAAAGAATTAGGGTTTCGAAACTTCAGAGCAGTCCACTATTTTGCAGAGCAGTGCAAATATTACAAAATATTTTCTAGGAGGAAAGACTGGTTTTTTATTTTTTAACAGTTCTTTTCTCAGTGATCTTCTTTTGGCCATGCTGTTACCCACCCGAAAAATCCGCAAACAGCTGAGCAAGCGACTCATTCAAAAACTCCGCACGGTACCTGCATGCTTATGTGTTCAGAGAAATCAAATTTGGGGTATTCGTGCTAGGAGAGTTTAAAGGCTCATCAAGTCAGGACATACAGAGAGCCCTTTGGGACTCAGCCAACCAACCACAGGTAGACAACACAATCTGATTTTCAAATATTCTTGGTCTATCCAGAGGGTAGGAAGTTTCAAAGAGTTATTCTCCAAGAAAATTGAAACAAATAAATGCAAAAAATATTAAAATATGTGGTAAAAGAAGTCTATTTCACCTAATGAATTTTTCAGTTAGTTAGTTCCCAGCATAGTTCAGTGAGTGTCAGGGCTGTACTAAAGGGATGAACTCAACCACACAAAACAGGCAATAAAAACACTCCAGCAACCGCTGCATGTTAAACTACAGTCTTAACTAGTGCTAATACTCCAAGCGTTCTAATTTATCCTCTGGGGGAGGCAGCCCCTTCAAAACTTGGTTTTTAGATGTTCAAACTAGTAACTCTCATCTACATCACCGAAAATGCAGTTGCAAAATATATCAAAGAAAAAAGTGCTCAGAAGTAGAATTCTCCTCAGGGTTTCCCCGTCCCTTTGGAATTGCTCATGTATTTCAGATGTGAGCTGCTTGGAAAGTCGGTATTTTCTCCTTTGTCTAATACAGTGCTAAGCACATCACTGGTACTTAAAATACTAAAATTCAAAGGAATAAATGCTTTGTTTGTTTGCCTCCAATTAGGAGCTAATGAAATCCCAGGAATACACTTCCAGGTAATTTGTCACAGAAGAACCGAAACTCAATAGCATGTTTCTCCGTATAACTTTCCTCTCCGTCTGTTCTGCTGACACAACTAGACCACACTTCATTCTCAGAAAGACATTAGAGCATTACTTTACTGTTTTTCCCTCTAAATTACCTGCCTGGCTACTGTCACCATTGATCTTTTAAGTCCTTGACTGAGTAATCAGTCAGACAGCTAATTAATGTAGTGGCTTGGAGGGAAAGAGGAAGGGAAGGATGAAATGAAAGAGGAGAGTTTTTTCCTTATTCTTTATGTTTTTATTGCCTTTGAAAGGTGCTGTATCCATAGCATAAAGGAGCATTTGTCTGTGCTTTTTTCTTCTGAGGGACCTACTATCAACATATTTACCAACTATTAACAGAAACCAGGAGAATTTCATGGGAATGATGCAACTGAAATCTAAGAAAAAAAAAAATCTAAGATTTTGTATTTATGTTTCCTCTATTAACGCTTACGGACTGCAGTATGCATTTTGAGTAAGTAGAAACTGCATGACCTGACCCATATTTTCAGACGTCTTTCGAGCTAAACCAGATGTTTCAAAATTCAGATAACTTTGTCATATTTTGATAGAAAGAGAAGGGTTTTTTCCCTCCTTCCCTCCTCCTGGGTCCCCTCCCCATAGAAAAGAATGGCTTGTGATCTACAAACCCCAAAATTTATCCAGATTTGGTTTTAACCAAAAGGGGTCAAACTCAGGTGCCCGAACATATTGTTTAAACACCACCCCTCAGTTTGACTTTAGTCTGAGACCAAAGACATAAGGAAAGGGAATGCCTCATGGTAAAATGTATATTCCAGAAATACTCATCAGGGTCCATGATTTTTTAAAAAAAATCATATAGGCATATTTTTCCCCTATAGTGCTGAAGCACATTGCTCCAGATCCTTCCCTAATTTCCTAAACTTTTAGTAGGCTTTCTTTTCAAATGTCAAGTCTAGAAGATGATGCCTGCACACTGCAGTTGAGGATATTTGCAAGCTTCCCCCCATACTTCCCTATCAAATGTTAGTAACCAAGTCCTCTTAAAAGAATAAATGAACTGTTAAGAAAGTTAGCAGTGGGCAAATCCTGTTTTCCTAATCATGGGTATTTGAGAAGTATAGAGGATTCTCGTCTTTGTAATAACTATGATACATGAAAAGATACTTAATTTCCTTTATTCTTAAGATTCATACATATCCTGGAACAGCTCTTTTAATACATAGAGTTAACCTCATACTGCCATGCACACATATATAGGTATTTACGTATTACAAGGCAGGATTTAAGCACTCTTGTCTACAGGGAGCTGATGAACTGAAAACCATTTAATAAGCTTTCCTTTTAAATTCTTCAGGGAGACAGATATTAGCATCAGCAGTATTTGTTGCTAAATGCAAATAAAATCATTCTGAGTATGGGAATTGCGCTGACCATGCTTCATGAAACAGCAAGCGCAGGACTGCAGCAAGAAAGTGGCAATTAAATATTTCACACATGCCTGCATGTCTGTTTATCTACAGCTTAACGGGTTGTACCGTGATCATATCCAACAACAACAAAATGGTGTTGGAATGGAATCCCCAACTAATAATTCTGTGCCTATTATTAACTTCTGGAGAAACCCACATTGCTACAAAGACTTACACGAAAAGTGTCTGAGAAGAATATAGAACAGTCAAAAAAGCAATCTTCACTCCAACAAAATCAGCATTGAATGGACTACGTACTGCAAATCAAGCATGTTTTATTAATTCAAGTATCAAGACAATAATAAATTAAGCACCTAGATATACGGAAGGAAAAGGCAATGTCAGCAGTTACAGGCTTTTTAGACTGACCTCAAAATTTGTCTAAAAATCAAAAATATTTCTGAAAGTTACTATAATTAAAGATTAATGGAAATGGTATAAAATTCTAAAAAGTTTATGAAGCTAAATCATGCCAAACTAACTCAACATTCTTCTTTTATTATTGACTTTTTAGATGCAAACTCTAATCTATACAGACTCCAGTGGAGCATTTCTTACATGTGGAAAATTATTAGTTTAACCTCAAGCAGCTTACCGTACAAGAAAAGCTAAGGAGGATATAATGGTGAGTTGCGTTGAAAAGGGAAGCTCACTAATGAATCTCTCAAGGATGAATCTCGGGGAAAAAAAATAGTACTATCTCTGCACATGGCACAAATGATAGGCATAACCTCATGAATTTTGCTGCTGAAAAGGTGAGAGGTGTTGAAGAGAATGAGAATATGCTGGAAAAACAAAATGACTTCAGGCTGAAGTAACACATGGGTGAAATCTAAACCCCCAAGAAGCTAGATGATACACTTGGTGACTAATAATAACAACAACCTTTGCTGCATTTGCCATGACACACAAAGAGAAGAAATGGAGTCACTCACACAATTCTTAAGCCAGTAATGTGATAAGGCAGTGAAAAAAAAAAAAAAAAGGATTAGTACACTCATAGAATATAGAGATACATTAGCAGTAAAGATATATTGCTCCTACTAGGAGGCCTTCTGAGATACCACATACAATTTTGATTATTCAGGAGTATGAGGAAAAGAATTCAATATGATGCAGGTATGGAGCAGGCCTATTAGGATGAACAGGAGAAAGGCATCCAGGAAACTAGAAAGAATTTGATCTGTTTAGACGAGCAAAAAATCAGGCTTGTTTAAACTAGCAGAATGAAGGTTGGGGCAGAAAGAGCGATTGTTATGTGTCTGCTCTCGTGAAGCACGCTATGAAAAGGGGGGTGGGACGGGATAAATATCAGGGACATGCAAGAATGTTGGCAAAGCTAAAAGGCAATGCTGGCATAAGAACACACCAGTCCAAACTAGCCATACACATATGTTTAAGCAGGAAATTATGAGGGAGTTTTTAAGTGTTTAACAAGTGAGTGTCTGGACTAGCTTCCTAATACAAGCAATAGGAACAAAATAAAAAACTAGCTACATGGTGGAACTTTGTAAGTTCATTAAAAGAATTCTAAAATATGTTTTTATGTGATAACAGGGAGCTGGATTTGGTCACCAGGCAGTGCCTTTCAATCCTACGTTCCTAGCTGGTTTTCAGCCTTTTAATTATGAATCCTATCACTATAACCATAGTATGTTGCAGCCTCAGGTATAAGAATAACACATTAATCTTTTTCTAGTAACTTGTATGCCAAAAATGGGCTTCTACCTTAAGTAACTATATGAAATAGCTTTGGAGGTTGCCAATTTAACTAACTTTCAGTGACTTCCAACAACTAAGCCTTTTGCTCCTTGAAGTGGGAATAATCTTTGTGGTTTCTGTTTGGGTGCAATAGAATCCTGAACCTTGCCTGGGGCTCTTTAGCCTTATGCTAATATAAATAATAACTGAAAAACGGCAAATAAACCCTGACGTTACAGCATGCTATGATGTTTTCTCTTAGGAGGAGAGAAATATATTTGTCTTTTGGATCACAGAAAAACATGTAGAGGCTGAATAAAAGCAAAGGCCAGCTACAATTTCAAAACGCAAATTTGCATGCACCCATCTACTGTCATAGCATGGGTAATTACACCAGTGGTGTCAAGGTAGTCCAAACCAGATAGCTGAGTTAATTTACAATGTTATAGACAATGGGAAATGATCAGGTTTTATAGTTTAGTTAGAACTAGAAAAATAACACGTGTCAACTTTCTTCTTACTATAGCAGCGCCTTCTTTTGTAACCATATGTTTACTGATAAGCCAGATCTACCAAGGTTAGCACTACAGGTCTAACAGAAAAACAAGATAGGTACTATTACATCTTTGCACACCATCAGCAAGTTGCCTTCTAAATTTTCTTTACAAGACCTTTATCTCCAGTAATGATGCATGCCGGAAAAAGACTGGAGATTGATCAGGAATTGCAAAGTTGATTTTGCGGATCTGAACACTTGCAGAAGAATAAAATCTCACTCCTACAATGTCATTCCTTGCAACTGCACTTTCCCCACTTTTGTACCGAACTCATGGTAGGAAAATATGACCGAAACACTTAATTTCATTAAACTGATACGGTAGACAACAGTCACTTAACATCAATTAGCTTGTATTATAGCTGATAATTTGGATCAGGGCAATAGGCAATTGACATTCAGAGCTTGGTCCAGACATGATATGGATAGAGGGGGCTGCCTCTGCAGCTGTGCTGCTCCTCCCCTGTCACTGAACTATGTGTCTGTTGAATTAGGTAGCAGCCCCCCAGGACATCTACTCCTGTTATTAGGAATTCCAGCAACGTACTAAAACAGAGTTTGAAAAGCAGTTTCTTTGTATACATCTTCTTATAATTCCCAGTGAAAATGGAATTTGCTTCCTCTACTGCTACAATGTGTTTTGGCTGTTGCAGCATTACTGAGCTGGAATCTTCAAATTTATGGTGTTTTTTATATTTGCTGTCTTTGAGTGTTGAGCACAGCAGTGATATACATTATTAACTGATAAACTATTCTGTCCATCTTAAGGCTTGTTTTCACTTACTTAAAAGACAGTAAATGCAGCACAGGAACCAGAATTTAATAGCTTAGGCATTAAAATTATATGGGACACTGGGTTTATTTTCTTGCTTTCAAAGCTCATAGGTGACCTGAAAAAAGTCATGAGAATAGTTGCAAAGTTGCAAACAAATTAACTTCAGGCTGTTTAGCTCCTAAAGTAGAGTTGCAGCACCTAATCTTGCAGCAGAGATGAAACGGATCTTCAGCATCACCAAAAAGGAAGCTACATAAATTATCCTATAGAAAAATACAAAAGACAAAGACGTGTCCTAAATCTCACCTTCCTCTGGGCTTAAATACTGGCCTATGAAAAAATAACGATGTCTGTTTGGAATTTGCAGTCTGGGATTATCCCGATCTTTACATCAAGCGATAATTAGGTAAATCAGCAACCTTTAGAAGAGGGATCAAGACCAAGTAATCTCTTTTTCAGCTCAATGCTTCATTCTGCTCCTGCATCACACTGCACTGCACTGAGGAGCAAGAGCTTTCTCCCAGCATTTCTCCAGAAATCCCCAGTTTCTCATCCCTGTTTCTCCTTTGTCAGGTGCTTCCATAGAGGAAGACCGGCAGAAGTACAGGAAACACTGAGGAAACATCTCTTCTTTTGAACTAGTGGCCAGGAATAGAGACCTGTATCCTCCAGGAAAATTCCTAATGAAGGTAGATGCTGGCTCCGTGTCTTCTGGAGAGGTTATCTCAGGTAGCGGTCTGCACAGAGGGATGTCAGCATGGGACAGGCAAAGCTGCTGAACCCTGCTAAGACAGAGACAACTCTGGACACAAGCAGAAGCAGAATGTTAAGCATTAGGGAAACATCACTATCAAAACCATGGCCATTATGAGCTTCAGGCTTGCAGTTCTCACCAGACTGCCAGGATTTAAGTACTTGTATTGCACCTCAGTGTCCTAAGGCACTGAGGGGTTGTGTTTTAATTTCAAATTTCCCTTTAAAATCTCCCTGCCTTGCCAAGGTGGCCTAAGGACAAATCCATTAATGCATGTGATATGCAGGTATATTTACATTACGGGAGTTATGTAAGCAGGTAGATCTCATCAATAATTAAAGGCTTTTTGGGTAAAGTAAGATCTGACCATTTTCTTCTTCTAGCTTCTCAGGGTTTCTGTGCAAGTCACGCAGTCCGTATGCTTTTCTTGTGAATAATTTCAAGGGACAATGCTTTAAGGGATGATGGTTCCAATCCTTCCATCTGCAGAAGGTTGTGTGGGCGTTTCACTCACTTCTCGTAGAAACAAGCTAGAGGAATAACTGATGTGAAACAGGAATTAATAAGGGAAAGATCAGCTCTCTAGTCCTATTTTGATGACAGTCTGTACAAGGTGTAATAAAATCAGTAGTTTCTCTTGCTGAAAGGTTTCTTTCTATCTACAGCAATGACAAGAAGACAGTGGGCAAAGAGCTCTATTAGCTGTTCTTTAAGAATCAATCACACTTAAAAGCAATAGCCAGTATGACAACAACTGCACAACACACTATTAATTTATTGACACAAATGTCCTGAATTTCAGAGAAGATAGTTTTAAAGAGATGGGAAATAAAATGTCTGTTTCTCTATAAATCAAGAAAATTCTAAGCTTTTGTTACTAAAGACGCTGAAACAAAAAGGCTTAGATCCTTAAGGAGTAAAATGCCAACACACAAATTTAGTCCACCTGAACAGGAACAGCCGATAACGATCAAGATTCATTTGAAGCAAAATGTTGATAGTCACATCAGGAAGTTCAAAATTCATGAAGCTGCACTCTGGAAGGAAGCCACCATGGCTGTGTCATTTCTAGTGTCAAACAGGGACTTTCCCTCATCCACAGCCTAACAAGCCACTGATCCTCCATATCTGGTGAAAGATGCGAGCTGCTCCAGCACAGAGCCGTTGGCTTACACCAGCTGAGAACCAGCTGCATTATGCCTCCGCGTTGTATCTAGAAATAAGATGACTCATAAAGATATAATTGGCATTTACAAGGTCGCATTAAATGGTACGTAGTGAGCTATTTAATACATCAGAAGCATGTATAACAGAAGCAAAAAATAAAAATATATCAGGTAAAAGGCCATATTCATGCCTAAGTAATGAGGGGAAAATATCATAAATCAGTTTGTTCTATTGTATCACATTGAAATTTCCGTATGGCCTCAGTAGTGTGGAAGAGCAAACGAAAGCCAGAACAAAGAAAGGAACTGTGCTTGTAGAATTCTGTGGACACTGGGTGAGCTTCAACGGCAAGCATGAAAGCATGATCAAGACCAAAAGAAACTCTGGTTAACATGCCCCTACTTCTGTCTGAGCTGCAGGGTTTTTAGAGATACCATGGTTAAGGAACACTGTCACTTACTTTGAGAAAAAAAAATAGACAATAGATGTATGTTGGAGTTACAGACAGAATGACTTTGTAAATGTGGACAGCAGACTGTACTCTGTCTTTTCATGCAGTCATGTTTCTTTGTTGATGTCTCTGTTTTAAGATCGGTTTGCTCCATGCATCACCAATTGTGTTTTGTTTCCTCACAGCAGGGAAGGCTCAGTTAATCCATATGTCACGACAAAAAATCCAGGCTTCTCTTTGACAGGAACCAAGCATGACAGCAATCTATTGAAAAGGTGGTTTGGACTATAATTTCTTCCAAGCTAATTTATTGACTGGATGCCTTTCAAAAATAATAGGTCTGTTTCCCAAGATAATGAACTGCGATGTGACTCATGAAGTCCATGTGAGCACAGAGACAGACTAATTATGAGAAATAAACTAATAATAAACTATCAGTCTCTAGAAATCAGTATCTGTTGTGATATACCAGTCTGAACTTCAGAGAACATGAATGTTTCCACCTGTTCCCTACTGCAATCATTTTGTTTTATTAGCCTTAGATGTGTAAAACAAATTTATTATTATTAAGCCTTAGACAGATCAGGATGAGAAGAAAGTATCTGATCTTTGGAGGTGGGGGATGACAGTTTTGCCAAGGAAACTCCAGTTGTAGCATGTGGTTATGTGGGGCAAATGCTATCCCACTAATATTTAGTTAGGGTTCCAGAATCCGCAGATTTATAAATCAGTGCGGGCAAAGTGAAGCATCCATGAAAATAAAACCTTTAACACCCCACTGACCAATTTTTTTTTTTTTCCCCAGTATATTTCACTTTAAGTATATATACCACAGTGCAACTCCATAAGCAATGTATCTTTCCTGTAGCATCTGTGGACTAATTTTAACAATTTTTAAAAAATAGTTTCTGTCACTCATTTTCCCATTTCTAGGACAGATGATGGACAGAACACAGCCACATTTCAACTGTAGAAAAGGCGTACTAAAAAAATGTGGCATACTTAGGAAACATGAATTATTCTCACACAATGAAACTTCTTCTAACAAACAAAATGCTCATAATCTTATCTTCCAGAAAAAGGGACTATGTGCAACTTCTGCTGAAGCTGTAAGAAAGACTGTCACTACCTAGTCCAGCCAATTTTCAACTCTTGGACTCCAGAAGAAATTGTCATACTGCAAAGAGCTTTTCTGGCATGTTTATGACATACCAAAAAATGGGTATTGAAAAAAAACCTTCACAATGTTCTCCACCCTTTAGGTGTAAAACTAACAGGACTTTTTATGATTACTGACTACCGACACTCACTCTGGAGTAATCAGCTATAAAAACAGTTGAACAGTAGAAAATTCTGGGCCATTGTCTGTTTATGACTCTTTTAAGGCGAGCACTTTTAAGACTGACCCTGAATCATCCTGACCTTTACTTGGCTGTTGAAACATCGATGCCTTATGTTACCAAGGAAAGAAATTGCTGCCTTAAAACGTTCTTGACATTGTTCAGCACATTCCTCATGCCAAAACTGACTTGCTTTTAGTTGCCAATAAAGTACAGTCAATGAGTTTAGAGATGACAAACAAAAGTTGCTGAAGCTGCATTACAGGAGCATTTATAATTCCTTCTAAGAATTAAGAGCTCCCTTTTAGTGCTGTGAACTCCAGACTGCTGTGGATGCTCTGTCTTTTGCTTATATTTCTATGAATTATTATGTGATTTCTACAAGCACACTTCAGCATATTGTACTTACATCAACACTTACTAATGCTTAGCAAAACTTTTGACAAATACGGTCTGTTCTAGTTATGTACAAACAGCGAAAATAATATGGAGCTACAGAGTCATCATTATTTTTTAAGCCTTGTTTTCTCTTTAGCACAACAGATGTCCATTGAAAAGAAAAATATGTTTCCAATGCTTTTAAAATTACTAGGATTTTTCCTCCACCACAAACATCTATAAAAGCTGTTCCTGAGAAAAGTGAGTGACCAAAAGCCCCGTTTGGAGCTGCCCTGGTGAGCCCCCCTGTACACAGATTTCCACTTTCCTCTCCTTTTAGGGCCCTGAATAAGGCCTCCAGTTTGGGCAGTTCCCAGTAAGTGTGGGACTGCGCAGTAGTAAAATGTCCATTCAGCAGGAAAGAACAGATGCATTTTTATTTGTGAAATAAAACCTGGATTTTAAGGGGTGAAATTCTGAGATATAAATAATCCCATGGTGCCACAGCAACTCTGTTACAATAGGTTTTAAACCAATTTGCCATAAATATTTGTGTACAAGCCAAAAAAGCAGTCCAAGTATACTAAATTGATACCTAGTAGGTCATTTCTAACTAGTGCAGGTCAGACAGTTACCTGTTGGTTTCAATTAAGCTTTGCAAAAACACCCTTGTGTCATGGTGTACCGTGAAGAAAAATAATGAGGCAACAGAAACCAAAGGGCTTCACTTACAATGCATAGTTTGGGCTGTGTGAAATCAAGTTTGCACTGAAAATAAGCAACTCACCAGCACACTGAGAACAGCAGGTCAATGAAAAGCAGGACGAAGAGCTGGGGTTGGGGGGAAGAAGGGAATTAGAAAGTTTTGCAAGACCTCAGCTTCCATCAGCTGGGTACAAGCACTTTATGACTTGTTTCCACTGAAACTCTACGGTTTGTATCAGGGTAATAAACACAGGCTGTTATCATCTCACTTCGTACTTCTTTAGCATGTTCATCCTGTGAACCTCAAAACCTTTTTCAAACCTCTGGTAAAGGCTGCCTTAAAGTTCTGGAAAAGTTTTCCTGAATGTTATAAGCAATTTATAGACAGAAAGAAAAAAAAAATCAATAAAAAAATCATAGCGGTAAAATATTTTTTCCATTATATTAACATCTAGGAATAACCACTGAGGCAAAACCAGTTGTAAAAAAAAATACAGTGAGAGATTAAATTTTTATAGTGTAAACAACACATGGGAAGAAGGAAATGAACAGCCCTAATTCACAGAGAAGAAAAAGGGAATACGTAACATGTCCAAAGTCAAGCAGAAGTAGAGATAGGACATTACACCTGGGAAAACATAATCCAGGAGTGCAGCACAGGCTGGGATTTACCTGGCTGGGGAGCAGCTCTGTGGAAAGGGACCTGGGGGTCCTGGTGGAGAACAAGCTTGATATGAGTGAACAGTGTGCTGCAGTGGCAAAGCAAGGCAGCGTGATGCCAGGTTGCATCAACAAGGCCATCACCAGCAGAGATAAAGAAGTCATTATCCCACTCTACTCAGCATTTGTCAGGCCATACCTGGAATACTGTGTTCAGTTTTGGTCCCCGCTATACAAAAAAAGATGTGGACAGGCTGGAGAGGGTCCAGAGAAGGGCCACCAAGATGATCAAAGGACTGGGTAAGCCTGCCGTATTAGCAAAGGCTGGGAGAACTGGATTTGTTCAGCTTTGAGAAAAGAAGTCTTAGGGGAGACCTTATCACCATGTTCTAGTATTTAAAGGGTGGCTACAAAGAAGATGGAGACTCCCTTTTTACAAGAAGTCACATGGAAAAGATGAGGGGTCATGGGTACACATTACTCCAGGGGGGATTCTGATTGGACACAAGAGGAAAATTTTTCACAATGAGAACAATCAGCCATTGGAATAATCTCCCCAGGGAAGTGGTGGATTCCCTACCATTGGACACTTTTAAGATTCAGCTGGACAGGGTGCTGGGCCATCTTGTCTAGACTACGCTTTTGCCAAGAAAGCTTGGACCAGATGACCCCTGAGGTCCCTTCCGACCTGGTATTCTAGGATTCTGGGATTCTGTGATAGTTACCTCGAGGCCCATGCCAGTGCCCTAGGCACAAGTATAGTACAGTATAGCTTTCTCTCCGTTTTTTTAACATAATAAAGAGCATGTAACTAATACATGAAAGTGTATCAGCTGATGGGAAGTTTAGATGAACACTGACATACCGTTACAGTTTCATATTTAGTGACACAGTGAACATCTTTGAACTCTACAATGAAATCTCCACCAACAGGGGAAGGATTTTTTTCCTGTTTCCTAGTCACCATTTCTTTTTTGACTCTGAAATAAAACTGGGATACATGTAGACAGGTGGCCCCAACTAGCTTTTATTTTTCTTGGACAGAGTCTACTCTCAAGTGAAGTGGAAGAAGAGTGTAAATATAATATTTATTAATTCGTGGAGGATGAAATGCCATTGCTCCAAGTAGCTAACCTCTTCAGTCAAACTGCCCATGTAAAATGCCAGAACCTACCCAATGCAGATAATGAAAAGATCGTAATTAACAAATATCCTGTTTTATTTATGTGTGTACCAAATGGTCACACTCTGAAGACAGTACACCTTGGCGATGGTACGCTGATTAATTCATCTCCAAACCCACAAGCCAGCTCAAGCCAGTAGAAACCAGAGGTACTTTTAAACTAGGATTTTTTCTGAGGCTGTTAGAAACGGATTGGATCAGTGCAGAATAGAAGCACCAACACGTTACAGCATCTTGCAGATCCTTTCCCGGGAGCTGTCAAATGTTCCTCCTGCACCTGGAACCGCACGGCTCAGTAGGCATGCGGAGAGAGGAGCAGAAAACCAAGAAGAGCAAGTAGTTGCTCTGCAGGGCAGATGCAACCCACCTAGTGAGCAGAATCCATTCCACTTCAGTTCTGTAGGAAACCTGGGGCACATGAGAGAATGAGGAAGCCAGGGATGGCTTGATGAGAGCAACCGGCTTTCCACAAAGGTGTCCTGGAATACGAAGGGTGGATAGATTGAAAGATCCTCTCACAAAGATCCTTCAAACCAGGAGACTTTTTCAGGACCCAGTAATTTCATGTATCCCAATGAAAGAAATATGCTGCCTTAGGGAATTCTGTAACCAGGAATTTTTTTCAGGAAGTTTGAATATTTGGGGTTTAGTTCAATCTCCGTAGTCCTTTTATTAAGCCTGAAATGTAAACCAAAGTGGTTTTGCTTTCACAGGACTTCGTTTTGTCAGACAAAAGGGAGACAAAGATGAAGGCAAAGCACACCTTGTTCAGTTCAGCCGCTCCCCCTCCGAGTCAGACCTAGCTTTCACTAGTCCGAGTGCCGTGAAGACACAGGGAGACCAGAGGACAGTTTCATAAGCATCAGTGACTTGGTGCCACCTCGCGGACAGACCCTGGAAGGCCACAGCATCACCGGCAGCACGGGCACTGAGCAGTCACGGATCAGCCCAGGTGGAAAGGACCTCCAAAGATTATCTGGTCAGACCTTTCCGTTGTCTCTCTGAACCGGATTTCTTGACAGAAGGACATCTGTGTTAGTCCTGTGTCTTCTGTAGCCCGCAGGAACAATATACAAGGTCCCTGGGGCTGAGTGAAAGTTCAAAGTGTCATTGACTGAACAGTCACATAAAACAGCGTTTTCAGAATTACGCCTGCTTCACCCTTAGGATTATATTCCTTACAGCACTAATCTAAAGCAGAACACATGCTGTGGCTGTTGAGGAATCATAGAGGGTAAAGAGAACTGAAATTTAAAGAAGTCATAGTTAAAGATCATTGAATAAGGAGAGCAGGGAGAGGAAGGACGAATTTCAAACTGGTTCCCAGCTCAGACACCTGAATGGCAGCAAACAGAACCACTAGCAAAAGCCTTGTGTCAGAGAGAAACACCAGATAGATCAGAGTAGTTTCTTTTGCAGTGACATGGGACACTCTGCTTTTGCTGAGCTCACGTCAGTGCCATCCATATACTGCAATGGATGAACACAACGTAAAAATGAACACTAGAACCACGCCTGAGTAGTCTTAAGAACAACCAACCCATCATGACAGCCCAGGTACCTATAGAAAGTAGAACTTTACTGTGCTAATTGGCAGCCAGAACATCTCAGCGTTTTACCACCAGGCTGTACTTGTAAGAAATATTTCTGTCACTATACATTCTCATTACAAGGTGTTAAAATTGGCTAACAAATATACTGCTCCTTTTTAATGTATAACATGACTGTGCTTTAGTCGGTGTTTCTTGTCTCATTAAAAAGTAAACCAATTTCTCATCGGCACAAAATAATTGGTGCAGTTGATTTGTGTACGAAAGCTTCCATATCACTGCCACATCTTGAAACATGAAGTCGTATTTCACTGAAAATGCCCAAAAAGGATTTTGTACGCACTTCAAAGCAGTTATAATTCGGCATCTGAGAAGTTACTAAGAATCCAAGAAGGATTTGTTGGATTTGTTTCTGCAAATACTGCCACAAAGATACTTGAGTCATTTACTTTTGTGGTGCTTATTGTCATAAAAAGATGAAGTTACAGGTCACACACCTCTCAATCCAAACGGAGATTCCTAAGAAAGCTTGGATAAGCTTCCTGCTAATGAATAGGCATCAGAAACATATACCATGGCATGACATAGGTGGTCTTTGTCCAGAAGGCAGCTGCCTTCTAGGAGGAACATAGAAAATAAGACACACTAGGAAACTTGGAGTAAGCATTCTTTTAGCACGCTTTCCTCCTTTTAAAGTGTTTATTAATGAGCTGGGTATCATCAATTAGCCTGTTTGCCTCTTTTTTTGTCTCCCCCGTCATCCTCTTCTTTTCAGTTGTATCAGCATTATTGGCCTTTACTAGATGGGCTCTAGTGATGGAGATACACTAGCTAAAAGCTCTTTACCCCACATTTATCATGCCCAAAATGAAGTGGTCATACCCCGCATTTTGTAATCCCTTTTCCAAGTTCAGTACAACAACAGGGTCCTGATCTCAGGGGGCACATGAACTTCTCAGCAGAAGGTATTTCCGATATTGGGAAGAGCAGCAGTATAACCAAAGTACATCAAAAAACATTTTTTCCAGACTGTCTTTAGGTGCAAAGGAAAATAATTTAAATTGGCAGAAGTACATTCCTAATTGGTTGTTTCAGTAAAAGCAGCTCATTATTTCAAGTAAGAAACTTTCTCCCAGACTAGAAAAACTGGAGGTTTACAGTACGATCCCCATCTGGCTTGCGATGACATCAAGAATTTTCAACATGGTACCCAAAACAGTCAGAAGCCCAGTGGTTAGGATATTAACGTAGCGTGCAGGAGCCACGGTTGAATTCTTCCTTTCCCTGATTCAAAGAAGACTGTAACCTCCATCTGCCATCTCTCGACTAAGTTTTATCTGTACGCTGCCTTGCTGAGGACTCTGACAAGAGTTATCCCTCCATCTCAGAAAACAGCTTTGACAAATAGGGTGTTCTTTTTTCGTGGAGATCTTTATGTTAAAAGCAGCTCAGATAACAAAGGCCTGACTATTTGTGACTGAACGTGGAGGCTCATTTACTTTGCTGTTTTTAAAGGCAGGATCCCAGTCAATGTTTCTTGTAGTCAAGGAGAATTTGAGTTCAAAGGAATGTAAATTGTGTCCCAACAAAGCACTATGGCACGGCAACAGGATAGAAAGCTTGGATGCGTGTTTTGGATCTGTTTTATAAATAGAGGGTTTGGGGCCCACACAGTACTAAAAAGATTTCCAGTGGTTTCAAGACCTATGACCAGATCTCTTGGGTGAAGTTTCCTAATATATAGAACTGCTATACGTATGCTTAATTGCACAATTTCCTTCATAAGTAAAAAAAAACCCCCAACTATTATCTTTAGCTTGTGGATTTGCAGTCTTGGCATAATACTTGGGCAAGCACCAACCAACTGGAACACACTCTGCATTTTTTTACGCACTTGCATAGAGAAGTTGTGACTAGTGGTAACAGCTTTTGCACCTTGAATAGTGTTTATTAATACCAGAAGAAATCCTGTACTAACTAAAAATATTAGGCATGTGCCACTTACAGGTTTATCATCAGAGGATACTCTACATGTGCCTTTCAGAAGGCAAATGATATCTACGTGCTTGCTTCTTTACTGCTTCTCATTTAACTGCATTCCATTTCTTGCATGGCTTCCATTTTCTTCACCTGCTAAACCAGAAGCACCAACCTTTGGTGCCTACACCAAGGAAGGAGTTTACTCAGCTCAAGGAGTTCAGCTGAGGAGTTTACCCAATCAGTTACTGTGAGAAAGAAGGTGCTGGCACTTTGGGAAAAGAAGGGATGTTAGCAATGGAAGAGACGAGCTCCTCTGACCCCGTGGCAGCAGAAGGAAAAAGAAAGTTACCCTTGGGCCAGCGAGAACTTAATAGGTGGTGCAGAGTGAGAAAATCCATAACAGCCGTAAAAGCAACTTGCCTATTAGAACCAGCAAATGTTAATGTTCCAGGTTAGCTTTTGAAGCAATTCCTAGGTTTTCTCTGAGGATCTGAAATGAGAAGCCAGAGACGGAGGGGTGTTTAAGGTGGCCTGCTCTCTCTGCAACAAGGTGTCTGTGCGCCCAGTTGTGCTTCGGTCCCCCGACTGCACCCAGTATAACAACCTGGCGGATGCTGTAGCTTCCATACATGCACGTTGCAGCTCACCCAGAGCACTCTACTATCCCACAAAGTTTACAGGCCAATATTCACCAAGCAGAAATTTTGTGGGAGTACGAGCTTGCCTGAGAAGGTAGTTAATATGCCAAACATCAAGTTTAAACCAAATCCTGCTCTTCTGGAACAACTGTTTTTCCCTAAAAGTGGCATAATGGAGTGTCATCCAGCCTCTGCGAACCTTGAAGTTTTCAGTTGTCTGTTGCTTCACACACAAATGAGCTAACATGATATATTTGCATGGGTTTTGAAGGGAGCTGTAAGAAGTACTTTGCTAGTGGTGTGCAGCTAATTAAAGTCAGGCTTTTAGCTCTTCCCTTCAAATAAGGAATGTGTTTTGTAGCAAAATATCCTAGATACCATAATTCCCACTCAAAAAATGGAAATTTATTTTCCATTTTAAAAAATTTGCTTTGTTTCAGACCAGGCCATGTGCCTTTGATATTTATAGAGAAATACTGGCATATTTGGATATAAGCGATGTGTCCAAAGAGGATGGGTAATCCTGACTGATCCTGAGGCTTCATGTCTTCAGAAAATCATATAAAACGTACTTCTTGAACGAGTTTCAAAATTTTCACTGAAACACATGAAGAGCCCTAAAAGACAGCATACGCTTACCCGAGGAAAAAAAAGACAGATTCAGAAAGCTCAGTAAGCCCACTTTGAAACCTAGTATGTCTCCAAATACCATTGTGATAAATGCAGTAAAAATTTCAGGTTTTTAGGATGAACAAATCAAAGTGGCGTATGAAACTTACAATGCGATCTAGTCTATGGTTACTATAATCTATTAACCAAACTGCATTTATGTGTCCCAAAACAGAGACAAACCTCTTTCCTCAAAATACCCTGCAAAAGTGAAAAAGTGAGAGTCTGACTTCAAAAGCTCTTCAACACTGTAACAGTAGATCAAGTGTATTTTAATTAGAAAAAGATTCAGGCTGCAGAATACAGGCCTGGCTCTGGATCTAAACTGCTCCAAAATGCAGTCTGGCTGTCATATTTCAGCTGGGGCCTCTTACTTTTACTGTGGAAATAAAGATGAAAAAATTCTCCACTGTAACATTGGTGTGAGTCCAAATTGACAATAAAATTACTAGAGTTTCTTGGGATTTACTCTAACAGGAAGTTTTATCACTGCATATCAGCATTAGTCATGCATTAGGTTGTAAGTCAAAGCAAAACAAAGTAATCACATATTAAATTGTGAAGTCAGAAGAAAGTAAAAGTGAAATCTTGAGTACACTATATTCAGTGATCTGATGTTGACTTTAACAGAACTGGTATGTCACCCAGAAAACTGTCTGTAGGAATTCAAGTCTTTGTCTTATGCATATAATACACATCACATACTATGCTTCTCTTCTGAGAAGTGAAGACCTTAGGTAAATACATATGTATATTTGATTTCATTAGGAATTGCACTTTTAATCAATGATTCTTAAGGGCAGGAGGTCAGGAATTAATTTACCTAATGGTAACCTTCAGATTTCGATATTTCTGCTATCCGAAACTGGAGAAAAACATCAGCTTCCTAGCAGCACGTTTATTCTACAGGTACTATATGAACTCAAAAGCCACGTTGCTTTGTTGCAGCAGCCTTCCCCCTTCTTTGAGGCACTTTACAGATAAAACAAGTTAATTTTAAGCAACTAGGAAGTTTACCTGAGTCACTATAGAAAGCTCACCGTAATAAAATATTATTTTAACAAAATTTGGCAAATTCAGTCTTCTCATTGCTGGTATCTGAGTGCTAAAATATGCAATAATGTATTTTGATTTCCAGTTGTTTTGGTTATTTTACCCCTTGGAATAACATAGCTCTGCTCCAGATGTACTTTAATCTTCCTTCCTACTTCTGCCAAATTTCTGTTTTCTGTTTTCCATTTGCTTAGTGCTCTCATCATGAGCAATATGTCTGTGTCACTTCCTCCCTATATGTTCAGGCTTTTTCTTGAATCATGCAATATGTAACAAGAAGAGCCAAAAGGAGAATGGAAGCTCATTACAGCTACTATTTTTAAATACAGGAACTTCTGTGGGGCTGTTAAAAAAAGAGATTCCTTTTGAAGAGTAGATAATAAACAACAACATGCTAGAAATAACATGCATGTACAACTAGTCCTACCAAATCTCATGTCCTAGGTCTCTAGCAGGTCAGCATAATTGAGACTCCAAAAATCACAAAATATCCAAAGAGAAAAAACAGAGAATCAGGTTCCCAAGTGCACCTGATACTGTGGGGATTTGGGATATTTGCTGAAATACGTGGACTGTCACCAATGATCTGGGCCACTGGGTTGCCAGTATTTCTTCTCTCTCCACCTCTCCTCCTCAAGCATTGGCCTGACTTAGGGTAAATACAACTTTGAGTCCTACAGGCGCAAGGCTAACTGCCCCATGAATCAAAACCTCCTCTTTTCAGGTCAAGGGCTGAACAGGTGGGAAGGAAGGGAGAGTCCCTTTGAGCCTGGACACTAGAGAGGCAAAGGAGTCCCTGGCGCAGCACAGAGACAGCGAGCTCCATCCATTCCTCTTTGCTCTTCCTAGGACTATGTGAATTGCCACCCTCTAACTCACAGGGCACCTTCTTGAGGGACCATCAGTTGCTCAGTCTGCTGGCAGTCACATATTGTAGTTCTGAACCCCCACCTGGGGACAAGGTTATCTTCGATTCAAAATAGAATGAGTGGAATATAGCTAGAATATGTTCACAGTATACTAGGATGTTCTGCTACGAAACAGCAAGAGAAATCTAGGTAAGACAAACACCGTCTTTGGGTTTCCGCCAGGATATAAATGCATTCCAGCTAAGAACTTTTGTAGCATTAAATGGTGGCATGGTACCAGGCAGCGTGCTGGGCTGTGATGATGACTGTACTCTAGCAATGTGATTCCACTTCAGAGAGTGTAATCAGGAGTAAAACTGCTGCTTAATACCCTAATCCTGTTTACATTCCTGTTTTACTACCAGGTTTCTGTTACTTTTGCCTAAACAAATAGTTCCATCAGAAGCTTATGCTGGAAAGTTTTGTGTTATATAGTTTACTATGAAAAGTAATGGTAGCTTTTCCTGTGCTTCCAATATCTATAAAGTATTTTTCCATGTTATTAGACGCTAGTTGATACTGCATTTCAGCCTTTCCGTCATGGCTCGCTCTCCTCTACCCAGCCACCGATTTGCATGAAACTTTCAGGAATCTGAAATTGCTGAAATACCTGAGATTGCTGCCCTCTGATGAGTCTGCTTGAATCAGCCAATAAATTGCAAGGCTTTAAACAGAACAACACACAAATACAACACCCTTGGCTGACTAAAGCATCATTTCCTAAGCAAACCAAATAAAATTTAAAAAAATCAAAGAAAAAGGTCATGCACTGAGCTGGACTTCATAACTCTTAGAGGCTGTTCATCATCATGGTCAGATCACAAGAATGTCTGATAACACAGATGAGTAGGTTTTATTGTCAAGGCTAATTATTTATTATGCAGTATTCCATACAAAGGCTCTTAATAGCAGCCATAGCACTTCTTTATTCACAGTGTAAATGTGCTGTGTAAACGCTTGTAAAACTTTATGAGCTTCTTTGCCTCAAAGCACTTACAATTCAGGTATGATTAATAAATCATGCATGTACACTGTCTCATGTCTCTGCCTAACCTTTCAGAGCAATACTCCAGTTAGTTTGTGTCACATCACAGGCAAAGAGCTCCTCTACACCGACTGAGCAGTGTTGTTAGGGGGTTTTCTGTTAGCTAACTCTAAAAGACATGAGTCCCCTTGTAACTGAGCTGCATCAGAGATTTGATTAACTTTACTTTTTTCACCCACACATGGTCCACCAGCTGTTGCCTTCATCTCACGCACTCCCTGCCTTGCTTATTGATGCTGCCGAGCACCCACACCCTCATCAATGATTGCTTTATTTCATGGCCTGACCTCTATGAGACTTCTTCAGGGTGTAAAGCACAGCCTGGTTTCTACACAATCTTCCGGAGAGCTCCCACTAGATGGCACCGACTATCTGAGATTCTTCTCTCCACCCTGCATATGAATTTTCCCTGCCTTGCTCCAGGTCTGCTCTCCCTTTTTGCAGCATTTCCAAACACTGAGCTCATGGGTTTTAATAACTGCAAAAACAAACAGCTCCTGGGATCTTTTTCCTGTCCTCATAGTGATTGTTGCATGGATCCAAGCCAAAAGACAAGCTACGCTTTCTCAGAGACAAAAAGATGAATTTCCAATGTCATTTCTACAGCTGGTTCAAGAACCTTACCGGTATCACCATTAATTACTCCTTTCAGGATCATCTTCACACAACAAGTCCTTAGTTGTTCTTTACTTTGTCATCCTCACTTATATGTGTATGCATAATAAACCTAACCTCTGCAAGAATACCCATTATCCCAGACAGACTGACAGCTGGACAAACGGGGAAAGCTGCAA
The DNA here is from genome assembly GCA_008921705.1 of Burhinus oedicnemus. Taxonomy (NCBI): domain Eukaryota; kingdom Metazoa; phylum Chordata; class Aves; order Charadriiformes; family Burhinidae; genus Burhinus; species Burhinus oedicnemus. The sequence continues at coordinate 1,223,054 of VFFE01007869.1, forward strand.
GGAAAATTGATGTGGCAGTGACCGAGAGCTGCCAGCAAGCATTTATCTCTTGGTAAAATGGGAGGAGGGGGAGAGACTCCTACACTAAACCCTTTGAAGGGAACTCAAACAGAAACTGAATCAGGCAAAATGTGGCTCGATGAGTTTTTGGTAGCAAACAAAAATAATAATTCTCTCAACAGGAAGCAGGCAAGAGCAATTCCTCACAAATAGGGCTGAAGTAATTTTGGATATCTCAGATATAAAATATTCACAGTGCCCAGAGACAAACAATTTAAAACACAGTGAAGAGCTGTACTCGTATCCGTGAAACAGAGAAAAGGTTTGCAAACCTGGGGACCAGAATCATCACGTCTGTTAAGGTGTGCAGTCATGTGCATTGAGCCATCTGAACACCAGGACCATGTTAATCCTCCAGCAGCTCACATGGTAAAGAAGAATTCCACTCATATTCTTCAAGGTATTTGAGCTACCAGTAAGACAAATACTTGCACAAAAAGTAAACATCCGCCAAAAAATGAACCAAAAAAACCCCCACACAATGAAGTCCTAAAGACTAGGCGAAAAAAATTGGGGAAATTGCAAAATTTTCTGAAACACAACAAATTAATCAGATTTTCACTTAAATTAAGGACTTCTTTTCTTTAGCAAGAGCTCAGTGAGTTCCTAGATAGCCGTTTACAAATTGAGGCCTAGACACTGCAAACAAGTACGTATGTTTTTAAGTGCAACCACTCTTCCCGAGTTCAACAGTGACACTTGAAACACAAAATGTTACAAATCTTTCAGGAGAAGACCTCAAGATTTTTCTGACAGGTCTTTCTCAAATTCAGCTATTTTCTCCAATCCTCTATACTCTTCTATGTTTTCAAACAAATCTGTAAAATTCCTTTGCACTGGAACTAATTTTATCTTGTAATGTAACAGTAAAGCACTTCCAAGACTAACAATTAGGACAGATAGTCATGGTCTGTGAGAGAAGCCTGCACGCAGTTTTCCTGGTGTATAAGAGAAGCACAAAAGCTAGAAGTAAATAACTCAAATTAAAATAAAATTACAATCCAGGGATAACCCTGTAACTGACTGGAAAACAGTTTCTATTTCTGAGTCTGGCAGGCCACGATAATATCACTAACGGAGATGGCAGTCCCATGAAAAATGAAAATGAATGTGAATATAGCTGTTTAAGTCCTGAGTTCATTTTAATATCATTTAAAGTTCTTTATCTATATTTCTTCAGATTTTATACATAAATTCCTGACTGCTTGTTTTCTCTCCTTGGATTAACTTTACAAAGTAAACAGTTCTTTCCAAACTCTGCTTAAAAGTCTCCATTTCAGATCCTTAAAAAATCACAAAGATACCACAGATATAAATATCAATTAAGTTTACATTAGTTCATCAGTCTCTACCTTGTCTTACAGCGCAATGATAATAGAAACAATTATGAAGATGAGATTTCTCTTTCCTGGAAGGCCAGACAGTTTTACAGCTGTAGGATATCAGATCCTGGCTTTTATTCAGGTGCTGGAAAACCAAAAGACTGTGAAAAAATAGACAAGTCCAACAAGACTGGAAAAAGCACGGGATGGAACAAGTCAAAATTCACTGACCTATTTACTCCTCCATCTGCCATGGCCTCCAGTCTGGACAGCCCAATGGGAAATGCACCAGGAAAATGTAATCACTGGGGATTATTCTATGTATCAGAAAAAACAATGTCTGTAGTCAGCGTTCCCAAGTTCAATATTTTCCTCTAACTCATAAAATACGGAATGCAACTGCTATCTTTTGAAACAGTAAAATGGGCAAACCCACTTCCCTCACAAAATTTTTCAGCTAGGACACAGGATTTCTCAACACTCTGGTGCCTGGAAAAACCACCAGGCTCTTGTGTCCAAACTGTTCTCCTTATATTTGCATAGTGCTTCCCCAGGAGTTAGACTTTTTTTTCCTGTTCCCACCTGACTGCAGGCACAGCCCCATATCTTTTATGCGGAGCTGCTCGTACTACAAAACACATCCACCTGCATGGGGCAGACTGAGCGTTATTGTTGTTTGCATCTTGCTTAGTGGTTTAGATTTATCTCTAGTATAAACAAAACACAGAACCAATACACACAGATCCCTGCCTCAGAGCACTTCTCTTGTACGCAAATAACACGCTGTTAGATAAGTGCCTAAAGGCTCAAACATCCAGCCCCTTAATTGTTATTCATATTAACATTCAAACATTATTATTTTTATTTTTTGTGTAATGCCAGCCCTCAGGAACACAGGGGGTTTCAGTTGCAAGTGTCTTATAAGGTGGATCATCTGACCATCGTTTAAAGTCAATTCATGATTTAACATGGTATTTAAATGATTTGGGATCGTAATGTTTGCCTAAAGTGTTTACTAACAGTTTTTATGGTAGCTGTCATGTTAAGAACAATGGAGCACGTAATGGTATGAGTGGGTTTTTTCTGGGGATTGCAGCAAAAGGCTGATCAAATTCATGTTTCTTTGCAGCTGTTCTGCTTTGACAGGCAACAATTAGCTCCAACACAGGATACATCGGAGTACTGTCCCTTGAAGTTATCTGTGGTGACTGTATGGCAATGACATAATGTATGGCAATTCCAAGTGTGTCCTATATGTGTCACACATATAGTGAATTTGTAGATCTGTGGCATGCATAGCTCCATTACTTCCTAGTCCTATTAAAACAACTGTACATTTTAATGCATCTGCTTACCTGCATTAATTATTTACAAAGGATAATGTTTTGGAGCCAGTAACATGACAAGACTATTTAAGTCAAGAAGCACCAGAAGCAAGATATTCCAAGTCAGAGTGTAGCCTCTTTACTCATCTCCACTAGTAACAACATTTTCTTACCTCCGCATGGAACACCATTTAAATTATTCTATGTACCCACACAGAATCTTCTTATCAGTCTTTTATCCCCATTCCTACCACGAATGCTGAGTGATCTGGAAAAACATATCTTTATATGCATCCATGAGGTAGAAGTCTGTCATCATCTACTGTTCTACAGCCAGAACTGAGGCACCAGAAAACAAATGTCAAAGTTGTGTTAACTCTGAGTGTCCAGTTTGGGACACCTTATGTTTGATTTTTTTTTTCTTCAGAATATTAAGTAGCGCAGCACTTTCTATATTAAAACACAGCTCTCCTTGTCCTCACCTCAAATCAGGACATCAGCAAACAGATTACTTAAACTGGACACTCAGACACAGGCAGCTGATAGGTCAGCTATAAAAAGCCTGACTTCCCCTAATGTCACAAACTATGACCTCAGGCAAGGATAAATTCAATTTTCCCGGGAGCACTCACCTCTTCAAGTCCAACCTTTTTATTCCTTTGGTTCCTGACCACTAATAAATGACAGTGAGTGTTAAAACAATCTTTGTACGCATTAGTAAGCTTCAGTCACTGGACAAAAAGGTCATTCTTGCCTAAACATCTGCAGTTGGAATGTACTTTGTAGCTGGAGAGGTAATAACATGTGCCTTGCCAGTACATTCCTTAACTTCTGGCAACCAAATGAATGGGCTGTAACTTGTATGGGACAACCTTCACTGTACATTTCCATCACTTTGGATCCCTGTTCCATTGATTGGTAGGATTGTAAAAAAGTAATAAAAGACCTGCTGCCTGATCTATTTAACTGCTGTGTTCGTTGTATCATTCTGGAAAAACTCAAAGCTGTTCAATGATCATTTTTATTAGAAACCGGTATCCCTAGCTACAAAATAATCATGGAATCAAGCTTAGTAAAACTGACAGTGAAAAAATGAAAGAAAATGCAAGAGAATTACATTAAGAGGAGGAAAACAAACAAAAGAAACAAAAAAACTTGTAGTACTCTGATGTCCAAACCTACTGAGGACTGGCTTCCCAGGTCTTGTGGTTGATGGTGAGAACCCATGTCCAAAAGAAATGAGATATTTATAACCTCTCTCCCCTGAACAAGTTCTCTGTTATCCAGTTGAGTCTGAGCACGTGTAGCCTTTCCCTCTGTTAGGGAACTTACGGGACTGTACTTTATATACTGCTCCTCTAGTTTCTCAAAACTTACAGGAACTTCATTTTGCTCAACATTTCTACAACCTGGTTAAATTTGTCTGGAATTGGCCAATGAGTTGGCCAACTGCTTGTCCTTACAAGGCGCAAACTGACAGACGTTTCAATTGCACAAGCCTCATTTGCTTAGGAAATTAAGCTAAAGATGATAAATAGGTGTGTATAAATGCCTGCCCATGAATTCCCAGTTGCAGCCTCCAAGCATGCTTCCCCTGGTACAACACAGCTCAGAAAGCACTTATCCCCCATCTTGCCTGATTATATCAGTAACTTATTCAGTGATTAGTCAAAGTAACATTCCTCTCCTAGCAACTAATTTAATGCTTTTTAATATATTGCAGTCTCTTTTAGGTCCAAACCTTTCTATTTTGGGACTTCCAATTCAAATTTGCCTAATAGCTTCACATAATAGTCTCTTGCTCCCAATAAATTCCTCATTTTAGCTCTAATTGGTTTGCTCATGAAGAATCACAATTTACATGAGCTGAAGAGGAGACATATCACTAGCTATTACTGAATATAAGTAATATTTGATTAAGCAAAAGGAGATACTAATTTGCTTTTTTCTCAGCATTTGTTAATGATATTGCCAATTTCTACAAGCCAGTAAAGTATATTTATAACATAATCAATTAAATGTATTTGGAATAGGTATTAAATAATGACATCAATTCAGTGTCCTCTTAAATTTATGATGTCTATTCATTATAATGATAACCCAAAGTGACTATGATATTCAGATGAAGTTGCTGGTTAGCCAATTGTTCTCCAGTGCAAAGTCATCAAAACTAAAGGCGTAGACTGGCTTTATGAAAGGTAATGTGAGCGACAAGTGGAAACACAAGAAATGAAATAATTTGAATAGCTGCAATAGTGAAGCATAAATCACCTTCAGTGATTTCAAAGTCTCAGTCTGGAAATAAAGAATTGTCTCATTGTACTTAACCGAGCTCAGCCCGAGCAGCCTGGTAATGCAAGAAGGCAGAGGACATTTCTGAAGGAGTCTGGGAGGGGAAGGGAAGCTGGAGTTTGGGTGACACTAGGAAACCTCCTGGGACTACTTTGTGAAAGAAATGGATGCTGTAAACCTGCATGAAGATTAGTCAATTTGAAACATTATGGTTTTGAACAAAAGTTTTTAAATGTATCTTCAAGAACTTCAGGAAGCTTCTTAAAGGCAAGGAAAAAGAATATGATTTTTTTTTTTAAAGTATCACTATTTCAAAGCAATTACAATTTCCTCCTGGGTGTCTAACTTACAATTTTGAACACTTTGGTCTTCAAACAGAGAGCAAGGCATTCCGTTAGATTAAAAGACAACAAATATAAATTTGAAATATATTTAGATAGAAGTCATACCAGCTTGTGGTACTGACTGCTATTAATTACTGGTATATGTAGAATATTTGAATAACAAATTTTTAAGCCTCTTTGATGTAGTTTTTCTTCTAAGGCCAGAATAATGCCTGTGAAAAACACAGATCGCTGAGTTAGATACATTTAGAAAAAGTAACTTTGGAGTACGTCTTTGATTTTTTTTGCTTATTATTACTTTAGCTTGAGCCTTGGTTGGTTGTTTTGGGTTTGGTTTGTTTTTTTTTTTCCTGTAATAAAATACACTAGTAGAGTTACGCTAATCCTGAATTCATGCTGGTTAAGGATAAATGCCTTAAGACCTGCCTCACCTTTTCACTCACGGCAGCGGTGTTTGGGAGCGCCCCATTAGCACAGACATGCTCTGCGCTGGAATTAAGATTCACCAGCGGCCTGAGCTCGGCTCTTGCAGAGGGAAAAGGCCAAGAGCAGCGAAGGCCATGAGGCGCAGTACCCGTCGGGTGCGGCTGGCACCCCGGACCAAAGTACGGTCAACGACCTATGGAAAAAATAAATTAATCTGATGAAGAGTGTAAATAGTCGAGGCGCTGGGTTATAAAAAGAGGCTCTTTGGGACTTTGCCTCCTCAGTATGAAACCCCTCACACCCAGGAGCCAGGCGTCCCGCAAGCCCCTGTGGGCCTCGGGGCGGCTGCGGGGGCCGGGTACCCTCCAACCCTTGTCACCCCCCGCCCCAGCGGCTGTCCCACACGCTGCCACACCCGCCACGCACCTTGTCCCACACGGTGTCACACACTCAAACCC
>VFFE01007869.1:1229300-1365636 GCA_008921705.1 Burhinus oedicnemus
CACGGGGACCGGGCGGCCACACAGGCCCCGGTTTCCCCGGCCCCCACGGGAGGCCGCCCCCTCAAGCGCCCCCCTCACCGGGCCGGGCGTGAGGAGAGGGGCGGGCGGAGGGAAGCGGGAGCGCCCGGCGGGCCGGACAGACGCGGCGGGCGCCCAATGCGCTCAGGCGCCGCCGCCCCGAAGGGAGGGGAGAGACCCGTGGTTGGGCCCAATGAGGCCGCGCCCGGAGCGGGACTTCCTTCGGGGATCCCGCGGCGGGGAACCGCGGCGGAGCGGAGGTGACACGTAAGTGCGAGGCCGGGGAAGTTGCCTTTGTTCCTCTCAGGTGGTGGCAGCGGCGGAGCCACCGCCCGGGCGGGTCCGGGTTGAAGGCGCCTCCTGAGGAGAGCGGGGAGCCGCCCCCGCCCCGCAGGCCGCGCTCGCCGGCGCCGCTGCCCGCCCCTGCCGCGGGGACCGGGACAGTCAGCCGGGGGCCGCCCCCGGAGGGGGCCGGGCAGCACCGGGCAGCCCCGCGGCCGCAGCATGCGGCTGGGGCGCCCGCCCCGCGCCGCGCAGAGTCCCGCCGGCTCCGCCCCGACGCGCAGGGCCCGCACGAAGGGAGAAGCCGCCCGGGGCGTAGCGGCCGCGGCGGTGCCCAGGGGCTGAAGGCGGTCGGCCGGCCGGCCCCTCTCTCCCTCCCTCCGTCCTTCCCTTCCTTCTCCTTCTCCCGGCGCGGGCCCGGGGCCTGCGATGTCGCCGATTCCAGCTGCCCGCTGCTAAGCCGTGAGGGGCGGGAGCCCTCGGGACCCCGCCGGGGACATGGGCAACGGGATGTGCTCCCGAAAGCAGAAGAGGATTTTCCAGACCCTCCTGTTCTTGACTGTGGTGTTCGGCTTCCTCTACGGGGCGATGCTCTACTACGAGCTGCAGGGCCAGCTGAGGAAGGCTGAGGCCACGGCGCTCAAGTACCAGCAGCATCAGGAGTCCCTCTCAGCTCAGTTACAAGGTACTTACCTAGGCAGGAGCCTCTGCCGCCCTTTCCTAAGGCTTGCAGAATACCCTCCTCCTCCTCCGGGGAAGTCTGGGCTCCAGCTGTCCAACCTCTCAGAAAGTTTTGCTCCTTATGCGCTTCTTCCCCTTCTCTCCCTCCAGCCTGTGGGGTTTTGGTTTCTAACCATGGGTAGGATCCTAGCGCCGCTGAAGTCAGTGTGAGTTTTTGTCGTGGACTCCCAGAGAGCTCTCGTTCCCCCTCACTCCCACACGTTTTATAGAGTGACTCGTATTCCCAAAGGACTGCACATCACTTTGCAATTCCTGGTGTAAATGGAAAAGGTGGGCATGCTGCCTGCCGCTCATTTCACAGTACAGACCACATCCAGTTCTGGGACTTCTGTGTGCTTCTGTCTTGTCTTAGCCATATTAACTTTATGCTGCTGAGAGAACATTCATCTGCAAAAATGCAAGGCTGCAGTTCCTGGGCAGCATAAACTTTAAATAGCTCCAGGAGGAAGAAGAGGAGTATTCTAATAAAGGATTTCTTTAAAGGGTAATTTGAAAGTAAAGTTCAAATAAGTTATTTGGATAAGGCTATTCTATTAATTTTGGAATAACTTTTAATCTCTTGGCTTAAAGCTGCCCCATAAATACAGATCCTTGTGCATCTTGGTTTAAGGATGCTCCAAACGTGGGTGTACTGTACTTGAAGATGAAAAGATGCTGATGTCTGACATCTGCATGTCCAGAAATCAGATGCAAAGCAGCAGATATATACATGAAGCATTAGTGCTCTGGGAAGTGCAAGACCTCAGCGCCTCTCTAATTGTCGAGTGCAAGGTTATCAAGTTGGCATATACAAAATCCAGAGCCAACTTTCAAAACTCTTTAGAGTTTTATTTCTCCAAACTGTATAAAACAAGAATAGAGTGGTCTGCTGTAGCAGCTGTAACAGTGTTTAACTTCAGGGTGATCTTCAACCATACTTTTCACTGTGGATGCATACATAAAAGCATGCCTGGAAGCACACAGTTTTTATGCAGAGAGGGCAGAATTGGGCTTATGCTGTTAAGAGTCTTACAGTGATTTATTACTTGAATATATTCAACTCTTATCTGAGACCATCATTCCTTAGTATTTCAATTTCAGGCTGTTTCCAGGTAATGCGATGGAAAAATTTGATAGAAACCTTCATTTCAGTCACGAAAAAGGTGTAAATGTTTGGCTGGGAGATGGGTATGTGGCAGATGGCTAAAGGGCTACTTTTGCGAGTCTGTGTATTTGCCAACAGTATTTCAAGAGGACACAGGAACATCTTGTTCTCAAGCTAAGATTCAACAAGTTAGCTTTTTCTGTTGCTGTGGCTGTACCAAAGAGGAGCACGCAACAAACTTTATTCTAACACAGAGGAGAGATTCTCTTGATCAGATGTATTGGATCTGGACTGTGAGTTTAAACTTTCCACTTCTCAAACATTAAACTTTCCACTTCTGAAATATTATTTTGAGTAGCCATCATCTGTCCAAGCAAGTTCACGGACGCAGCAGGCAACTGGTAGTTGAGAAATGCAGCGACAACGCTGCATGTTATAGAAGTAGTCTCTTACTTGTTTCAGTGTATTAATGAGAAATATAAGATATGGACCAGAATCTGAAAACATTAACATAGTTGATTATCAATGCAATAAATTCACATGGTTCTGGGACTTATGGCAATGTACCAAGCCTATTAAGCAGGAGATCTTATCTATGCCTAGTATGGTAGCAGTAAACCTTGTTTAAAAAAAAATAATTACTAGCAATTAAGTCACAGAATATAAGGAAAAATATAATGTGACAATGAAGTTGGTTCTTTAAAATTTTCCTGTATTATGGCAATAGCTAATAGACCTGAAAGAGAGTGAGCCTGAGAGCCCAGAGACTCACTAAATGCAGCTGCAAGCATTAGATGCCTAATTTCCCACTAAAGTAAATGGAAGCTATGTGCCTGAGGATTTGGGCCTAGTGACCTAGAAATAAACTTTTCTTCCTTGTGCTTTCCCTGTACATTTAATGGCTCTTTCTGGGATGGTCTGCCTTGTATAATCACTTGAATTTTTGCAGTAGCAGTTTATTAGTGAGGAGAACCTAGAGAATTCAAAACCTGTGCCTACACCCAACTTGCCCAGAGATACACAAGCACCATGCTAACTGGTGATGTACAACACCAAAACCATTTCTGAACCTTTCCTGTTTAACTCTTTGACATGGAACAACAGGAAGGAATTTTCTTTCAGTGAAGACTTTGAAACAACATAAAATGCTGACAGAAAATCCTGTGTTTGCAGGTGCAGCGTCTGACTGCACTTTGAACTTTTGATTTTAAATGGCCTGGATTTTAAATCAACAATGTTTTTGTTGCCAAACAAAAAAACTTCTCAGAACATCTAGGCTACGTTGCTTTGCTCACCTTAACAACAGGAGATAATTATTTGAGTTTATTCTTTCATGAGAACAACAAAATATACCACTACTAAAGCAGTGCAACTTGCATTTTCCATGCAGCATAATCAGTTTCTCCGTAGATACAGGTCTGGAGATAAATTTGAGGTGTGAAGTATGATGGGAACACTCTGAAATCTTTTAAACAGGAACCAGTTAAAGGACAAGGTCACTGGCACAGCATTGCCAGGAGGAAAAGAGGGTGCTGTATCAACAGTCATTTATTTCTTAGTGTTTAATTGCTCTTCTGGGCAATTAAATAAGACTTTAAAGCTCAGTACAAGCTGAGGAGAGAACTGAACCCTGGACCTCCTGAACAACTGTTTCATCCATAGGTTTTGATTGTTTTAAATTAAAAAAAAAAAAAAAGGCAATTTCTTAAAATTGTCCTTTTGAGGATCCTGAGGTTGTGTTGTGCTGGGCTGTCTGTGCTCCTGGAAGGCCAACTGGATTGAAACGCTTGGATGACAGTGAAATATTGCCTGTTTTCTAAAATTTTGGTTGGGTTTTGCTGTGAGTGCTGGGGCCTATGAAAACAGTTGCTTTCCTGATTGCACACAGAAGAACAAGGAACACTTCTGGGTGAAACTTGAGTCAGTTTGAAATGCTTAAGAATGATAGGCACCTCCCAAGTTTATGTATAAGGTCACAGTTTTGGACCTGAATGCCTTTGGTTTGCCCAGAATCTTAAGAATCCTCAGATGTATTTCAGAATGCAGCCTCCCTTCACTTCCTACTGTCCCCTCTACTATTTTTCTATCTCTGCACAGTTTTTTAGTTTTTTCATCTATGTAGGTAATAGGAACCTTCTTTTTGGTACTTGCCGGTTCTTTGTGCCTGAATGAGCACTGGTTTCTGTTTTTATTTGAAAAGCCAGAGGTCTTAGATTTTTATCTTTTTCATTGCCTTGTTTTGCTCAAATGCAGCACGCGAAGCAGGCTAAATCTTCTATACACATGGGAAAATAGCATTCTCATCTGCCAAGGCAGAATGTACAGATCACTGAAAAATGGTGCAGGAAGAGGTCTCAAAATCGTTTAACTTGTGCACCTGATCTGAAGAGGGCTGCGTATGACTGTCGTCGTAGGGAGTTCTGCTTTTTCTGGTGTTCGCAGCTTCAGGTGCTCGGCTGAAAAGTAATTGTGCCTCTTGAAATAAGAAAAGGGTGAGATTGGAAGGATGGCAGACTTGGGGAACACGATAAAAATAACTGGTTTTGAGAGGCTGGGATCTTAAGCTCACTACCTTTAGACAGCTCATGTTGTAGAAGGTTTTGTATTTGAAAGCTAAACTTCTCACAAAAAAAGAATGTCAAACTTGGGCATTTTTCTCTCTTTTACAAAGTTCTGATGGGCATGGAGAAAGTAGAGCTGATTTTGTAACCCACAAAGGAAATACCGGAGGCAAAGTTTAGAGATGACAGAAAATTTCTTGGCTGCTAAGAAAACCTAAAGTCATTGTTATCTGTAAGGTCTTTCATAGAGAAGCTGAACTTCCCAGTAAGCTGATTATTTTTAAATCTCATTCTCAGAGCATTATATGTTCAAAACATGAAGATAATCTTATTTAGTATTTCTTAAAATGATAAAAACAAAACTTGACACTCTTTGCCTCCTACAAAGATGTGTCAAACTAAATCTTAAACTAATGGCTGTATAGGAGCAGACTTCATTTGCTAGAACAGGAATGCATTGACAGCTGTAGGATGAACCTGATCATATCTTTGACTGCTTTAAGATTGAATGGATCTACAAATGTCTTTTTAGCCCTTACAGCTTCTGTCTTCTCATCCTCTGGGTATTAAGTAACTCCTTGTGTACTATTTTAATCTCTTTAATCCCTAATCCTAATAACAGCCTACATTTTGTGCCTTTTACTACCTTAATTTTCCTGCTCTTTCTCTTAGAGTCTTAATGTATCTGATGGCTTCAGGCAATCTCGGTGCAGTCTGAGACCATACTGTAGTCTTGGGAGCCAACCCAGCAGGGACTCTGAACTTGAGAGTTCGGAATTTGCCCTACTGTAGACAAGGTGTGGATTTCCTCAAAGCTATCTAATCCACCACTGGAACGCACCAGCTGAAAAGCAAATGTAGAATTGCTCTGTGCCTGTTGTGCCATTTGTCCTAAACCAAGGCGCCTCCTTGGAGGTGACCTGCTAGAAGTTGATCAGATCTATAGCAGCTCTGTGTGTAAAGGCGTGCATAATGCATCACAATACTAGATCATAGTTCTGTGTAACTTTAGTCAGTATTTATTACGTCTGTCTGCATGCTAACTACATAGATGCCAAAGCTGTTCTTAGTGAAGTACATACAGATGTGGATGTACTTCACTGTCTCACCCCTGTTTTATAGTCCTCTATTTAAACTTGTACTTTAAGTTGGCAGAGCTAGGAAGAACTAACAGGACTTTTGATGGCTTATTTTTTACATGCATCATACAAGTAGAGCTACACCTATGCAGCTCCTGTATGGTTTGGTTGTTCTCCATAATAATGGCAACCTGAATTCCTGTCATTCCTGTTAGTTTCAGATTGCACGTAACACTACAGCGCGTATTTTGATTGTGTTTTGTTGCTATCGGAGATCTGAAGGATCTGTGGTAGCACTGTAGTAGTAGAGGTTAGTTCTCTGTGTATTGTTGGCATGCAGGTGTACTTCCAACAGTACTGCCTGAAATGGCAAATACAGCATCCCTGATTCTGCTACCTGGCTTCCTGAAATGGTATGCTTTAGTTTGTAACCTCATCTAGGAATCTGTCTTTTGTACTTCCATTCACATTTTTCCACTGGGCATTTAATATTCTAAATACTTAAAACACATTAAACGTTTGAAATTGTGCAAAATTTTAGTATGGAAGATCTATATGCTGTAAATGTACATTCATATATGCATTTGTATGTACATATGTGTATGTATAAAATATATATTTAGATAGATAAATGTCTGTTTTGCAGCTCAACCTGAAGATTTTGGGTTATCTGGCATTATCAAGATTTCTTCATAATCTGAGTACAGAAAAGGTGCTAGAGCTTTGTTCGGTTCAGTTAACTCAGGGAGCTGGTTTGTTGCTTCTAGGTCCATGGCAAGTAAGAGTCCCAGCAGCTGAATTCTATGACTGGAAAGATAGATTGAGCAAATGCCCATACTTGTATTTTTTTTTTTTTTTATTCCTGTAATCCATGCCCGAATGCCCTTAAATCACTTTCCATGTGGACATAATACTTCCAGGATAAATTTCTACCAGTGCTGCAATTTTACATCTGCGCCCAAGTTGGAATCTGGGCTGAAGATCTCAGAGCATGTACCCTGAAGGAATATTAAGCAGCATGAGGTAACAGGGTGGTTTTGTTCCCCCTCCCCAGTTTAATATTGGGCCTGGTAGCTAACAGACTGATGCAAGATGGCGCCAATATCCTGAAACTGTCTGTTGCTGATGATGATTTGAGCCTTTTAAAGCTTGTAAATGGGGTTTATGAACACTTCAGAGCTGAGAGAAGAGGATGGAAACAAGATGGGTGGATGCTTTGGTGAGTTTGCATTCTGGCTTCTTCAACAGTCATCTTCTGTCACGTGCTCCTAGCAGGCAAAGGTTTGACAGAAAGTTCTGCATCACCTAAAACATCATCAGCCTTGTCGGAGGGTGGAATTACTTCCTTACTTCCTACATGAGCAAAACTGATTGAATTCTTAAGTCTTAAGATGCTTAAGATGCTCCAAACCCATGGCCTCAGTTGGGCCAGTTGTTTTGCTGGGCAGGATACAGGCTTGTCAGCCTGTGTATGTGGGTGGGGCAACCTTCTGTGAGTAAGGTTTCCACCCGCTTTGAGATCTGAGTACGTGTTATAGCATCTCTTAGAAAGGGAGAGGATATTGCCAGCAATTTGTGGCTAATATAGTTCACTCATTTTGAAATAAGATCCTTGCATAGGAAAAGTAATGAAATCTGTCCTGCTGAAAGTCAGGTGCTGTTTTGAGGTTTAATGGTAATTCAGATGAATGGAAAAATGAAGTATGCAGAATAACTGATTAAGGCAGAGTCTTTTGTTAGGTGATTTTCCTTGGGATTTTTAGGATTCAGAGGATGAATTTCTAGTCATTTTGGAGCCAGAGGTAAGCACTTAAGGAATTCAGCCTGCTTGGATGCTGTTCCTTGTTTAAAGAAGGGTCTTCTGAGCTGGATGCAGTTCTGATCTTTTTCTGGTCATCTAGCATAAACCAAACTCCCTGAGATTTTCTACTATTTAATTAAGAAATAAAAGAAAGTGCAATTACTCCACCTCTTCCTCTACATTCTCTCCCTCCCCCCGCACCCCCCTATCCCTCAAGGTATCCGAAATTAGCCTAGTATCTTACTTTCCTGAGGTGACTCACATCCCTGAGTTTGGCAGTCATTTCCAGGGCTTAGTTACAGAGATGTTGAGAGAAGTATGGCCTGCTTGTGCTCCTGGAAGGCAATCAGTCTATTCCTATCCATTGCACCATGCTGAACAATACTGTTTTTGGTGTTTCAGTTAATCTGTCATACTTGGATGCACATTTTGAGGTTTGACAGTGATCTTCTGTTAACAACAACAAAAAAAAATTATGAACGAGTAACTCAAACTATTGATTTCTGTATGCTGTTTTTCGAAGCATGCAACTGGAGCTGACTCCAAGTCCCCACTGTTCAAGCTCTTGAGAACTAATTTAAGGAAGCAGTTTAGCAGTTTTGTAAGATGATAACCATAGCTATTACATCAGTTTTTGCCATACCTTACAGCCCCTTCCAGTACTTAAAGGGGGTATACAGGAAAGATGGGGAGGGACTCTTTATTGGGGACTGTAGCGATAGGATGAGAGGTAACGGTTTTAAACTGAAAGACGGGAGATTTAGATTAGATATTGGGAAGAAATTTTTCACTCTGAGGGTGGTGAGACACTGGCCCAGGTTGCCCAGAGAAGCTGTGGAGGCCCCATCCCTGGAGGTGTTCAAGGCCAGGTTGGATGGGGCTTTGAGAGACCTGGTCTAGCAGGAGATGTCCCTGCCCATGGCAGGGGGGTTGGAACTAGATGATCTTTAAGGTCCCTTCCAACCCAAACCATTCTATGATATTCCATTATGATAAAAATGCAAATGCATGTTTCAGTTAGGAGAGACAGTTAAAACAACATGTGGGTGCATGTAGATTACGTTGTTTTTCTTCAGTGTCGATTTTGCACTGGTTTCTGAATATCTGTGTGTACCCTAACACCATATAGATAGAATCACTAGACTTCTGCATAAAACTGAAAGAAAAGTCTAAAACAATTTTTGAGAGAAAGAACAGGCCCTGGTTTCCTGGAGCTGAGAGCTGAGCAGACCCAGACATTCAGAGATGATGTGAGAAGGAAACTGTTGTCTCTGCAGCTTGTTCTGAATGTTTGTGTGTTTTCTTCAAAATGATCTGGTGTGGCATGACAAAAAAATGACATAACAATAGAGAGAAGAAAATTGTAAAAAGAACAGGGAATGGAATTTTTTTAGAAGTAAATCTCCTAACCGTAAGGATTTAAGTCTAAAATTACTACAGAGGTTTTGTTTGAACTATTTGCATTTGTCATCACTTTAAAAAAAAAAAAATAATCTTTAGCATAGATAGGTGTATAGAAAACAGTTTATGCAAGGTGAGATGCTAATCTGACCCAGCATGTCATAATCGTGGGTGGCACCAAAGGTTGGAAGAAATCTTTTAGGGAGTGCACAGGAAATCTTTTCTGGGATGGAAAACATGATCTCTTTCCTAGTGGAAGTCATGTCTGAAACCTAACTGTTAGGGATTAAATATTTAATCTCATTTAATACCCTTTCACAAACTTTTATTTTCAGCAGCAGCTATTAACAGTTTACTGCTTCAATGTGATAAATACCTGCCTATTTCCCAACATATCTTGCAATTTGTTTTTAAATCTGTTGTTTCCTAGAGGTGTTATTGACTTCTAAGAAAGGGAGTACATGAGGCAGGGTGGAGTAAAAGGATTCTATTAAATCTAGATGTTTACTCCACTTTAGAAATTAATTTTCATGTCATCCTTATGATTGAATAGAGGCGACAACTGTTTCTTAGAAACATAAGCATGTGTTTCTGGGGCGAACTGCATTAGTGTGCCAAATCCCCCAGCATTCCCCTATTTCCAGAACTGCAGTCAAAGCAAAACTTTTAAGATCTGCCACACTTCTCCACGTTGTGCTTCAGATTTCCTCTTTTCTTTTTGTGGATGCAAAGCTGAAGGTTCGATAAGCACATGAATTTTCTTAGATGCTTATGTGAAGTCTCCACACATTCCAGAACTTTTTAAGGTGTTCTCATGATTAATTCTAATACCTCGTCTAATCTGTTACCAAGCTCTGCAATGTTAGTGTGGGGAAAAACCCCTTGACAGAAGGCAAGTTTTATAGAGAGCATCAGTGATGATTCTTGTCCCGGGCGAGACACCAGGGTCTGAGTTGGAGTTTGTAGAGCCAAGAGGGAGTCTCACAGCTTTAGTTAAGGAGTCAGCTCTGAGCTTCAGTGCATTCCCAACACTCAGCGTCATGTCAACTAGCAGGATACAGGTAATTCCCAAACTGTTCTTTGTTTTTTCAGATATATTCCGACTTACCCAGGAAAAATTCCAGTGTTCCAAGATTGAAAATGTTATATAAAAATCCACATAGTCAGTTCTCTGTTATCTTTGGGTAGATCTTATCTGGTTTATGGCTAAACTCTGACCTAAGTGCAGGCACTTGATCAGTCTCCACCCAAGCTCTGTGTGGAGCTGACTCGTTCGTGTGGAACCACTCTGCGTCGGGGGCATGGTGTGGTGGGACGTCGCTCTGGTGTACAGCTAGCTGCCTGCACTCAAGCTAGTCAGACCCAAATCTCCGTAACTTGCTCAAGTCCCGTTCTCCAGTTCTAGTTTCTTAATGGAGTACTGACTAAGTTAGAGGAACAGGTTTATTTTAATTGATAGGTTATTTTTGGTGCAGGATCTTTGAAAGCAATAGGTGTTACACTTTCTCCTCGTGCGATTGAAATCAGTGATAGGTCTGTGACGGACACTACAAAACCCTTGAATATGAAGATGCGGATATTAAATACAAGCTTCTCTCTTAAAATTATTAATACTCTGAGCAACATAAGTGACAAAAAGATAAGTAAGTCAAAGCAGTGATTATCTTTAAGCACAACTGCCGATGCATGGTTTAGTTTGCTAGGAAGAATTCTCTTTTGCAGTGACTGCCTGTAATTTGACAAAACTATTACTTGGTCGTTCTTCACCTGAGTAAATTGAGAAGTGTAGGAGTTTGTTTTAAAGTAAATGTAATTGTTGTACTGCATGCAGTGCTAGTTGTGGTTTTCAGTGAGCAAAATGAGAGCAGTCCATCACTGCCTGTTTGCAAAATTATTGTATAATTAAGCCACACACTATCAGTTTCATATTATCTTGGCTTCTATTTCTGTCCTTTTTGTATAAATTAAAACCAGAAAACTTCAAGGGCATAATATGAAATAGCTTCAATATTTTGTTCAAGCTGTTGTAAAGATATGGTTTATGTAATGTTGTTTTCTTGCGCTATACTTAAAACACAGTTTTGCTAGTCTTTATCGTGGGGTTACTTCCATTGTTTCTTAGATGTTTGCAGTGTCACTGGAGTATCCGTTTATTGCTAAACTCTCGATTGAGAGTCTTTGTAATAGATGGAGTGTATACTGTAACCAGTATGGGTTGTACTGTGGTGGGGAATCCTGATACTTGTCCGGGAGCTACCCACAGTTTGGTAATCTGTTTCTGATCAGATTCACTATCAGTAATGAAATAGTGGATCTCCTTGTTTGAAGCCAGATACAGTGCCTTAATCAAGCACAGGGCTGGAAGCTTGGGGAGCAGGTCTTGCTCTATTAATAACGTGTTCTTCCAGCATGAAGCATTAGCATCAGAACAGTCAAGAAATATCTTCTGAGATAGAAATTTTAATTATTGTTATTGGACTAGAAAATCTATCCTACATCCCATATTGAAGGGATTCTTCTTTGGCTCATGGAAATGCTTTACTCTCAGCAGAAAAGCTATTTGCATGGGTTCACATTTTAAATGGTTCTATTTGCAGTGACAAGAATTGGAAATTAACTGTATTTTTATAACAAGTCTATGTTCTACAGACCTTCATAGTGTTACTAGAAAAGTGCCAGTGTGGCTTACCGCACGCTGCTGTTTCAGTTCAACTCTGCCACAGTCGGAGAGAAAATAACATTGAATGTTGCCAAGACTACTGAAATCTGCTGGTTTTAAATGAAAGGTATTACTGTAAGCTCAGAGAAAGATTGCAGAATTGCATAAGAAACAATAACATTGGAATTAATAAAATTCCTTGCCTCATGTATATTTAAATCCCAATGTAATCTGTATTTTCCAGTATGTAAGACAGTGGGAGCTGGGGTATTTTAGACTCTGGAATCATGCTTCTGACAGACCAAAATACCAAAGTAACACAGTTGCAAAATTGCTGATAATGTATAATAGGAAATACTTTCCTTTAAATATACAGTAATGGCTTATTTTGCTTAATAATAGTTTTACTGCTTAGAGGTGCAGAGCAAAGATAAGAGAAATAACCGTGACACTTAAATAAGCTTGCTTTCATCACATCGCTTGACTCCTGTGTTGCAATTAACGTTCAGCAACGGTCAAAGTGGTGTAATCTTCTGAGCGCCTATAGAGCATCACAACCCTCCCCCCTTCTCTTCCACTTTCTGTATGAGAAAAATCTTAAATCAAGCACTTGATTTAATTGGGAACAATCCCAGAACTGTTAAATATTTCCCTGTTGAAGGCGAAAGCCGTTCCAACTAGCTGTGATGTTACCAGTTGTGTTTCTGGGCTCTGCTGTTTGAGGCTGGGTCACCTCTCTGTGAGTTCATGTTGTTCTTTGTTCGTTCATGTATGTTACATTATATATGTAACTTAAAGAATTAGACTGCTACCTGCAGTTATTCCAGCTTTGGAATAGTGCGTATTAGCCATTAGATGACAATGTTTTTTGGGTTTTTTTGTACCATTCTATTAAAGTTAACATAAAAACAAAGTTCAGTTATTTTGTGCAAAGATGAGTACAAAATTAAGAACTTACCCTAGGAAAAAATTGTTTGTGAAGTGCCCTGTGGGTGCATCACACCAGTAGGAATTTGTCAGATTCCTTATATAGGTTCCACCCCCAGCTGAGAAACCCATAATAGAAAACATGTTTTTCAATGTATTTATTTCTTTGAAATTGTTCCTCAGACATCTTATATCCAGGCTGGTAACGAAGAAGGAGAAATCCCCTGCTGTAGTAACGAGAGCCTTGTAGTCTCTTCTCCCAAGTAACAAGCGATAGGACGAGAGGAAATGGCCTCAAGTTGCACCAGGGAAGGTTTAGATTGGATATTAGGAAAAATTTCTTCACTGAAAGGGTTATCAAACATTGGAATGGACTGCCTAGGGAAGTGGTGGAATCACCATCCCTGGAGATGTTTAAAAGGCGGGTAGACGTGGTGCTGAGGAACATGGTTTAGTGGTGGTTTTGGCAGTGTTAGGCTGATGGTTGGACTCGATGATCTTAAAGGTCCCTTCCAACCTAGGTGTTTCTATGATTCTGTGATGCTTCTTGCCTAGGAAGTTC
Organism: Burhinus oedicnemus; assembly: GCA_008921705.1. Taxonomy (NCBI): domain Eukaryota; kingdom Metazoa; phylum Chordata; class Aves; order Charadriiformes; family Burhinidae; genus Burhinus; species Burhinus oedicnemus. The sequence continues at coordinate 1,242,416 of VFFE01007869.1, forward strand.
CTAGCTGGTGGGAATAATTTTTATGGGAGATAAACTCCTATATATACTTAGAAAATCTGACCTGCAACCTACTCCCCAAAAGAGCAAGTGAGAAAACATGGAAGCTGTGCTTTCTTAATAATTATTCTTTATCAAAATCTTCCTTACGTTGCACTTTAATGGACTTTTATCAGAGGAAAACATTGCTGAACCAACCAGTAAATGAACTAGAAAGGGAGAGGTATAGGGGAAAGTTTTTTTCTTAGCTCTTTTTGGCCATCTGAAGGACTACTTTAAGACATTGCCAGTATTTCAAAGGTTAGCACGCAGAAGGTAGCAGTGAGGATGCATTACCTGGGAGGGGTGTAGAGACATTGCTTGAAAGTGCAGGGTGAAGACAGGAAAGCCAAGGCTCGGCAGAGATGCAATTAGCTGTGAAGGTACAGAGCACCACCATCCCTAAAACCCAAACTATTGCATTCTCTTTCGCCTTTCTTCCTGCCCTTATTATGGGTTTGTTGTGCAGGGTTTCCCCCCTACACTTCTTAAAACACTGGGAGGAGCTGAGGAAGGTACGCTTGCAGACAAAGAAGTGAAATGGGAAATGTTACCTCTGAATCAGTTTGTGGTTTAGTCTGTTTGCCAAAAAGCCTATTTCCATCCCTGATTGCATGGGAGGGGAAACCCATTATGGATTTTCATTTCTATTCTGAGTTGCTGTGCTACAACCACTGTTCCTTTTGCAATGTAATTCAGCATTCACAATCTTTGGTGCTTAGATAAAACAATTTCTTTAGTGCTGCCATTTTCCCCCCCCCTTCTCTGAAAGCTTACTTGCTGGTGACTTTGAATATTCATTACATGCTTGTTTTGTTGCAGAGGATGTTGATACATTAGTTCATCTTGACTGATGCCCTTGACTTTAGAAGACAAATAGCAAAGTAGAGATAGATGACAAGGATTGATTAGCAATCCAGCTTCTAAGCCAAAACGTAAACGCTTGTAGATAAGCCAGTAGCTGAAGAGCCTGCAGAATGCACCTTGGTGGAATTAAGAGCATGTTTTAAGGTACAAGAGGAGTTTTCTGTGGCTGCCAAGCTACAAATCTTTATTTTATGCTTCCTGTTGAAGGCTTATGTTCACCAATGGTTTACTTCCTAGAAAATGGGTTTCCTAGTTTTGAAGGAAAAAATCACATATTCTATTCGTACAAATTAATAATTCTTTAAAAGAGTGCAAATTATTATTTGGTCAGTGAAAGGTACTTGTGTTAAACTCACCTTGAGCAAATATAATTGTACCTTTGCAGGAGTTTTAATTAGTATCTTTCCTTTGCTGCAAACTTAGGCTGTTTCAGATAATGAACCTTCAGTCTAGTGAGTGGTGAGGAGAGAGTAAATAGGGAGTGATGTGCCCCATCGCTTGAGAGAGCCACCCGAAACAAGATGTTCAAAACACAAGCTGAATGAAATGCTGCTTTACTGGCAGCTGAATTGTGGGACTCTTTGCCAGAGGATATTGGATTTCCTAAATACACATGGATATAAGAAACAATTAGACAAAGTCATAAAAGTAAAATCCGTTTTGGAATGATGTACACAAAGGACCTGTGGTCGCCTCGGACAGTCTTTGGGAGTCATAAATTGCTGGGAGACAGTGCCAAGGAAATATTGTAAACTCATTGTGTGTATTCTGTGTTAGGCATCTGCTCTTGTCAGTTCTTGAGAGATGGCATGGTTGATCTGTTGGACCGTTGATATGACCAAGAGCGGTTGTCATACCGTAAAAAATCTAGAAATAAGGTTGTCTCTGCTTTCTGTGATCAAACCTAGAGCAGTCTGTCTCCTGCTGTGCCACCCAGTGTTCCAGGCCACTGCCAGTCGTCACTGCTGCTCTCTTAAAAACTGTACAAGCCAGCACTGCCACCAGAAGGAATTGTTACACACTCTGTCCCCAACTGCAAGGTCCTACTGTCCCATCACCCATAGCAGTGAGAGCAAAGGGAAGGACAGTATGAGAACAAGCAGCAGAACCACCTCTTCTGGTAGCAGTGTCATCTCAAAGGGCTTGTAGAGTTTGGCAAAGATGTCAGAGCATCTTTCCAAAAAACCACATGCATTTTTTTGTAGTCAGCGACTCCGCTGGAGGAGACAGTGACACACCACGTGACTACTGTTACCTACTCTGCTGAGGGTGTTGTGGGTTGTACTATGGGTGGTGCCCCTAAAACCTCGCTTGTTGGTTTTTGGCTAAAGCACTGTACATGGACCACTTCTTCATTCATCCCTAGACTATCGTGTGGGTATTCTGAGTCAATTAAAGAAAATACATAAATGGTTTTAAAAATCAGTGAAGATTAAATTTTACTCTCAAACTGAAATGATTTCCTGACAAGCAGTCTCTGGTACCTTAGCCTTACAGAGAAGTATCCAGTTTAGCTTTATACTTTAGCTATCCTAGTCCTTCAGATGATTTCTTTTGTTCTTCCTGCCTTATCTCCTTAATTGAGGGGTGAAAAAAAATCCTCAAAACCTGCCAAAAGCTCCTCAGATTATATGGATATTGCAAGTACAGAGTGCTTTAGCGTAAGTATACTTGCTGTCAGCACGTGCTTACTGAGAAATGCAGGACATGATATCTGAGCATTTTATTGTGCAGTCTGTGGGTCTTCAACAGTGCTGTGGTGTAAAAGAATACTGTTATCCAGACTTCACAAAAAAAAGGTCACAGAAAACTGAGTTGTCCAAGTTTTTGGAAGAATTTAGGAATGGTTGTCAGGTTCTCCATGTCTTAGCCTAAGCAGCCTGTCTAGTGTACTACTACACCTTTCTAAGCCTTCCTGCTCTTGTGCATCTCTTCCCTCCTTGTGACAGTTTCTTTGCTGCAAGGATTTACTCTGGCAGTGAAGTTGTCCTGTCTTAATTCCTTGTGTCTTTGCAAACAAGGTAGGAGAGAAAGAAAGCAGGGGAAAATGTGTACCTGCATACCTAAGGAGGAAAGAGGATTTAGTAGCTTTCATGTAGATCCACCATAGCTGACTGTCTCCGTAAACAAATCACTTAAACGATTGTTGTATTCTATGTTTATGCAATGGAAATAACTCGGAATTTGGGATCAGTAAAGCACGCGAAAAAGAAAAAAAGTGAACTGTCTAAATGATACAAACAGTCCTTTATCCTATGACCTCATTCCACTTGTATTTTCCTGATGCATTCTGTGCCAGTGCTCTCTGGGTGTGCCGGAGGTGGGTGGTGGTTTTTGTGTATGTTACTTTTAAAATGAATTGTGTACAAAATTTCTCTTTTCAGTTGTGTATGAGCACAGGTCAAGATTAGAAAAGTCATTACAAAAGGAAAGGCTCGAACATAAGAAAGCGAAAGAAGGTAAAAATGTGCTTTTCACTTTGACATTTAAGATAACTTGATTATTTTAGAAAGTAACTTCAGATGTGTTTTGTTCAATTTTAAATGAGTTAACAATGTATAACACATTAGCAGGACCACCTTGGCAGGTCTGTGGTGGTCTTTTTAGTATATCTTTTTAAATTATTTAATTAATCTTCTTTAAAAGTAATCGTCTTTTTAGTACTGTTTACAGATCACTGCAACATGGCTTAGTATACGCAGAGAACGTGTATATCCATGTAGATAAACCTAACACGTATGTGGAATATGGGCATGTGTAAATCCTGTTCTGGCATGCTGAAAATTTAAAACTTGTACCAAAACCATGGAATCTTTTCCTGCATTCCATCAATGTGAAATTAGACTCTGAATTAGTGTTTTTACACATGCTTAAGGGTAGACACATGCTTACATGCCTTTTTCTGATTAAAACTGAAGTTCGAGGTGTGTGTGAGGGGGAAACATTGGCACGCGTATTTCGTATGCACCTGCCATCAATGAAACTTCAGCAGAGTGCAGTCCTCTGAGTTTTCCCCGAGTCTTTTGTTGTTCTAAATTCACTACGATTTTCAGAGTAAAGCCTGTATTCTTCCTAAAACTGAGGACTCAGCCGCTGAATTAAAACAGCTACTTTAGCAAAGATTAAGATCCTGTAAGAAATTGTTCTTACCGTGCAGTTCTCGATAGCTTTCTGGTGCCATCTAGTGTAGAGCTGTCCCATTGCTATGCAGAGGTGAGTCGGCGTTTTCAAAGCCTGAAAAGAGGATCAAGGAACAAAAGGAGAAATTACTGTTTTGTTAAACTTACCCTAGACTTTCATAGTTCTTGATGTACATTTTTTTTTTATCCTAATACAAGAATACACAATTTATAAATGTCCTTTTCCAAAAAATTGTAACTGCATAAGCAGTCAGCTCTTAAGAGAATTTATGTATACAACAGTTATGTTATTTAAGTACAGACTCTAATCTTCCTGGGTTTTTTCATCAGTATTTTCCTTTTTATGTTGTAGATTTTCTTGTTTATAAACTGGAAGCACAGGAAACGCTAAATAAAGGAAGGGTAAGTCATCATTCCTAGTACAAGATTTTAATATTTGATGCTATTTGAGTTGCAAGAAAAAGGAAATGCTTTGCAATTATAACTGTTCAAAGGAAGAGGCCTTACAAAATACTAATTGAAAGAGCTCTCGCTTATCCCATTTCTACTCTGCATGCGTAAGTGCTCTTCAGTTCCTAATTATTTGAGCTGTAGTAGGAGATAGTAATATCTCTCCAGAAAATTAATTTAGAAAATATCCTCCTGTTTATATTATGGTAGTTCAAACATAATGTTACTATTTTTGAGGGGAAGGGGCATTAGAAATCTTTTTGTAGCTTAGTCCACAGGGAAGAGGACAGTGACAACTTTCTAACGCGTGGTCTTTGAACTGGAAAGTATAAAAACATCAAGAAGCTTTGTTTTATATACCAAGTGCCAGAAGGAAAGCTGTAGTTGGCAAAGGACTCGGAGACCTGTAGAGAACTCTTTATAAGCAAGTAAATTAGGATTTTATGGCTACTTCATGTTGAAACTGGGGAGCAGTTTGTGAGCTGAGTAACCTAAGTTAAAATACATTGTTGCTGCAGTAATGCGAAGTATATACGCTTGCTATGTTTGAAAGCAAGCGGAGAGATTAATTTGTTTCCTGGGGAGTTAGATCCCTTGGCTTGTGACTCCTAAATAACTGCATGTACAGAGGTTAGAGGAATGACAGTATTGTTCTGTTTAACGCTAATGTTCTCGTTTTTTACAGCAAGACTCAATGACAGTATTGTTCTGTTTAACGCTAATGTTCTCGTTTTTTACAGCAAGACTCAAATAGCCGATACAGTGCACTGAGTGTACAACACCAGATGTTGAAGGTGGGTAACTGAGAGATCCAGTTTCACAGGACACTGGTATTCTGTTGTGTCCAGGAGATGTGGCCTCACTGGCTTCTGGGAATTCACTCCAGAATGTCAGTACATCAACAGTGCCTTCCTCTTACAACAGCACTGTTAGAAGATGATTTATTGCGGTTTTTCCTAGTCAGGCTTTCCAGTGGATGATTTAATCTTATCAAATGCAATTACTTGTACGGAACGCTGACTTATCAGGCTTTACATAGTTTGGCATGTAAGGAATTTCTTAAAAGCATTCACCAGCTCCCAATGGGACAGTGCAACTGCAGGGTGAGGTGACGTAGCCCTAGAACAGGAGACTACTCATCACAGAGATCATTTTGTGTTTGAGAGGAGCTGCAATATGCATGCTTTGAATAATAAACTTCTTGTTATGAATGCTTCCTATTCATCAGGACTTATTTAACAAATTGCCAAAGACAATATTAGCCAGATATGCAGATACAGAACTGTTCCAGTGTTCAACTTGGTATTTGCAGAGTCAACATGAAGAGCTGAAGAAACAGCATGCTGAACTCGAGGAAGATCACCGAAAACAAGGAGAAGAGTTTAGCAGAACATTCAGTGATCACAAGGAGCGATACTTGCAACTGCAGCAGGAAAAAGAGCAGGAGATCTCTAAGCTGAAGGGTATATGCAACCTGTATCTGGCTGCCCACGTTTAAGTGTGTATTTGTCATTGTCGTTGTGTTTTGTGTGATGTGAGACAGAAAGGTATCATATCTGTTTTCACTAACAGGTCATTCATACGTCTTATCCCTCCTGATAAGTTACATTTTCTTGATGATTTTCTGTGGCCTCTTTCTGAATTCACGTGTGCTTCGTTTTTCTTTCTAGATTAGAGAAATAGCAAGCAACACAGCACTTAAAAGCCCATCAAGTGTCAGAGGATGGTTTATCCAGTCTTTCATTTTTAGTTCTAAGACTTTTATAAACCTGGAAAAATAGATCTGCCTCTTTGCCTTTCATTTACAAAAAAGGGTAATCTGAGAATGTTTGGCACTTCTGTCAAATATTTAATTGTGCCTCTTTATGAGGTGACTTCACATGCATTTTAGACCTAGTTTTCTCATATCTATCAGCTTCTCTGAGACATGTTGCACCTGTATACTCGGATGCTGAAGGATTCATTTTTTACTCTTAGCATCCAATTTCCTATTAAAGAGATTCTTTGCAGTTTGCAGACCTCTTCAATCCTAATTTCACAATTGCACAGAACAAAAGGATGGGGCTCTCCCCATCAAGGGCCTTCAGCCACTTTCTGCCATGTGTCACTAACACATGAGTTGGTTTTGGAGCTGTCTGCAGTTTTGTCTGCACGGTATTTTGCAGGCAGAGGCTGTGTTTATTAGCTCTGCCTTGGCACCACACCAATGGAGTCATACCGCTAGCTCTTGGACGGAGCTGGATGGCAGCCTAGCAGCTTGGAGTGTGGGAAGAGCTTGCCTGTGTCTGCTTGCAATATTCCACATCAACATAATGTAAGAAGTGGGAAAAGAAGCCCCTCTCCCTGGTCCCAGAACGTAAAGCTTTTTAAGTATGCTGGCCATCTGGGCACCTCTTCCAAAAGAATAGCTTAGTCCTAGACATAAAATTCTCACTCGCCAGATGCGACGTAGGGGAAGAGAGGAGGGTGGCTTCCTCCCTGTGTTTTAAAGATTCAGATTACCATAATGAATTTTGCTGTCTGCAGTCCCCAGCACGAACAGTGATACATAATTCCAGTTGCCAACTGGGTGTGCTAATATAAAATTTAATGAAATTTTACATTTTTCTGCCTGAAAATGCAAGGCTTTTTATAGGGCTGGGGAGAAATGTGACATAAAGAAGCCATACAATTACTCTAATCCATTTATACTATAGCAATTGTGTAGGATTTTATGTAGTTTGTTGTTATAGTCTTAATTTTGGTGCTTAGCTTAAGCACCAAATTATTGTAGTCTTAATTTTGGTGCATAGCTTAAGTATTATAAGTCTGGGTTTAAATTCTGTATGTCATTTCTTTGAAACAGAATCCCTGTATAACTTACGGGAGGAGAACAGACAGTTGAGAAAAGCTCACCAAGACATTCACACCCAGCTACAAGATGTCAAGGTAGGCTTTGCTTTGAGGAGAACTTTCAAGACCATTAGGAAAAAGAAAAATTTTCCTGACTTCTAACAAGCCAGAAGTGGGCTATGCTGAAGACTTGTAGTTTCTGTTATGTGGCAAAAAGGAGAGGAATGTGGCTGAACTGGATTTTTTGTCTTTTGCCACCTGCACTTTATGTACATGCTCCTTTGGAGAGGAGAAAAAAAACAAAAACAAAACCACAAAAGAACTGGAAGAGAAGTATTTAGTATAGAAATTGGAATTGGAAATTTGATTTTGCAAGTTCAGAATTGCATTTTGGCAAACTAAGTTTGCTGAAATGGACGTTTTCCAGCCCTGGTTTTTTTTATAATGTTCATCAATATCTACTCCAGCTTTTAACTTTACTTTAGTTACACAAATTCTGGCCTCCAAAATTTTCTTTCCTGGCATGCTTGCTTTCTCTGCGTGTTTAATATGCATTCCATGTTAAATAAATAAATGCTGTCATTCCAACTCAGGATTTTCAGTTCGAAAGAAACTGAATTATCTTCCTAGTTCAAAATCCCCCAGGCTACCTAATTTACCTTTAGAATGAACTTTATGTGAAACATGTAATGTTCTTCTTTTTGTGTAGCAACAGCATAAGAACTTACTCTCCCAACACAACCAGCTTGTAGTGACATTGGAAGACCACAAGAGTGCACTAGCTGCTGCACAGGTCAGAAAGGAAAGCAGCTTCTACTTAGCTCTAACCTTCCTACAACTTGTTTCTCCTAGTTCAGCTGACTGTAATGTTATGCATGTAGCCTTTCGCATGGGGAATCTGCAGTTAGCACCACGCTGCACACTGCAGGGAAATGCATGAGTTAAAGGGTTGCTCTTGAGAAGAAGCTGCAACAAATTATAGGGCTGTCGGAAAATAAAAAGCTGTGTTATAGGCCCAAGAATGCATGTGTTACTGATGATAAGAGTATCTCTGCTTCCATGAGAGCTGTCGAATACCTTTCTTTCTCTGTCTTCTCTGATAGAACTTCGATTAGTTTAACATCCCACACTCTGACACACGCGTATCCTTATAAAGACCTGGATGCTGGTCTCTTTTTGTGTATGACTGGAAGGTTTATGAGGCTATATACATCAGTGCAACAGAGGTAGAGTGTATATGGAGGAATATAAACTCCAGGTGGAACTCAAATTAGTTAAAAAGAAGCAGCAGCGTTACCTTTCTTAAATGTCATTTTCAAGTAAATTATCCATGAAGCACAAACTTTGGTAGGCTGTTGCAAATTCAGTCAGCTGTGCCAGTACAAGCTGTGTAGGCCACAGGGAATGTGAAAGTAGGAGTAATGTTGGAGCAGAGGAAGACTATTGGTGAAAGATCAGAGGGAAAGGCAATGAGGCAGTGTGAAGTTATTTTTATTCCTGACTAATTTTCTTTGTTTAAGTATTTTCATGGTCCACATAATCATTAGCAGCACTAAAAGCATTGGATCTTCCCCCCCCCCCCCAGTTCTGCTTGTTGCGCATGTCAATATGTGGAGATACTCAAGAAATAGGGAAAGACCAGGAAAGGCCCTCATAGACTAAATATATGAAGAATTTTAATTTCCAGTACTAAAATATGCAGGTAGCTAATTTTAAGCTCTTCTCCCACTGGCCGTGTTAGCTACTTGGTATGTATTTGCTAACATCTGAAACTCCACAAAGGCAAATCCAGGGTCTGGTTTAAGGTTCACCAGATCCAAAGGGAAGCTCCATATACTTCTCCTGGCTTTGATTCAGTTCTTTAACTAGAAAACCTGTATCACACAAAGCATTTCTGTCTGCAATCAGAATGTGGCATTTATCATATGGAGAACCTTTCCGTCAAGAAAAGGGTCTTGCGCATTCTTTCAGAACAGAAGGTATTTGGTACAGTTCCATAGTTTCTCCTGCAAACCAGCTACAGAAAGTTTACAAGGGATTACTGCTTAGAAGCAGAGCTTGATAAGTGACCCCTCTATTTCTAAGTGTATTCTAGACATTAAATATCAGTAGTCAATACTGCACAAATGAATTTGTGACCTCAGTCTTTAAGGCATTGTAATCTTTGTACTTTTCCATAGCTCAAACAGCCAGGCAGATTCATTATATATTTTATAAACCCTGTCTTTCTGCCAGTATTAATACCTTTTAGGCTATGGCCTTGAATCACAATGTTCAGCTTAGAACAACTCGTGCAGTGGAATGGAGTACTTGAATTCTGATCTGGACGTGCACTGTTTGAATATCCTACTATATTAATATCTCTGCATGGTCCATGAGTGGGGTGGGCGAAAAAAATCAGACACCTGCATATTAGTCTTATGTTAAGTAAATACTGGTTTTTCCTCTAAAACTTCTTACTGGACTCTCCCGCAGTTAATCAGGAAACAGAATTATCCCTCTGGAATGACAAAAGTAATTACTGTGCATTCTGCTTTGCTTTTAGGCCCGTCTGTTTTAATGGATGCCATAGTCTTTTGAAGATGCTTCGAGGTGCGTCTAGCTTCGGAGCTGTTACGCATTGCATCATGTCAATCTGTAGCACTGTGGATATTGTTTTGTATGAGTATTATGCATTGTACATCAATGCATCATGCCTGTCTGCTGTACTATTGATTGCTATGATACCACATAACACACAAAATGACATACACAGTCACCGAGTATAAACTGTAGCCGGTTTTTAACCTGTATTTTGAAAAGCATTATGAAATGCACCTCTGACTTCAAAATAGGTAGCAAACATACCCACCACGTCTGCTAGAGCAACAGAGAGACCCCACCAGGGGGCACTACCTTTTGTATATGCGGCTGGTCAGCTTTTATAAACCTGTCCGTCTCAAAAACTTTACTTCATGAGATAATCTTTCTTTTATATCTGCTGTATAGACAGGGACTGGTGTACCAACCAGTCTGGATTCTCATACTGGACTTTAAAGCTTTTTGAAAGTGTCCTGATCTTGTACAAAGTTAAACGGCAAATCAAATTACAACACTTTACTGTTGCATCTGAGGAAGACTTTAGAAATTTACATTTTCTCTCTTTTTTTTCCTTCCTTCCTTTTTTTCCTTACTCTTCACCAGAGGTGTACTATGACTTTCTTTGCCTAAGTTCTCTGTGTTGGCCGTTGTCTTGTGTAACACCTGTCTAAATGTTGGGAGTTTGGTATTTTCATGACATATATATGTATATACTTTAAGGCTATTGTTTCTGAAAGAACTGCACTTCTTTCTACCAGTAAAGGAGAAGCTGTGGTGCTCTTGATTTCCCTCGCTTTACTCTGCCAAGAAAAAGGCATCATCTGCTTTTGACAGTTCTCCTGCTTGGCATGAATAACCCAAATCTTCGTCTTTGTCCCACAGAGACTTTTCTAATATACTTTGTATGCATGTGCACTTTGGCTGAAAAGATTGTGATGAATCAATGCTATCTAGTGCGTGGAAACAACCAATTTTAAAAGCTCTTATCCCTTCTCCTCCCTGGTATTTGCTCTGATGTGAATATTGAGTCTTTCTACCATATGTCTTGCCAGCAAATTCACTCTGAGGTGACGACATTTTATTAAGAAATTGATTTGGACACACTGTAATTAATGTGTTGACTTTAGTCCCAGGTGGAGGAATACAAGCAGTTGAAGGACACACTCAACAAAATGCCAAGCTTCCGACAGCCTGAGAAGTTAGAACGACCAAACAAGCAACCCGAGGTGGGAGCACTGGCTCCCCACAGTGATCTCCCAGTGCGCCATGAAGCTGTGACTGAAGAGCCAAAGGAGGTATAAAATACTGATTGGCTACAGACTACTATGGGAAATGGTTCTTATTCAGCAAGATACTAGCTATGTGCTTAACTTCCATTAGAAGCATATGTTTACTTGTACGCGTTTGTCAATTCTTGAGTAAAGTCGTAAGGAACAGTTTAATTTCATTGAGTAGTAGAAAAATATATTGATTATGACCTTTTCTTACATGACTGTAAATGCACTTAAAACCTGTTTATGTAAGGTGTTTTAAGAAGTTGCTAAAAAATCTCTTTTTTTTTGAATAAGTGTTCTCTAAAATTTTAGATATCTCTGTTACAGAAAAGCTTTAACAAGTTCCGAAGAAATTGTCTTTTCACATGTCTTATAAAGTTTCAGTGGCACACTTAAATCAGTGTATTTAAAATTGGCATACTCTCCAGCATTCAACAAGAAATAAAGCAAAGTTGTGGGTAAAGTCTAGAAGTTACAATATCAGTTGTGGTTTTGTTTTACAAGAGCTCTTGGCCAGCAGAACCCATGGGAAATAAAAATATGAAGCTTCCTTTGTAGATACCAAATTGTAATAGTTTTGTTCCACAAGGCTTAACCTACTTTATGATGCAATTGTACAACACCTTGTATAGCTGTGCAGAGCCAAGAATCGGGTATTGATACGGTTTGGCAGGAGGGGTAGCTTCTTCCAAAGCAGGCAGTTGGCTCTCCTGACTACAGCTTCACTACTGCAGGCTGGAATAAAAGCATCCATATCTGGTCCTTGGCTCTCTGGGAAATATGAAATCCATAATATCTCGTGCACACATAATCTTGTGTATGTTTTGCAGGATGAGAAGCCAAAAGAGACACAAGAAATACATACCCAGGAAAAAGAAGACAGACCTGAGCCTTTTCATCCGCAAAGAAGGGCTAATGAGGGCCAGCATGCCAAAGAACTGAATATTCAGGAGCAACAAGAAGCTGGAGAGGATGATGAGCAACATGTTAATCAAGTTGAAGAGGAACGTAAAAAAGAACTTGAAGAGGAAGAAATGGAGCAGGCAGGTCACCCTGAGCACTTAGAAGAGGAGGAACAGGATCAAGTACCAGAAGAGCACGAGTGGAAAAAACAGGAACAGAAAGAAGAAGAAACCAACATGTTGGGCGATCATCTTCACTCAGTGGTATGGAGCTCTTTTTTCATTTTCTGCTAATTGATTAGATTTGCTGTTTAAATGGAGGCATCTCTTACTTCTGGCCCTATATTGCACTTGCCTATTTCTAGGTAAAATCAGTGTCATATTTATAGAAAGTTTGGGATTCAGAGTACTTTGATGCATAGGATTCAGGCTCAACTTCAGCACACGCATACTGAAGTGCTTGCCAAATGCAGCTTAATGAGCATTAATTCTGCTGAGAAAAAGCAACAGATGGGAAAAAAAGAGCAGTCAGGTTGAATCCCATCTCCTGCTTTAAATTTGAGGCCTGTGGTAGCTGATGGGAAGAAGATAGAATGAGACTTATCTTCAGCACTTTGATGCTGTGCTACTAATTTGATGCATCTCAGCAAATTGCAGTGTGTTGCCTTGTCAGATATACCTACCTCCTGTAAACACATTTCCATCTAAATGTTTGCTGTCATTTGACAGGAAATTTTAGCTGCAAGATGAACATGCCTAAAATAGCCAGGGGAAATCAGCGCACAGCAATGGCAAGTCTTACTCTATGCAGCTCTAAATAAAACCAGCAAATCCCAGATTTACATTCTAGATCTGATCTCCAGTGGAAAATATATTTTACTGATCTCACCTTAGGCTTTGTAAACACTTACTTTCCTAGCAGATTAATTCTGTAACTCGAGTGTGATGAGAAGCCATTGTTGAAGAGGTGCAGTGGTTTAGAACAGCAGCAATAGGTTAAGCTGTGAAACTGGAGTTACTGGCTGTAAAAAAACGTGCAGTGTCTCCCTTAAGGCTCGAAGCAACCCTACTGAAATTTACAGTTAAACCAATGGAAACATATTTGCTGTCTTAATTGTCAGCCATCAAAACTTCCTTTTACTGGTAATATGCTGGGGGTTTTTATTATTATTGGTGTGTAAGACAAGCATGTCTTCCCCCCAGTCCATTATCTCCTCTTCCTTTCCCGTGTCCTCCAGAAACACCCCACTGCTTCCAGTCTGCGTTCAAAAAAAATAATTAAACTTTAAGCAGATACAAGAAAACTTAAAATAACTTTGCTGTAATTTTGCCTATTGCATGTAGCATCTGCATATTTTTCCCTCCTGTCACAGGTTTCTGCCTGCTTGTTTCTGATCTTTGAAATTATGATTAATCTATGACTAACGCGTTTCTTTGACAGATAACATCAACAAAAGCTGTAACAAAAAGACATAAGCCAGCTTATGAACAACAACTAGAGCAGCAACATCTTGCAGCCCAAAGAGCAGAGGAAGCCAATCAGCTACGAGAACATCAGGAATCCCTACACCAGCAAAGACTGCGAGGACAGCTATTACGGCAACAACAGCTTGAAGAAAAAGAGCTTCAGCTGCAGAAACAGGCAGAACAAGGAGAAAAACTCTATAAAACCCAGCAAAGGTTAAATTCTTTTACATGAGTTTGTCATGGTCTGTGCTCTGGCTTTTATGGCTTCCACCATACCACCTTTGAAAAGAGGCTGGTTTAGTGCTATAAACTTAGACTGCCCAGAAACTAAATTCAGTGAGCCTCATCTTCTTCTTTCCAAGGATGAATCTGATTGCTATTTTAAGGGGTTTTTTTCCTTCTATTTTCCTTTTACTACAGAAGCCTCTGGAGTCATGAGTGTACATTGCCATGCACATCCTTGGGGGAGGTTAGGGGCTTCTGGCATAACAATGCCCCTTGTCTTAAAGCTTGCTTTTAAATTAGTAATTATTTTCTGTTAAGCAGCAATTATGATCTTGTAGTACTGAGGAGCTCCAGTATCAGAAATGCTTTAAGGTACCTAAACTAAAGTTCCTCTTAAATGCGAGATACTGTTTTTAAGTAATTCCATGAGGCCTTTCTGGACAAGAGTGACTAGTATTATTTGCATGGTAGAGACAAAAGCTGGATTTCAGGAGAAACCAACACCCTGTTAGTGTCATAAAGTTATTGTGAATGCAGTTATATTCATGGTATTGTGGCTTCTACATGCCTTTCACCCTCTATCATATTTCCTTATACTTCTGCTTAGTTTAAAATTGTTACTGACAGTTTTTTTGTCTTTTGGAATCTTAAGCCCATTGAATTTTCTTTGCTGAACATTGAAATATTAATTATTAACTTGACCCATGTTCTAAAAGTATTTTGGCATGAGAAAGCCTTTCATAAATTGATAGTCAAAATATTCAGTCCTGCAAGACCAACCACACAAACGCCTTTTGAGATGAAAGCTAAAACTGCTTAGTCAACAAAATAACTGATCCATGTAGTCTGTCTTTAAGACCATTTATCTGAGAGGTTCTTTGCTTCCAGTTCGTAGTATTTGTGCTTTGATTATGGAATATACTGGCTTAGGAGTTTTGAAAATACAAGGTAGATCCCACTGATATATGGAGAAATAAAAGCACAGAAGTTAGTAGAGTAGGACAAGAAAGTTTTAAGGAAGGTCTTTTTGGAAAGATGATGTGAGAAAATATTAGGTAATAGAAAGCTAAACGGAACCCATTCTGACAGGAGCTGGGAGAGGCAGAGATGCAGTAGAAAGATTTGTTTATTAAAGCAAACCCACACTTTTTTGAAACTCAAATGATGTGTTTGCATTTAATTTTCTCAGCCAACAGGCTCATTATGATAACATGGACCATGATATTGTACAAGGGGAAGAAGAGCAAGGTATTCAGGAAGAGGAAGGAGGTAAGGTAAAACTTATGTCCCTACCATGTTCACAGGTTCCCTCTGTACTGCCTTTCATGTGAGATCTTAATATTCATTTCATACCCAGTTTGGAGTCAAGCGAAATACAAACTCACAATTTAAAACCAGAAGCTCAAATAACACTGGCTGAACTGACTGAGTGAAATACGGGTATTACTAAAGATCATATCCACATTTCTGAAAGGAAAAGTGTCCTTTTGATTGAGCTACTAGGATAGGGCTTTGTGGATCCTGGTTACATTCCTGCCTCTCTCTCTGATTTTGTTTGATCTCTTCCAGTTACATAATCTTTCAGTGTCGGTTTCCTACTAGCAGTAAAACAATTCTGTTAGCATTATACATTTAGGTAAGCTTTTTAGGTAGAGGCTGCCTACTGCTGAAAGCATGTAAGGAAGCTAGTATATAGGAGACTCTTAAAAAGGCTAACTAGAAACTGCTGTAATACAATAATAATAATATCAAAAATTTGTCAGCTTATGAACGCGACAACCAGCACCAGGATGAAGGTGAAGATGATGATCAAAATAATGCAAATGAACAGCAAGAACCAGAACATAAAGTAGAAAATCAGCATGCTGGTGAATCAGTGAGTATGAATTAAGATGCTATGGATTGCAGTCGTTACCGAAGTGAAAACCCAGAAGTCTCGTCTAACATAATTGTGCGTTACAGAAATATGATGAACTAGAGGTCTGCTAGGAAGACAGGTTTGACAGTTTAAAACTACATCTAAGATCTATTTAAAGTTGTCCTTACTTATTTGGGAAGAAATCAAAAAAAGTTTCCTTGTTGGAAGCAAGTTGCTTTTCTACATTCCTTTGATCTGTATTTTGGGTGGAATAAAGGATTTGGACTTAGCTGGGACTTGAATAGGTAAACTTGGATTCAAAAAAATAACAGGAGTAACTCATTGGTGGTCAGTCGAAAAGAGCGGTGCCGGTATTTTTTCATACTGCCATTAGTTAAAAGGGTAAGAGCCAACTCAATAGCCATTGAAACCAGCTGGAGTCAGTACAGAAGAAGTGTGAGATCTTGAAAGAGAACGACTTCAGCACTGAATACAGCTGCGATACCGATTGCACAGAGATCTGGATGCAGGAGATTCAGTCCTGTGCCTCCCCCCGAGTTCCACCTTACTCGGTGTTGTGGAACATTAAGCATATCATTTTTTCCCCCCCTCCCCCTCAGCAAATTAAGTTCTACAGTAAATATTTCTAAAGGATCTTTAACTTGTCAGCTACAAAGATAGCAGAAATGCTTTTACTGAATGATAACCAGAAAGAAGATACTCAGTTTTTGAATGGCAAAGTATTATGAAAAGTGAGGGGTGTTTTCCTTTGTTTTATTATAGATGTAGATAAGGTCAATGTTGCGGGACAGACCGCTACTGAAAGATCACATCAGCTCTTTTGAGCCATGAGCATTTAAACTCTTTTTTTCACCTGGTCTTATCAGGCACTGTCAGTTGTCAGGCAGTCAGTAAACAAAAGGAGTTCAACAGCCTGCGTGAAATAAGTCATCAGCTGCAGTCCAGTTTTTAGCAGAGAGAGATCCATACTGCAGTTCTGCCTGTGTTCAGTGCTGAAGTACTTTTTCTTCCAGGAACCGACACTTCTGTACTGGCTAGGGTTTGATCTGATGACCCCTGATGCCTATAGAGAGATTCCAGCTGGTTTCAGTGGGAATGGAGTTGGCTCTAACATAGCTCACACTAGGGTAGCTTTCAAGTGAAATGGAATTTGACTGTGAGATAGAAATACGTATTTAACATTCACTTCTGAAAATTACAGAAGGCAGCCATGGAAGATGTGAATCCTGCTGATGACCCCAACAATCAGGGAGAAGATGAATTCGAGGAAGCTGAGCAAGAGAGAGAAGAAAATCTACCAGATGAAAATGAAAAGCACAAGCAAACCAGTCCAAAACAAGGACATCCGGGAATGGGAGAGCACCTAGTGGTCAGTAAAGGGAAAGGAAGTGTCTGTAGGTCCTTTTTAAGGACAGTATAGCACAGCTTGGCGAGAGAATGCTGAACCTGGATTTTTAAAGATCTCTTTTAAGCCATGTATGACATGTGCAGGTAGAAGTGTGGAATTGCTCCTGGTGATACACTGGTGTGTCTTTCATCACTGGCTCCACTCAGCAAGGTTCTGCAGTCTCATAGTTCAGGGCCCAGTATCTACCTTCACACGAGCCCCTGCAAGAACACCCGTTCATACAATCTTCGTGTCTTTGCACAAATCCCTTCCATGCTGCTTCCATGCCATCAGCGCTCAATCAAATGTGAGCAGTGGTGTCGTTTTCCTTTGACCATTCCACTGAATGCTGCGCGTTTCAACTGTGTTTAAACTGTAAACTCCTCTAGGCAGAGACGATCTGTATTTTTATGGCATTGGTCTTTAATGGTGTGAATATTTCATTGTCTTCCTGCTTAGTATGGAAAGTCTTGCTTTATTCTGTAAAGTGATTTTTATTATAATCTTTCTGCTGTCTATTTTTTTAATTTAGAGCAGTTCTAAATCATGTAGCCAGGCTATCATTAATGCTAATGAACACACTATTACTTCTTATGCTATTATTGTTACTTTAGCTTTACATAAAGTTCTAGTTCCAGAACAAGAAGCTTTAACCTTCAGTCTTCTAAAGTTAATAGGTATACACATCGAACTGAATTTTTATATGATCTTTCTGCAGATGGCAGGAAATCCGGACCAGCAGGAAGATAACGTGGATGAGCAATACCAGGAAGAGGGAGAAGAAGAGGTAAGAAAACAGACATAAGGCATATGTGGGCTCAGGTAGCATAGCACATCTCCCTTAACGTTCAACGTTGGTTTCTTTTATACCTGCAAAATGAACTGAAATCACTTAGTCTGACTTTATGAAACCTAGGAAGTCTTTGCCATTGCTCTGCTGTCCACTTCTGGACTCATGTAGTGTTACTCAAACTTACATGCTGCAATCCATTAGTCTCCCACGCAACACAGTATTAACTGTGCAATAATTGAAAAGCTTAAGCCATTCACAACAGAAGGAAAAAATTCCTGAAAACCTCAAGCCTTCTGAAGGTCACTGAAAACCTCATTAAGTTTGCATCTCTAATCACACACTGCTGTTCTGGGCAAACTGATTTCTCGGCCGGTTACTTTTTAGCTCTGACTTTGATTTATCTGTGCTCCTCCTCAGCAATCCAAGTTATGTGAAGCCCTACTGTTCGTGGAGTCAAACAGCCAGGAAGCTGTTAGCACATGGCTTTGAACTGGAGGAGAAAGGAAGGGGAAGAGAATGCATGCGCTAGCATAAAGTGCCCTGCAGTTATTCAGTACATACCTAATCAATTGCTGTTTTCTGCTTCATACATAATGATTTACAAAAAGCGATAGAAACAGCTACTCATTACTCCCTTACGGGGACCACTTTGTCTAGATTAGCTGGTATGCACTTAGAATTCACCAGTTCAAAATACAGTTACTTAAATCAAACCAGGTCATTAGGAACTGGGAATACTTGGCCTTTGGCAATTACTCTTTTGCTTACAAAAGTAATTTAATACATGTTTCATAAAGGACTGTGACCAGTGTGCTTACTGGAAATATTAAAGAGTGAGCTGTGATTGAATGAGCAATCAAGAAAGAGTTAATTGGGAATAGTTTCTTTAGTAGGTTGAATCAAATATCTATTGCTGCTGCTCATATCTTTCCCATATATCCCTCAAAGTGATCCAGGTTTGATGGCTGCCCTTTGGCTGGCGGCAATACCTGACCCCAGAGAACTTGACCACAAGCAGCTTTGCCTCCTGTTGGAAGCACCTGCTAAATATGCTCTGCTGCTGATGTTGAGAAGGCTGTTGCTGCTGCTCTTCAGGAGAATGTGATGGCAGCTGCGAGAGGGAGGGAGCCCTGTCAAAAGCAGCAGTCTCGTCCTTGCTCTTTGTGGCAGGGCTAGGTGGCAGCACTGAGTGGCCAATGCTTCCCAGCCAGGTGAAACAGCTTTTTTTCCATGGGGAGAACTGTATGGCCTTACAGAGGCATCTCACCCAGCTTGCAGGACACCATTTGGAGCAGATGTGCGTAACAGCATTCTCCAAAAGAAAATCAAGTTTGCTTTGAAAAACATGCCTCTTTCAAATTTGCACCTAACCGTAAAGGGACATGGAAGTGAGGGAAAGTGCTGACCTGAAAGAAAGAAGTGATAGATCAAGATCTGAACATGTGGAAGACAGATCCGGTGTGGCCTGCTCTCTCTTCAAGGATAGAGTTGGAAGAGGTTGTTCTTCACTCCCAATCCCCCCTTGCTCTTTTGTGGTTTTCTAGGAAGAGTTGGCAGAAGGATCGCTCAGCTGCTGGGAAAACATAGACAAAGTAACCGTTAAATACCTAGGTCGCATATCAGAACTGAAATAGTTCTAGGAGCCCACAGTGGGGTGGAAGTGTCGGTCATGACTCTTCGCTGTGTCATGACACTCTCACTATGAAGGACAAGGAGAAAATAATATATATGTAAAGTTAAAACATGTAATGGAAATCTGAATGTGTTAGCTGATGATGAGAGGGTCTGTGAAAACTGTAGTTAAAAGTTAATTATGCTCTTGGAGGAAATGAGTTTCCTGATGATTGGGTGTTTGGGTTTTTTCCCTCCTTTAACGTCTCCATGCCCTCTCCTCCCTTTCTTTTGAATCTTCAAAGTGTAGTTGTGCAAATGTGTACATTTATGCCACGGGCTACTTTTTAAAGGAAATTAAAATATACGGAACATCTCTGCTTTGTAGATCCAGGAAGATTTGACTGAAGAGAAGAAACGAGAACTGGAGCGCAATGCTGAAGAGCCATATGGTGAAAATGACGAAAATGTAAGAACTGTGTAAACCCACAGAGTCAGTGACATGATTAAACACTTCACATAGCTGCGATCACGTCACAGTGACATTACATAATAATTGTTGTACTTGCTTTAGATCATAGACTTTAAAATTTCACGCTATCCCAACTTCCTTTTGCTCATCCTTCCACCCCCACATCCACGCCAGCTGCCTGGAGGCCTTTGGCAATCTTTTCCTGTTTCTGTCCGTCAGCTCTGACAACTCCAGCTGACAGTCATTTTTCCTTTTCCTTAACTTCATCTCCTTGCCCCAAAATAAAACTGTAAGGAAACTGGCAGTTGCACTAAATCCGATTCTTTTTTCAATTTTTTTTTTTTCCCCCAATCAGGCAGATGAAAAGAATAATGGAGGAGCAGATCAAGAGCAAGAAATGCAAGAAGAGAACAACCAGAAAGAAGGTCATGAAGAAAACTATGAGGAGGAAGAGGAGGAGGAGGAAGGCAGAGCTGTTGCAGCAAAAACTCGTAGAAGAGGGGAGATGTAGTCTATTTTTTTTTTTTTTGCGGCACACAAATTCCTGTTGTGTTTGGTTTTTTTTCTTAAAGAAAAAACCAACACTTTTAGGATATTTAATTTCCAAAAAAAGTTTGTTTTACACTTTTTACTTTTCTATTAGATGCTCTCATATGTTTATATGAATATGTTATTTTGATATTCTAGATTAGGATTTCTTTTCTATTAAAGCTGTACATAAACAGACATCATAGGTTTAATTTTTCATAATTCTGGGCATGTTTTATAAAGGTCATCTTGGAATACACTTTCACCTTGTTCAAGCCTGACAGAGATGTTTGGTTTAATTTCAGATACATTCAACATCTGAGGGAATCTATCTAGTGCCTAAACCCAGTCGACATTAGTCACCCCAACTCTCACTGTCTTCTGTGACACAACTTTTCTGACTAACGGCTGGTGACACTACCCGACCCAGGCACGACCTGTGGTGCTCGTAGAGGCCCCCGGGTAGCTTCATTCATTATAATCTCATGAGATTCTTCAAATCCTTGAAGATAAGCACATGCCTAGCTATTTGCAGGACCAGGCCTTTTATAGGTGCGGAACAGTTATAAAATATGCAAGTTGTACAAGCCTTCAAAATATAGCCAGGTTAACAGCTGCTAATTTTGGCAGTTGTTTATATACAGTTAAATTATGCATTTATTTTAATGAGCATACCTAGGTACTTCAATTACATGCACTACATAGCAGATAATGCAAATAGGGGTGTGCTGAGATGAGATGTGAGCTAGAAACCAATTCAGACTTGAAGATCCGTTATGCCAAAGCAAAACACTACAGCTGTCACACGAGCGAAGATTTACAGAAGGAACAACTTTGTTGTCCTAGTCAATACATAAATTATTTGACCAGAGAAATATAATTGCATCGCCTCAGTGATGGGCTTTCTAGAGACTGTAGAGAGGGCGAAGGCATCTTAACTGAGTTGACATGATTGGTGCAAGATGGTGACCTAAGGCCTTTACCTTCTTATTTATTTTTTAGTCTATGCTGGAAGGGTTTCTGGGTGCCCTAGCGTTTGAACAGCAAACATCTCTAGCACTGCATGCCAAAATCTAAGGGTGGGGGGCAAACGACACAAAAATTGTGCCTTGGTAAGCTACTATGGACATAATCACAGTGCATGAATATATACAATATTTGTATTGGTACAGACCCTAGTTATTTAATATATGTTGAAAGGAGAATGGGAATCTGGATTTCCTAGGCTATGCCCCATTGCTGGAAATGAGGCGCACAGTAGCTCCCCATCAAAGTATGTGTTAATATATTAAAAGGAGAGGGTTTGGGATTTTCCCTTTTTTTTTTTTTAAAATAATGATGCATAGCAATGTTTTTAGTTTAACTTTTTATATGAATGTAATTTAATTCATTTTTCTACTAACTTGATTATTGTGTCTTACAGTTGGTTTCCATTCTTCACGATTTTCCTAAGTGTCCCAGACACAGTGCTTACGTTTCATAGGAATGTTTTTGTCAGCAAGTATTTTGGGTTTTTCTAGTTACCATAAATCAGATTTGTCTTATGTATAAAAAAGTTTACATGATACTGTAAAATGTATAATATGTACATAATCTTCAGAATACAATTATTTTGGTAAATTGGCCTGTATTTTTAAGGTTGCAGTATTTAATTATTTGAGGCATAATAAAACTTGACTGCAGTCAATAAACTAAACTATAGTTACTGATCTTTCCCAAGGGTGATGGTTTGTTCTAGTTTTCCGAACGATGCGTTCGTACTCTATTTTAATAGAGCAGAGCAGCAACTGGCCGAGAAGGGGCCAGGAGCCAGGATGGCATTTTCAGGGAAGCGGAGCAGGGTTAGGGCCGCGGTTAGCAATATTGGCAGTTTTAGTGTTCTGTAGATGTGCTCTTTAGCTCGTCATTGCAACTGAGGGCCTCCTCTAGCCGGACCCATAAAGCGTCTTAGCCTTTTGTGTCAAAGATGGGTCTGTGGAAAGAGGAGGAGGGAAAGGGGCTCAAGCCCTTTTCCACACGAGCTTCTCCCACAGACAGGAGCAGTTGTCCTGGTGGTGTGCAGGAAGCCAGCCATGCTCTCCATGTCGTGCCCACTCAAGCTGGGAGGGGAGCCCTTCCTCCCTGGCAGAGGGAGAAGACTAACTCTGAAGGTAGAGGGACATAGCGGAATACAAAGGGCTCTGTCTTCTCACAGTATGTCTCCCACTTGTAACGGGCTGTACGCTTCAAGCATTTCTGGTAACGGGTAGGGCATTGCCTGTGGAGATGGCTACAGATGAAATTAAACAGGTGCTCGCGTGTTTGCTGGCTTGTGGGCCCTGCTGTTCCCAACGCCCCCGGGCACAGAGCGTGTTTATTAAGCAGCTCTGACAATATCCTTTTGTTTACTGTCGGGCTGTGGGCCTTCGCTTGATTAACTTGTGGCTCCAGCAAGAGTCCAGAGAGACAACGGAACTCTGCCCAGAACAAGGAGCTGCAGAATAAGGGCTCCTATTGTGTGTTGCAGGAGCCAGTATTCACAACGGATGCAATGTTTACTTCAGCAAGCATAACAAGTTCACGTCTAATGTGAATAGGCCAAGAAAGTCTTAATGAAAGCCTGTTCTGTCCTTAATCAAGGGTCTATTCACTTCAGACGAGAGTTACTTGACTGAAGATCAACTTTCTGAGCGAGACTTCAGGCTTGGCTGACAATAGCAGCATGCAATCCCCGTTACGCGCCCCAGCCACCACTCCAGCAACGACCGGTGGTGCTTTCCCACGACTCCATGGCCGACGTCGCTCCCTGCCAGCATCTCAGAGCTCAGGTTGGCATGACTCAAAACACGATTCCTCGATTCTTTCAATATTCTTTGCAAAGGCTAAGGGCAAACCACAGGAGAACTTGCACAACTGCCTGCTCTGTAGCTGCTCACCCTAAAATGAGTCTGACCTCTTTGCCTGACACGCGTCACTTAGTGCCAGACCCTGTTGTCCCATCTGGTAGATGAGCTGGTGGTAGGAAGGCAAAGCCGCATGGCAGGTCCTCATTGCCATAGGATGTTTTCTGGGATACAGGGAATGCTGAATGCTTCGCTAAATCAAGAAATGAATGTGTTCACGTGACCTAAAAATAAACTGGAGAGGGCGCACAGCTCCGGCCTTGTGGGCATACAGGGTGAACGGCAGAGGAAAACGCTCTCAGTTCTGCTGCACGCAGAGCACGACTCCCAGCATGACGCTGTGGCAAAGAGGACTAACGAGAGTCCCCCACCAACAGAGTGAAAGTATGAATTCAAAAGGAAAAGTTACATCGCTTCTGGATTTGGCAGCAGCAAGACAGCTATTGGCGTGCTGTGACCAGGTCCAGCATCCGCTCATCAAAATATTGGAGGTCATTCAGGGAGCAAGATGAGCATGATGGGAAAACTCAGCTTATAGAAAGGAAGTTCACACTACAATCAGCTCCGGAAAGAAACGTTGGGGTGAGTTCATCTGGGCTAGGAGAGGCACAGAGGCAGCCGACTGGTGGGACAGGAGTCCTGACCCCCCCCAGTGAAAAGCAAAAGAAAACCCCTCAATCAAATTCAGGCCAGAAATACAGTGTAAGCATTTAGTAGCGGAGTTAATTAGTCATTGCAGCAGTTATTTTAAAGGTTGCGATGAATTCCTGATCACTAGACAACTTTTAAATGTCTTTCTAGTTCAGCCCCAGTTTGGGCATCATGAGAAAAGTCACAGAATCACAGTCCTACTGCCTACGATAAATTGAAAGGTAGTCAAGAGGATCATAATAGCATGCTCTAGCCATAAAAATACGTGAAACAATAACACTCAGTGCAAAAAATAAAACCCAATGGAATTCATTCTGTAGGTCAGGAAATCCTCCAATGGATAAAATATTACGGTTGCACAGCTCACCTCAGTAAAATGACTGCTCCTTGCCCCGTTGCCTTGGACACCTCCATGTACATCGGGGAGTTTGGAACCCCTTGCAGGCTGAAAGGCACCACGCGCCGTCAGGGAGCTCCTCGGCACCGGCGTGCAACCAGCACACTTTGTATCCAGGTTTTGTCCAAATCTATTCAATGCCAGCATGCTAACACAAGGCTTGATCTAACCCCAGCTGAAAAGTGAGTTAGATAGCTCGACTTTAAGGCAAACATTAGAAAAATCGCTGTGATTAGGAATGAAACACACAGACACACTTGTCATTGAAGTACAAACTAGTTTCTGACAAGTTCTATCCCCTTTTGCCGCAGGTTTTCATGACAAAGGAGCTGCAGAGCAGTCATTGCTAAAAACGACCTTCACTTGGCTTTTGAAGTCTGAGCACGTAAAGTGTGTTTACTGTGTGCACAGAACTTCTTACTCTGCTACATGCAGGAAATAATAAATTTATATTGTTAACAGACAAAATATTTGCAGGGTGAAGGGAACGAGAAACCCAACGCCGCATATCCAGAGCAAGATAAAAAGTTGCCTTCAGTGCACCTGACACATCATCAGCCTCCAGACAGGTTTCCCATCCACAGTTCTTGCTGGTTCAAATGCAAAATTATTCATTATTTTCTCACCTTCATCACTTCTAAAGGGAATAAAAACCCAAATAACTTTGCCATATCTACTAAGAAATTATTTTAAAATTTTTATTAGAAGTTCAGCATATTAAAGGAAATTATCAGCTCTGTTATAGTTGGGGATTCAGCTGACAAGATTAGCAATGCCTTTGCTTGTTCCTACATGCTGAAATACACAATAGAAAATTCACAGGCACGTTGACATCAGTAACCTATGATTCCTTGAAACACAACCACTGCACTGTAATAAATATTTTGTTCGCAACGCTTCTTCTATCTGCAGACCTCAAACCATTTTAAAAAACTGCTAAACCCTATCTTAGAGGGAGGCACAGAGGCAAGGCAGCGCAATTGATTTTGGACAAAGGTTTTTGAGAGGAAACCTGAGAACGGAGAACAGATTGGGCCCAAGTTTAGCCCCAGAGTCCTGCCGCACCTTCTGGTCGCCATCAGCAATATTAATCTGTATCTTCCGCATGTTTTCAACCGCATAGCAAAATGGTTTTATCAGTTCAAAAAATATTCTGCAAGACTTTTGACCTGGGGCTGATCTCTCACTGTTTCATTCTTACAGTCCTTGCTCATGTGAGTTCCTGGACTTCCTTTGCATCACCTCCGACATCAGCCTGGGCCTATGCATTTCCTTAGCTCTGTATCTACATTTCAACTGCAGGAATTGATGCTCCATCAAAATTTCAGAAGTGACAAAACTATCAGGACATTTTTTCATCGTAAGTGCTATGTATGTCAGCCATGTATGTGACCACAGCATCACAATTTGCCTTGAAAACACTCATGGTGCCCTTGAAGCCACAGGAGCAGAACCTCCAGCGAATGTCCACAACAGAGCTAACTGGCTAGAAAAGCTGTCATTTTCATAGAGTTGTCTTTAGCAATTAACCGACACGACTCCCAGCATTTTCATATCCCTATAGACCTTCACAGGATGCCCACAAACAGCTCTGCTGCTTCAAGTTGGGTAGGAGTCCCCTTCCCAATGAACCATGCCAACATAAGAATGGTCCTTTGCTCATGTATCTATGCTAACTCGTCCATCTCTAGGTGCTACTTACAGCATCTGGGAAATTTCTCCCCAGCGCTTCTTTTATTTCATAAGATAAACCATTGCTGCGTGCAGAATAATTCAGCCAGTTCTGCTCCTGCTGCCTGCCACCAAGTTGGTGCTTGACTGAGCTGAAGCAACTTTGAGTTCTACAAACGTGTGAGTCACAGGCGCTGGTAAAAGCTTTTGAGGTAAAGAGAAAAGGCTCGGATTGACTACAGCAGGAAATGGCTCAGCCTTTAGTGCCTACCTGAGATTTCTCCCCTGCCGCAATTCATTTGTTTCTGTGTTTGAAGACGGGCCTCCAGAACAGCCATCAGTCACTCTGAGCAACGAGCACGCTCATTTTGCAGTTCTGCGGGCAACGCACTCAATCATCACCACTGCGCAAAGCACAGGCAGTTCTGCATCCCTCTCTGGTCACCCAGCCTTTGCGATTCCCCGGTCGCATTTTATAAGAACGTGCTGTAATGGTGCTTTTTATGAGCAATGCTCTTCTGCTCCCGGCTGCAGCAAGAAACGAACCTCTCCCTGCATCTGATACTAGAGAAAAACCAAAACCTCGACTCTCTGATCAGAGGTACACAACAAGATGTGATTTCTTTCTGTTGCTTTGTCCTTTTCCAAGAGGGAGAAGGCAACTGTAAGGATGTGCTTGCTGAAAAAACTTCTGCGTAAAGAAAAATTTCATGGCTAAGCTCTTGGTGTGCAACAGGTCAGAGCCCAGCTGTCAAGCAAGCCACAAGCATTGTGATAAATTAGTCACAGTTTCCTCAATGTTTGTAGGGACTCCTCAAGTCTTCAGCATTATGCAGGTGGCTCACGCAATTCATGGCACCTTCCTCACGCAGAGGATAGGCTCAAAGACTGGAAGAAGATGGCCAGGGCTGGCCCAGCAGTACCTCCTGCTGGGGGCAATGATGGTGAGAGATGTGGCTCCACAGCCACCCCTGCCTCCACAGCCCTCTCTTTGCTCAAATGAATGAAAATATCTACCGTATAACCCGCTGCCACGAAGGCAGGATTAGGGGTTCTCATGCATCAAAGGTCAAACAAATGGGAAGGTCTGTGTTTACATTAGTATCTCTCTAAAAGCTGCTGGGTTTTACCATGAATTTGCATAGCATACAGCAGAAATGTCAGAAATCGAGGATTTTGGTTTATATCATGAATAAATTAGCACAGGTACTCTCCTGAAAGAGCTCATATTCATGTCAAAGCCAACCGTTTTACATTTGTCCATGAGGTGCAATTAAGACCTTAACTATGAATTGAAGTAGATAAAAAAGGTGAGCTTTAATGAAAGGTTAAACTTCACAGGGAATTTTATACACTGCCTTATGTCAAGGGAACAAAAAAAGCCCTCGATGGCATTTTGGAAAAGGCAGCATCCTTAATTAACGAACAAATGATGTTGTTAGCTGTTCATCAGAACAAAATAGCCAAAGTTGTGTAAAAATGAGAGGATGAAATTAATTCACAGGCTATTTGGGATATGTTATTCCACCAGTGTCAAAGAGAATAGCAAGACCTGCAGTTTCTCCCCGACCTGTAGAAAAGACAAGCTCAATCCTTCCTGGCAGGAGCTGCAAAGCACCTTTCTAAAGTAGTAATTGTGGTGAATAAGCCAGGTCAGCCCTGTGCAAGATACTCCTGATTGCAGAAGCCCCGAGCTGTTTGTGTACCAGAGATACTGCGAGTTGGATGTGAACAGCTCTCCCAACATTACAGGGAACCAATTTTCCGGTCATTTATTGTGACAGGTGAGAAATACGATGCCTCCTATATGTTAAGCTGAGGTGGTTTATAATACTAAACATTGTCCTCACACCAAAAAACTCCTACCTGGATTCAGCTTTACTAGTAGTTTTATACTGTAATGCCAAAGAATAAAATCAGTATCTGGGAAGACAGAGGGGATCAGAGTATTCATTTAAAAGTTGGGGCAGAGCACAAATGGGAGGTGGACTACCACCAGACACCTCGGCACACCTCCAGCATGATCTAAGAGCAATAGTGGTGCCAATGAAAACCGCTGTATTTAAGTCACAGCTAACCAGGGCCTGTGCCAGGAAATTGATATTAAAGAAAGATTAAAAGAGTTTTATTTCACCACAGGTATGACCAACAGGTATTAGAAACGAACGTATGCAAATGCCTACTGCAGCAGCTACACCTTTGAAAGCTTAAGAGTGACCTCACGGCAAGTACTGAGCACCACAGTTGTTTTATCAGCCACAAAGGACAAGCTTAATTCAGCACCGGCCATCGTGCCGGGGTGCCGCTGGGAACCGGAGGATATGGAAGGGACCAGGAGAGGTGGGCAGAAGTGGAATAACTGGAGACATAGCCAGGGTTACTGTGCCAGAAGAGGTGCAGGGATGAAGGACATAAACCTGCATGACACCAGATTTCATCAGCTCTAGTGTCCACGGAGCAATTTGTGTTACCTTGACGTTATACGGGTATGTATAAAGAATACACAGAAATATATATTACATTAAGAAATAGTTTGTGCTGAATTGTATCTACCTGAACCTTGGGCAAAAGACTCTTGTAGACAAGCTTAGTTCTGAGTTTCCAGCTACTGCCTTTCTCCTGCAATCCGAGTTAGATCTTTATGAATATCTACACCCTACCGGCCTCTTTCACTGAAGAGCAGTAACGTTATGTAGCAGAGAAGAGACAACTGCACTCCTTTACACCCCTTGGGCTTCTAAATGCTCTAGAAGACATGGAAATGGTTCCACTTCTTGTTTTACTGATATGTCAGATGGCCACGTTATCAGATTGATTTGCTTGTAAAATTGGGGGAAGTGGTGCCATAGTGAAAAATGTTGAGCTGTTTCCAATCTCAAGATCAATATTTTGATGGGTTTTAAAATAAATTTGTTGAAAATAATGCCGTAATTGAAGTAAGTCTTTGCAGAAGTGTTATAATTCACAGTGATAAATGTGCAAAGCCACAAACCATGTTATTCCTGAAAAGACATTGAAAATTATTCTGGAGAAAGTTTCTTTAAAATTAGGATATTGGACAACCTGATACCCTTTTGCAGTTTAAAAACAACAGAAAAGTTATTTAGAAAGAAATTTCACATTGGTATTTTTGTATAGAGCTTCATAAACTCTACCAGGAGCCATATCCAACTCCAAAAAACCAAAAAACTAAGTGATCACGTGGTTACTTGGTGGTTCTGCTACAAAGCAAGGTGACTCAGTACAAGTACAAGGAAAGAATATGTCATAGATTCTAGCCTTGCTTCGATTTTCCGTATTGATTTTAGCTATAATTTAATTAGTAGTTCACCAGGTTATTCTGCATGGTGGTTCCACACTGTCAGACATTCCCCTTAGGGCTTGTCCTCATGGTAAATGTCATTAAATTCAGAGTTTACCTTATTACCCGCTACCTTCCCCGTCCAGAAAAACCTTCATGCCCTATTACTTCAGTTAAGAGGAAGAACTTTTGGTCTACCACTACTGAAACGTGACACAGAGCACTGTTTTCCTATCCTTTCTTACCCTGCTTTTATTTATACTATTTAGGTTTCCCGCCTTTACCAGTTCTTCTTGGGAGGACTGGGTTTCCACTTCTTCATGTCAATCCGCACGAATGGCACTACTACCTCAGGCCTTCCCCTTATGCACTACGCTGCTTTTCTGAACATCACGAATTTAAGCCCTTTGCAGATAACATTACCATTAAATTAACCTAAACTCAAAATCTGAGCTGCACGTATCTAATCCACGTTGTTAGTGGACCATCTGCGTTATAGGAATTATAATCAGTG
Organism: Burhinus oedicnemus; assembly: GCA_008921705.1. Classification (NCBI taxonomy): domain Eukaryota; kingdom Metazoa; phylum Chordata; class Aves; order Charadriiformes; family Burhinidae; genus Burhinus; species Burhinus oedicnemus. The sequence continues at coordinate 1,272,275 of VFFE01007869.1, forward strand.
TCATAAGGAGTGAAGGAAAGAAGGGGGCATTTTCATCTTGTTGGATAGCAAAGGTTTCACACCTCCTAAACTATTTAATGTTATGGTATGGAAAACAGAAGGACATTATTTGAAAAATAACTGCTAATGATTCACAAATATTTCAAAGAGCCCTGGCTTTCTAGAAAAGTTCCTTGGTTCTCCTTGGTGTGCTACAGATGTGTATTTTTTCATACCAGGTACAGCATCACAGATGCATGGGTTAAGATGTAGTGTGGGTTGACTGTATTTTAATCATCAGGAAAAAAAATAATCAACATTGTTCTTTCTATATGGCAATTTGCTCAGTTGGTTCATGTGAACACAGAACAACTGCAGTTTCACAAATTGCTTTTTTTTGTGTGTGTGATTAACATTGTCTATAGCCAAATACAGATTTACACAGAACCTGGTCTGCATTCTCTGCTCATGCTGCATAATCTCTTACTCTGGTAAGAGGCAGCTGAATTTTGGTACTACATGCCTCTTGCAGAAAGCAGTATTCATCTTGAGTAAAAGTACAGAGTCAAGTTCCAGTTTTCAACAGTTTTTGTTTCCTTGCCTTCACGAAATGGTGTTTTTCCTTCTGATGCTGTTTTCTTGGGACAGTTGCACCCAGAAGCCAAGGCAGCTGCCAGGTTAGATTTCCAGGGGACCCTGCAGAGCCCTGCCTGTCTCTTTCTGCCTACCGATGGCTCAGCCACCAGTTACCACCCGGTCTGTGCAGCCACCCAACACCACCCTGCCTCGCCAGGGCCAGCCTGGCGCGAGCGCATGGATCTGTAACGCCGCAGCGTTCAGCTCTGCCTCTACAGCCCACAAACTTCATCACAGCGAACGCCCCCAAGGAAAACACAGCGAAATGAAGAAACAAGGCTTCAGCCCCCCAGGAGGGGCTTGGTTTCTTGGGTTCCTTCTGATTTCATAGGGAGAGAAAAGCCTTCCACGTTTTCTAATACCCAGCCCATATTCAACAATTTAGCCACCAGCAAACAACCTGCATTCATCCTCTGCAAGACAGGACAGACATCTAACTGTCAGAGACAGAAAACGGTAAATTTGCAGTAAATTTTCTCCATCTCTCACAAGATTTGGGGCCGTGCAAGTGTCATCTCTTGCACACCACTGATGCAAAGTGATTGATGTATCATCCCTTTTTATACAAATCATTTACAATGTTCTCATAAAATGACAGATCACTTCATTACTTGCTCTTACCAACAGGTAGCTAACATGCTAACAGTCAAAGCAATACAATACCTAATAAGAGGATTAAGTAGAGAGGATTTCTGTTTAATATTGTATTAGCAATGGCAGATACCTTCCCTGCCCGTTCTAGCTCCCTCACAAGATACAATGTCCACGCTTGTAAGAGAAGCTTATTGACATCTGATCAGTCAATAAATCTGTTCTTGTTTTTTAATGACCCTAAGAGTTGTTTCCACTTGCTCACGTAATCTTACCAACAATTTAACCTCATAAATTAATAATTGCCTTTAGGGCTTTGTAAACCCTAGAACCTGATTTAGCTCCTTTGCAACAATTCTCTTCTAATTGTAAATCAAGACTCAGCGCAGAGCAGGATTAAACCTCACCGAACCAAACACAGCAGTGCACAACAAATAATTGAGAGATACAGAGACTTCACGTGCACAAAAAACTCTGACACCTACAAATTGTAGCAAAAACCCTTCTCAGAGGAAAAAGGATGATCCCGGAATTAGGATGCTAGATTTAGAATAAGTGGTTTTGAGTCTTCATTGCTAAATCCTGCATAGGCCATTTGCAATTAGTTTCCCTTCTGTGTTTCAGTTTTCTGTCTTTGTAAATGGGGAGGACAGCACTTTGTTATCATACAAGGACTTGATCAATAAGAATATATTAAAGATTCATATATAAGTGCATTAAAGCATCCATGCTATGGTAATGTCTCCCATTTAAATACTATAAAAAGCTCAGTGGGCTCTTGACTGAACCATTAAGTGAATGATAGGCAAATCAGAAACGTCCAAGAAAAAAAAACAAAACAGAATTACATTCTGCTATGAAACACTGGGCAACTCCTATAAAAATCAATGGGACTGCATAGTAGTAAATTGCCGGGGAGATGAGCTTTATTTCATGGCTCATAAGTGAAAATGAATCTCTAACAACCTGTCAGTCCTGACAGCTTTGCCTCTGGAAAGAACCGGCTTCTCCGGTGCTGCTGCTGCCGCCGCCTCCATCGCTTGGACCAGCTCCTTCAGGTGGCAGCTCCTCTCCCAACACAGCTGCTCCCGCACACAAGCAGCTCCTTCCTTCAACAGGGAATCGCGGGCTGGAGCATTCGCCAGGGGCAAGGATATGCCCATATGATATCTGCTCCCCAAAATAGTGTGAGATGGCAAAAATCCTCTCAAGCCTCCCAGGGCTGACCCCACCAAAAGCTGCAGCGAGGAGGATACTGGTGTGAACGTAGCATCAGTCAGTTGAGCTGCGCAAACACCCCTCTAAATCATGGGCTTTATTTTTCTGTGTTCTGCTCTCTACCAAACCACCTTATCCTTTAAACAAACATCTTGTTCACTAAGAATGGTATCACTCCACTTTAAAGGAGGAGGCACAGAGAGAGAAAGCAGCCTGCCTGAAAACAAACAGAAAAATCTGTGACAAGGCTACAAATCGAAACGGGAGCAGGACTCCCACAGGCCTTGAAATTTGTGTGCCTGTCCAAGGCCTAATGAAAGCAGAAAGAGGCAGTGTTAGCTAGCTGGTTTTATGTTAGGAAAATTATTAACACATGGCAGTCATCAAATAAGATTGGCAGCAACTGCGGTGCTGCAAAATACATTACAAGAGGAAAAGATGCATATTTCAGAAACATGGACTTTGGTGCCTGCGCTGTGCTCACTGAACCGGTAGGATGGCTGAATTTGAGGGAAAATGCATATTAATATGCAAGATGTCCTGCAAACATGAGTGGCTTCGCCGCTTCCTTAGCTTGCTGGCAGAACGTTTACCTACCCGTGTATGCCAGAAACCTAGCATGTGCCAATAAATTATCCCTTTTTGGATTACCATACAAATAACTTGTTATGATGCTGGCTGTTCACTTAGGGAGCATAGTGCCATCCTCCAGATTCAACAATAAAAGCCAACAGGGGATCTACACAAAATAGCAATTTGTGGCCGTATCTAAAAGGTCTGTGGGAACAATAGATAAGATCAAATAAATTACATGAATCCCTGAGGTTCTGGAAACAACAGACTCACATTTAGCCATTGCCACCTACTTCTTCACATAAGGAAATTAAACCAGGCCTTTTTATCTGACAGTGAAAAGCATGAACTCCTGAAACCTTGAAAAGACAAACCGGCCGAAGACTAGAACGTATTTTCCCTCAAGCCAAGTTCTTCACCTTATCCTCTCCCCAGATACCGCACCTGCCTTCAGCTCCCCCTTTCAAGCTGCCAACCTCCTTAGTCAACCCGTATCAGGCAGGCGCTTCCATCTCTTTCTGCTTAATCTTTCAACTATTTTCCTTTTCCATAGCAGGTTTTTTTTCCTGATAATGATTTCTTATTACCCTCCAAAAGGCATTTGAATCTGTTTTCCCAACTCATACAGCACAATAAATTATCAGGAATTAAATTAGCTATCAAAGGGCTAATAGATTTGTTCCTTCAAAGGCTAAATTAGTTTTATCATACTTTATCTGGAAGGGGGAAGGTTTAAAACTGTGCTTTTCCAACAGGTTTTGTTCCTCATTATGTATACTGAAGCCTATCTTCAGCAGCCACTCAAGGGACCAAGAAAAGTCAGCTGCTCAGCACAGATGGCCTTGAACTAAAGGTCAAAGAAAAGAGCAGGAAAAACGTGGAAATACTTTAAAACTCTTCTTGCAGGCAGCAGTTGCTGTCTGAGTTGCCTTTCTGTATAGGCTTCACTGTCTTTAAAATGCCTTCCCGGTATGACGGCACTCAATTTAATTTTACAAGAATCTTTTTTTTGGTTTAGCTTTGCTTTGTGTTGTAAGTGGGATTTCTGGTATCCCTCAAGAAAGGAAGAAAATATTTGCTTCATTGTGAAAGGATTAGGAAATGTGGAAGGCTGAATTAGCTAAGACATTGTATAATATTAAAGCAGCCTGGAGTCTCCATTATACAATAAAAACATAATGACAAAAGCTCTCAAAAACAGATTATGAGAAGTATTTTTCCCTGTATATAACACCCTGATCCCCACTGGCAGCTGAGTGGATGAAAAAGCTATACTGGACATTATTACATCTAGGAAAAATGCTGGGTAAATGCCTATTGTCTAAAGTCCCTTTCAGCTTGTCAACTGATACCTGAGCAAAATAGCGTATATCATTTCTTTAACATTACCGCTTAAATACCGCTCTCAAGCCACAGCTTAGTGCTGCACCCTGTGCAGTTTATTTCCAATGCACTCATTAACACAAAGATTGTATGAAAACAGAGATCCCTGGTATAACTGATACTGAATCTCAAACATTTGTAAGACCCATCAGTTTGTGCCACCAACCTGGGCAAAGAAGCCTTTTGGGTACAAGATCTTACCTGGGTGAGGCTGGACCAGATGACTTCCAGAGGGGACCATTCCAAGATGAACTGTCCTATAACACGACATTTATCCCAACTTTTCTGAGCTGCCTTGTGCTGCTCGCTACAATATCCAGCAACAAGATACACCTGTGAGGCAGGCAATTAAACCCAGCTGTCTTCGGCAAGAAAAAAAGATGCTTGATTACAGGATACAGGATGAGTGCAAATATGCAGCAACAGGGGCCGTTCGCTAACACAGCCCCAAACTGAGGAATGGAAATATTGATATGACTTTATTTGAAGTGGAAATTAGTGGGGGAAAACTTAAATTTTGTAGTTTTGTAGGAAGAAATAGTTAAACAAAGCGCAACAGAAAGAGTTTGTGTTAGACACATGGGGTGCTTTGAGGAGCTGAATGTGATCAGCTCTGCAGTATTTGGTGGCAGCTCAATATCTGCACAGAAACGGCACCTTGTGAGTCTAAAGAGGGACCTCTAAAATGAACATCTAGTTAATATTAAGAAGCACCATAATAAAGAGATTTTATTCCTTTGGGCATCCTATGAAACAGAATTCTCTGAGGCCTGCAGATAGCCTTGAAGAATAATTTCTGCAACCCAAAAAATTAGAACGAAGTGGGAAAAAAAGCACTTTAAGCCCAAGGCCTAAAGCCAGCGATCTTAGGCAAGCTCTTTCAGGCATGCTGGCCACAACAGACTATGCTTTTAGCAAAAAGTCAACAACCGGAGACCCAGATGGGCTTATGGATGAGAGGAAGAGCAGAAAATTGCACCTGATTATTTCTGCCAAAAAGTTCAGTGTTTCTCTGTGAAATCTGTGTTTCTTTTGGCTGTAGTTCCTTCCACTGAAAACAAATCTTTTCTATTTTTCTGATTAATTTTAACTTTTGGCAGTTGCACTGCAGTTTATTGGCCAGGGTTTGGTGGCTGCTCTCCTCTCTACAGTTCTTACTGTTGGACAGTTCAGGTCATATTATTTTGCCCAAGACAATATTAATTGCTGTGACAGTTCTCAGCGTTCATACAGACATCTATCTAATAGATAAGCCACTAATTCTGTGAATATCTTCTCTTCCAGTCAATGGGCTTTGTTAGAACAGGATTATACACTGAAATGAATAAAAGGAGATTCTATAGTGAGTAACTAAAATTAGCTTGAAGGGAGTTACAAAGCCCCGTGCTTCAGGAATGACCCATGTACTGGCTGGTGACAGCCAGATTTGCCCTTCACCTATCTCTAGAAAAGGACAAGAGCTAAACGTATCTGAGAAATCTTACTCGTTTTCTTTGAAAGATTGCACCTTGGCTCCACTGCAAATAACATAGCTCTATCTCAAATTAAAGGATGCATCTCCAAGTAAATTAGAAAAACAATTTGTTTTAAAGAAAGAGATGAATTACAGCTTAATTAAAACGACACAAGAAGGCTGGAGAAGGAAGGAGGAATTCAGACCAGTCCTAAGGGAACTCCAGTCCTCACAGCACTTTGAAAGAAGACATTCGGGTACCATACATCATCAGCACAAGAATTTCCATTAGTTATTCCCAGGAGGCGCAACTCTCCTCAGGGAGATGGCTTCACAAATATACCTCTTTACCACAGCATACTTCCCAAGCACAGAAATCACTCACTCCAAAGTCGGCTTGTATTTAGAAACAAAAAGGAACAGTGATTGAATGGGAACAGAGCAGCAGCCTGCTTCTAAAATATTTAAAGTCGCAGCAGACAGAACAAAAGAAGTGCCACTTGCGTAGCATGAAATGCACCTGCAACTTACAGCGCAGTAGCCAAAGAGGGTGTTTCCGCATGCCGTCCCGTGGTGGAAAGCAGACAGGACTCTTGGAAAGTAGGTAATTGCAAGGACAGTGTTAACCTTCAGCAATATATATTCTTTCAAGAAACTGGTTTACCAGCTGCTTTTCTCCAGCAAAGTCACATTCAGTAATTAATAACCCAACTTTATGGTCTACAAAAAGACAAGTAATATTTAGCTCACCTTGTTTAGCACCATGTTATCTCCTTCTTTGTTTCCACTCGTAGGTTGCTAGTTGTCCACAGACTATTAGGAAGAACTGAGGCTTCTGCAAATCTGCTGAGGCTGGAGGAGCAAACCACAGTGAGTCCTGTGGGGCAAAGCACTCACACAAAACAAATTCAATCTCAACGATCCCCCCTTCCCAGCCACTCCATGCAAACCCTCGCCCTTCATCTACTCTTTCTCCGGAGGCTCCAAAGTTCAGTTCACCAAGTTTTACCTTGTTAGGCAGAGCCCACAGATGTCTTGGCCCACTGGCTGCAGTTGGCTGTGCTTCGTATCTGGGCTTTATTTATACACCCATCACCCGTTCTGCTTTGTAGGAGACTGTTGACCTCTGTCCTCAGTTTCCCAGGGAGCCTAACAAAAACCCTTCCCACGTCGGGAAGGCTGCCTTATATCTGGAGGTAGCTGTGCGGGCCCCAGGCCCGGAGGGCAGGGTATTTTTTAGTTTACAGGCAGGGGAAGGAGAGGGAGTAACAGGAAGACCAGTAGCAACTGGAATATGAGCACATCAGGAGTCCAGCTCACTAAGTGATGGGCCTTACTGCATCCATACTGGATTCCTGCTATTCAGAGGAATCAGGCACATAGAGGAGATATGCTTATCAAGGGAGAAATGGCTTTCATTTATACACAGATGTTTACAATTAGAAACAGAAACGGAGATTTTTGTTTTTTCCTAATATTGTCATGTAATACCTTTCACTGCAGTTATTTTTAAAAATACCTCATTTCTTTCAGAGATGACTATTCACATACATTTACTAAGCAAACAAGCCCACCACCCCCAAACCCTGGTCCTTCTGTTGTACAATGAACTGCCCTGTCTAGCCTGCACATACTTTGAAGTTGCTTGACATTAAATACACATACACATCTATTATGTCACATTATATTTTACTGTGAATGTAGATGTTTGAGATATCTGGGGCTTTTATTACTCACCTGGACTTTTTCCTCTGGTACGTACAACAGAAGACATTAGCTTTCCAGCCATGTTTACAGTTCTAAACTTGAAGATAACTCTGCACTGAGCACTGCATCAGTCACCACGAAGGCACCGCAATACATCTTCTAGGCCGCCAAGGCATCACCTTGTAAAGCTCCTGCTGAAATGTGCCTCTTTGGCTCTGTTGCAAGACCGCATTTCCAGCCCTTGCCCAGGCTCAGTCCTCTCCTCCAGGTCTACACAGTCCTTGGCCATCTGTCCCTCCGGTGTATCCCCACAGCCCAGCTGGTTTCTCTCCAGCACTTACCCTCTCATCAGCCTGGTGAGGCTCTCCAGACATAAAAACTGCCCCTGCACTGGCCTGTCTCCCTCCTCAGGACTGCAGTTCCCGAGCGTCTGGTCTTGGAGGACTAGCACTACTTCACAGCAGCACAGGCTCGGACCTGTAACAATTTATACCAAGTTTCCAGCAAGGTTGGTTAAAAAAGGGGTTCCTTTTTTGTCTCCTGTATTTGTTGTTATAGCAAGGATATAGAGACCTGTACATGCTGTTGTATCCCCTAGACAGCGCTGTGCAGGACTTTGGGGTGCCACACAGCTGTGCCGAACTTGGACACCTTTCATCATATAAACCGCTGCCTCGTGGCCCTGCCGAGCTCGTGTGTGCGATGCTAACGTCATCCTGCATCCGGCACCCAAGCTACTTCAGGCATCCCTGTGAAGATCCAGAACTTAAGGGCAGATTTAGGGCAGACTTAATTACAGCCTTTTCAATAATTGACAGACATCTGTGATGTAAATAAACCCGACTAGAATAAATGGAATTAAATCTGCAGAGAAATTTGTCCTGGAATTATTCTAGCACCTTCAAACTGACAAATACAAGGCACCAAATATAATAATTTGTCGCTCTGCTACTGTGAGGCTTTTTGGTTCAGAGTGCTCGAGTGTGATACTGTTACAGTAAAAAACTTAGAACATTTTTATATAATCTTTGTGTCATGGGACATGATAAGCACTTTGAGCACTTCCCTCTGTAATTAGAATTAACGTTATATGACATTTTCTCTACAGGCGTACATCTACAGAGAAAGAAAACAGCAGAGGAAAACAGACTGCCAATACTTCAAGTTAGAACCAGTGGTAAAACATTAAGCTGAGTGAAGGAATGCAGAGGGCCTGAGCTCCTAATTCTTTGTCTTTTAGACACCGATGATTTCAAATGTCCTCCAAGCTGAACACATTCCTCTATAATGTACTCTGATGTAGACATTTGTCCTCATGAAGAATTCTGCCTTTTGAAGATAAATAGAAATAGCTCATACAGAATGGACATCGTTTGACCGATTTATTTAAACCCACAGAACTTTTTGCTCCACCAACAATTTCGTTTTGCCTACATAGTGCCAGCCATACCAAATGCAGTGGTGGGCCTGAAGGTGGAACTGGAGCAAACTGCAGGGCAGGATCGACGAGCAAGGAGAGAACAGCTAGGTCTGGGAGGCAACAAAAGGCTTGCAGCAGCCTGAGCGACTGAAGACACCCTGGGCTAGAGTGTCAAGCTCATGGGAAGCATTAGCCCAACATGGTGAAGGTCTTTGAGGCCACAGGAGCGTGACTGAGCTAACACAGAAAAAGCAGCAAGATAAAACCTAGGAGAGTAAAGCTCAAAGATGCGTCATGTTGAGAAAAGGTGAGAGCTAAGTACTGACTGAAAAAGGGCTTGGAGCCCTGAGCACAGATGCAGTCTCCTGTCTGATTTTCCTTGAGTTCAGAAAAATGGAACTTTGTACATTTTACACAGAAAATGAAAATTGCGTCAAAGAAACATCTGACTTCATCATTCATGCCTCTTAATAGGAGCATCCTTAAGCTGGCTCGGTGCTCAGGTCGTAAAGAGTAACTAGAGCAATCTATTAGAAAGAAAATAGACTGTATGTAGAGTAGGAATGGGAAATATAGTGTGTTAACACATAGTAAAAATAAAATGATCAGTATGAAAAAGAAAAAAAAAAAATTGCCTTAGATTTCACTCCCCAGGGCTGACTGCACCATTTCCTGTAGCTTGACTATTCATGAACTTTCTGGTCATTTCCAATTTGTTACTGTCCATGCCTGTCTCGCCCCTGTTATGGTCATTACGTTTATTTTTATAGCTGTTTTTATCCAAAGCATATGTTGTCAATGGCTTTCTGTCCTTATCTTCAGTGCTTTCAATTACATAATGCAGCATGGTACCTGGCAATTCCAAAGCAAATGTATCTTGGATGATAGATTACAAGTGAAAAATGAATGCTCTGGGACATCTTAATAGCTTATTTCCCCCATGCTTCCTGCCAATGTGCCTCTGCATGTCTCATACATGTATCCAAATAGACAAAAACATCAGTCAGTATATTCACTAAATTCATTTTTTCTTTTAGTGCTGATAGCAAGGAAATCACCAAAAATGCTGAAGGTTCTTTATTGAACAGCAAAACTTAAGTGGCAGTGATCGAAAGCTGCCTTACATAGACCAAAGGTATTTGATTTTAATCAGTCAGGAAGAAAATGGTAAAACAAATGAATACACTCAGATCTTTAGAAAGAGGTTCTCCAGGGAAAGGGGAGAGTGTTCTGCTTCTCAAAGGTTAACAGCCTCTTAGTGCCCTTTTCGGTAACCTGATCCCTGATTTGTGAGCAGTTTCTTTCCTTCCTTCCTTCCACACAGAAGAATAAAGTTGTGCTTCTGCAGCTTTGAAGTCACTGGAAGTTTTGCTGTTGAATTTAATGTGGGAAGGACTTTGGTAGTCACTGGTGTTTGGTGAGGGACTAAGCAAGCACTGAAAGCGCCCCTATCCCGGCATCACTAACACACAAATACCATGAACTGAAGCCAGGGCAGACAAAAAAAACCTAATCCCCTTCCTGGCCAGAGGAACATGCAAGTTGGTCCATGGAGGAAGAGCTAGACTGTCTTCAGCAGCAGCAGCCAAAGCAGAGCCTGCCGTGCAGTGGGATGCCAGGAAACTGTCGGAGCACAGCCCTCTGCGCCAGATATTTTGTGGGTTATGATGATGCAGCAAGCACTGTGACCTACCACGTCACCCAGGTCCTTGCCCACAGCATATTTCAAAGCACGTGCCAGGCAAATTTCTCACAGATACATCGACCTGAGAGTTGACAAGGACCTCAGGAAGTCACTTGTGATGTCCTCATAACCGTTCTGTGCTCCAGCACTAGCAGGCTAAACTCTAGGGAATCACTGACAAGTTATTTACTCCATATAGGTGTATAAATTTGGGCTTGAGCCATTTGCATTAACATTCCTGATGATGAATTACAGGCTTAACTGATCAGCTCTGATTTGCCTCTGATTCACTCTCTCAGCCTCTGAAGCTCAGTGTGAGGAACTAAAAGACAACATTTTTGCAAGGTCTCCTTTTGCAAGGAAAGCCACTGCTTTCCTCTTCACTGTATTCACACCTAGTGCCAGTGCTGCAATGCACAGTCCTAGAGAAGGATATTGGCTCAAAGTCTTTATTTCCTGAGTGATTTAAATAATTCGGACCAATATGAACATAGGGTGCTTGTGCTTCACGTTCTACAAGGTTAACGTGGTTATGAGCAAAGTGTCTTTGAAACGCTCAGCAGTAGTTGATGGTTTCTTTTCTGTTACAACTTTGTTTGCTTCCATGACCCATGTACTGTAATACTTCCAGATTTTTTAAACCCTGCTTTGGAATTCCTGGGATCATAATAAATGGATTAAATTAAGTGTCTTGTTTTCTCTCTGTTCATTTAAGGAATCTGTCTTTCGATTTGATATTGCTCACTTTTTATTTTGTGTTGAGAGATTTAGACATAATGAGAACTGAAGAGACAGTTAAAACGAGACTTGGGAACTCAGTTCTGAGCTCTATCTACCCTGGACCTGTCCCGTGATGTTAGGCAAGACTTTGGGAACACTTTGCTAAATTTTCATGAAATGTCAGGTTTTAAGGAATCTTTGTGAATAATTGGAAATTGATTTCATGATATTTTGCTACTGAGCTCACAGGTGGTAGCTATTATTTTAGATTTCAGAGTGCAATCACAACAGATTAAATCTCCAAGCCCTAGCAAAGTAAAGGCTCTACTTTTTTTCCATTCCTTCCAGATTTTCTTGAAGTCATAGATAAGGTTTAGATTAGACAACTCCATAACATAACGGTGGAAAGCAAAGGAGTAAAACTCAAGAGTAATTGGCTGCAGACCCATTTCTTCTTGAGTGAAGCTGAGTGTAAGTTTGGCAGGAAAAGAAAGTTAGATAGTAGTAATCTCATTTAGAACCCAAAATGTATATTAATTTCTCCCTCATTTGGCATGAACTTGAGGCCAGTTTCAAAAGGTTCCTGCTGCTGGGGTTTCTAGTTGGCCGGTAATGTTGAAATGTATCCAGTGTGCTTCCTTGGTCTTATGGCTGTTTTCCAGTCAACCAGCTGGAACCTAATTGCTCTTTTTTCCCCAGTTTCCCATGTGACATTGCTGATAGCGAACGTCTCATTTAAAGCTCATTGCAGCAAAGTGACTCAAACATTACCAGTACATTTTTGCTCCTGGATGCACTTTAAATAAAATCAGCAAGGCTCCCCAGATATTACCTCGTATTTCTCTGGGATTCCAAAGCCAGACCATTAAAATAATGAAAGGAAAAATGATGAGAGTAGAACCAACTTCCTGTCCGGAAAGAATAAATCAGTGTCTGTGCCTCTTTCATGTGCCTGACCCAGGACTCAGGTCTACAGAGCAAAGCCTCTGAGTGTGTTCCCAGGAGAGACTTGACCAGCTCCTAATTACACGTGTAAGAAGTGGGTCGTAGTTTCACCAGGAGCTTGTAACGGAAATGTCTGCCCATGGGAATGGGGCAATTTCCCAGCTCAGTCTCACTTTCTAATGCCAAATTCTGGGAATAGAGCCTAGTCCTCAAGTGCTTTTCGTTGTGATTTAAACACCGCTGATTTGAATGCTCCCTAGTGTCTATTATCTTGGGAAAAGGCTGCTTCCCTTTCCCGGCTCCAGACACACAGCCTCCCAGCAGTCAGTATTCAGCTGCTCGCTGCTGTCTGTCTGTCTCTGGCTGGGTCAGTAAGGGTGGTCCTTCAGGCTCTGTTTCCTTTCTGCTTTTGCTCCCTGCCTTGCTTCTGAGGAGGTGGTGTTTTCTCACGTAGGTCCTCAGTCAAAAGAATATATTTCATCCTTTTTTTTTCACCCTTTCCATTCCCCAACACAACAGTGGGTTTTTATGTTGATTTTATGTTTCAAAGCTCTGGTTGCCTTGTTGTTTCTGTGTAAACCACATCATCTCTCTTCTCAATCTGTAAAAGCTTGTAGCCTGTATTGTTGAACTGTACCATCTTGATTGTGTAGCATGTTTATGGAGGGGTTTGTCACAGCGTGGTCTGTTCCCACTGCTGCGGTGGACTATGCTGACTGGACCTACTTATCAAACCTTGTGAGCATGTAAGTGCTGGGAAGGAACTGGCCTGCTTCTATGAATTGCAAGAGTATTTCCTGAGTGTGAGCCCTCAGCCTGACACCTCTTTGCAGTGGTCCATTGTCCTTTTCCTTTCACAGATGTAGAAAATACTTTGAGCTAGATAACTGTTACACATTCAAAACCTTGTGATCTAGTTCATGCAATATTTTCAACTGTTTTGACTGCCAGGCTGTAGGAGAGGTAAGGACAGTTTTAAGGGAGAGCCTGGAAACTTTTCAAGCTAGTGGTTTCTCTTGCCCTGATCCAATACAGACATTATAGGGAGCTGCTGCGACCTTTCTGCAGAGAAGTCATTGCACTGCAGAGCTCTACAGGGCTGAGCAGTCATTTCTCCTCCCCGTGTAACTGAACCAAACCGAGCCTGCAGCCAATCCACAGCAGAGAATTTATTGACTGTCTCTGAAATTAGGCAATTCTGTTAATTGTCTTCATTTTCCAGGACTCTGTCATTCTTTTCCTGAACCATTAGTGGCACAGCTATTTGTGTGCCAGCATGAGCTGCCTGGAAAAAAAAGCTAAAATTGAACAGCAAATGAATCAAAGACAAGGACAGATACCTCTCAAAGATAATTGCATTCAGATATCCTGGGGAGCCCTTACAAATCCCTTTTCAGCTTCCACAGCTCTTTTCCCTCATTGTGGCTTTAGTTTGAGGGATCTCTATTAAACAGCAAGACATTCCGAAACAATGCCAGCAACGAGTCAAAAGACTTCTTTCCTTTTTCATGATGTACCTCCCCAGTGCTCTCTAGCCATAGCAAACTCCCAAGCAAAGACATTTTGCATTATTTTTTATTTCTAAGGGTCAAAGTGGTTGGAGTAGCTCCGCCTTTCCCATCTACAAAGCACTAGGACATTGGTGGGACATAAAGAAGGAAACCAGCCTGTTCTTTTATTCAGAGTTGGCTTTTTTTTTCCTTTTCTTCGCAGCCGGGATGTTAATCCCTGTACCATTTCCCACAATGGACACGTGGTCTGAACTTGGACATGTTTTAAGTAAATGCAGTGGGAGTCGATAATTGCAAGTTGTTGTCTACACAGAGTTCCTAGACAAGAAAGTCACCCAATATTTTTAATACACCAAACTCATGACACTCAGTATACACATTATGTCTTATTTACATGTCATTTATCCATACTTACTTGAAGTCTGTGGTATCACAAACGCATTCAAAAAAATTATATGTCTGCTTCAATATCTCTTTGATCAGAAAAAAATAGTAACTTCCATACACAGGATTTATTGTATCGTTTAAGTGAGGTGATTCTAGCACAGCTGTAATCCTACAAAAATACAGTGCTAGAGTATAGTACACATTTTGAAAAAAACCCTGATATCTGGGGGTGAACAGTCCTCTGGCAGTTTTGGGATACCATCCAGCATTTTCAGATTTGGCAAACTGGAGAACACACTTAAAGAAAGACAAAAGAAAAAAAGAAATTGAGAGAAATAATCTTGGGAAATGTTGACAACAAAATAGACACTGATAAAAAACAAACAGTTTTTTTGTTTTCAAACATATCCAAAATATATTTGTATTGTTCGAAATCTTGATTTGTCATTTGTTGCAGATTTTATCTGATAAAGAACTAATTAAAAATTTTTAGGTTTCACTCTGTTGCACAATTTTTATATCTTCAGTTTTGGTAAAGCAATGCAAGTATCTGCATTTTTAATAGAGTTGAACCAAACCAGTTGTCTCATGCAAAAGAGAGGACATAGTGTTAGCGTGGACTGAATTTCCTAGACTGCTGAGAAGCTAAGATTCAGACTGCATGAAGTGCAACTCAACTTTTATCCTGTGATAGAGAAATCAGGCTGTCTGCAAACCTTTTTGCACTTCTGTTTCTCCCAAAGAAACTAAGTCCCTTTTTTTTGTGGGCATGCCAACATACATGATTCTATGATTCTGTGATGCCAAACCGAAATGAATGGCTCTACCTCCTAATATACTGTCCCTTTTAAACAGCACAGTAGTATCTCTAACCTCCGTCATGAAGTCTGCTGTTTTCTTTTTCAGAAGAGTTTGATGGAGCTGTAGCCTCCCCGTAAGCATTGCACTGGGTGTTAACCCACGTGCTATGGTATTTGCTCCTGTGCCTTTTGAGATGAGTGTGGACTCCAGTGCTCAGACTCAGCATGTAACTCAGGGCTTTATCTGCGCTTGAAAATGCTTCACTCTGTCTTCCAACACTGGCAGTGAACGTAATACCAGAGTTATCTATATTTAATTGCCTTAAGAACTGGTAGGATTGGGAGCAGAAACATAATCAGTAAGTTTTAAAAAGTGTTTTTCAGCTTTTCTTCTCCTAGACCTTTTGATATGTAAATAAAATGTGAAATCCATTATTTTAAATTTACTTTTTAACTTTCACCTTGATATCTACGTATCTTCCTTTAGAAAGCACAAGCATCACCATCACGCTGTCAAAGGGATGCGACTAGACCAAAGGAAAAAGCCTACTGGAAACTCAGAAAGGTTTTCATTAAACACTTCCTTTAAAACTTCTCTTTTTTTTTGCCCCATCCCGGGAAGACCTGACGTCTTAGACACGTGCTGTAAGGTTTATCTCTAAAATATCAACAATGCCTTCTGTAGATGGCTGACTTGACTCTGTGTTTGTAGTGAAAAAACACGCAACCATGCAGATTTCTGAAGCATTCAGAAGGAACACACTTCATTCCCCTTTCTGACCTGTGTGCAATTTTTTTCCTGGCAACTGGGTTTTGGGGTCAAAGCAACTGGGGAAGAACGGGCTAGGGATGGGAGTGTCAAAACATGCATGAGACATAGAATAAATTATATTCCCCTGAATTGTCTACTCTATCTTGGATTTGAATTTTCATTTCCAGTGTCCAAGGCAGCTCTGTTAAGTCTGCACTACACTGCACTGCCTGCAACGTATACCTATGCGGAGTGGGGTGTTCAAGGCAGCGCAACTTCCACAGTGCTACAACAGAGATGAGAGAATCCAGAAAAATCAAATGAAAGTAATGTAGTTTTCTCTTGGTTTAGCTCCCATCTTTCAACACATCCTCCTGATTCCATCTCTGACATGTAATGCAATTTAGACTCCTTTCAGAATACACGAGGGATGCAATGAGACTGAAGAGAGTTTGTGTAATAGGTAGTTTCTATTAATAAAAGGGAATCTAATTTATCAGCCCTACTCACTGTCTCTAAACTTGATCCATGGACTTAGTTCAGTTCAAGAACTGCCAGTCGTGATTAGAAAGCCTCCTGGGCAGTTTCTGAATATTTTGTGGCTTTTATCAGATACTGGCTCACCAGCCCGTGTTCCTGGAGCGTTTATGATAGTTGAGACTATGGGAAAATAAAAAGTTTGCTTGGGAGAGCTTGTTGTATTTGAGATCCTATTCCTTTTGAACTCCTTCACAATCATTTCTTTGTATTGTTCAACTTTTCTTGGCTATGAGATGGTAAGACTTACAGTTGTCTGTATCTTTCTTGAAATTCACAGGGATTCCTCTTGAGTATAAGGGATTCAAGTGGAGTATGTCTGAAGTCTGATATTCCACTTAGTGTCAAAATGTTATTTTCAGCAAGTGATAAATGCTCAATCTGAGGTATCTTTGGCAGCTGTTTGAAGGATGTAAAGTGGTTTTTATTGACATTTAGTTCTCTGCATCTGTAAAGCATAAAGCATATGGCATCACTGATCACATCAGTAATATTATATACTTGTAAGCCAACACAGGGATGGCTCTTCATGTAGTCGCAGTCATGGCAACTTAGGGCTTCCAATGAGAGATACGAGAATTTGATTCCTTGGGACCTGCTTTCACACTAGTTTTACATTTATGTCATTTTTGCCTATCCATGGACTGCAAGATCAAATACCTACATTTTATACTCTCAGCTTTCTTTACATTGTAGAATGGATACATGGTTATTGTTGTTCTGAATATTAGAACTTCCCATTTACCTAGACATACAACAACACAGCAGCAATAGATGGATTGTAAAAATATAGCTGTCGTGGTCATATCTGGCCTCTCTTCTTGGGTTATGTTCCACCATCTCTTCATATACATTCCTTCAGTTTTCAACAATTTTTCCTTTTAGCAAAAATATCACTGAACTTGACGAGACTCACGCATTATCCACCAGGAATAAAGGAGACATCACCTGACCTTCTTACTGAGTATTTTCAACTTGGGAATGACATGAACTCAGAATAGCAATATACTGATGGAGTTTCAATATAACACCCCCCAGAATATCATATTTTGGCAGTTCTCAAGAGTTTGCTCCAGCTATTACTGAAGTAAATAACAGTTTTGATTTCTATGATATTGCATAAAAATAAAACCAGGATATTTTGTCTACCTTGGCAGCCTTATGGCACTTAGGTCTGTCAAAGAATTGTCGACCAACCAAAGTTTTTCCACCCGAATTAATCTTTGGAGAATCCTTTTGAAGTTTTCCACCTGGTAAAGATCACCCAGATCCTGAAATGAAAGGTTCAACTCCTGGGAAGGAAAAAGTAACAGTAATCACTTCCTATCTTTTTCTTGCTTTCTAATAACTATATCATTAAATCTTTCCATTGTCGGAATTAGTTAAAAGGTGAATCTGTTGTATTATGCTGCTCTTATACCAATTTGTGGTACCAATTGCCAAATTCACCTTAGAATCATAGTGATGCACTGCATAATTCCTTGAAAGTAAAGAAGAAAGAGAACATCTCTTCAATCTTGTGAATCTTACTGCCCAGCCCCTGCTTCCTCTTTGAGTGGGCATGCCTGTGTGTGTGCACAGGGTCAGAACCCAAATTACAATATATTCCAGTGGTTCTTCCAGCTTGTTAAAACCTGCCGGTTTACAGGGTCGTGGTGCCAACCTGAGCTTTAAAACTGCTAAGTGCAAGGAGCAGCTGGCACAGTATTATTTGTCTTATTTACTACTACAGTACAGAGAGTTAATGAGAAAGTTTTACAGCACAGTTTTCCCAGTTCTCTTGCAGCTTCTTTTGCCACTTCTCTGTGTCAGTTACTTGTTTTCTTTTTTTCAAAGTATGTTCTTCTCCTCTGAAAAATAGCTCTTCTTCTGACGGCCCTGCTCAGAAAAAAAGATTTACAATAGTGGTTGTGATATGGAACTGGCACTTAGTTACTTGCTGAAAGATTATATATACAGCTGGGAAGATATCTGAAATGAAGAAATATATATAATATTATAGGTGCGTAGGTTTCCAGGCTTCTAAGAAGTAAATTAATGTGAAGATTTTTCTACCATTTCTGGGCCCATAATTCAGCAAGCAATGTAAGGTCATGATGATTTGGTACCTGGTTACTAAGTGACATTTCTTCTACAGCTCAGAATAAAAGCTTTTTCTAAATGGTTCTAAAATACTGTTTCTACATATTCTTTCACATGCTATGAGTTTATATAATAGTTATGTAGTTATCCTTTAATTGTCTGGAGAAAGGGATATGTTTGTAACTTGCAGCCCACTGACAACAGCTGCAACTTGGATAAACAGTCATACTCAAAACCTCATTTGTATTAAGAATGACACATGCTGAAGACAAAATCCTAAGGCCCACTGAAATGCTTAGAGCTATGGACATCTTCAAATTCCTACCTAAAGCAAGGACAGTATGGAATTTTTCCATTGTTTAGTCCCAAACATGCAAACACTGGATTTTAAAATCCACCTTTTATTCTCTATTCTTGACTGTGTCTACAGATTGTAATTGGGCCAATTCAGTTTTAAAATAAAATATATGTGCCACCATTTGCAGGACTGGATTTCGCTCTCATCTTCTTGTTTGGCATATGGCTATTGCATTCTGAATGGTATGTAAATGTTAATGAACTTTTGAGAGAAGTAATTGACACCACATTAATACTAAAAATTTTCAAATTACAATTCTGGCTTTTGTTTCCCATTTTCAAAATTACGAAGGGTATTTTCCTAGTGATTAAAAAAAGAAAACATGTACAATATGGGATGAAATCCTGCCCCTTTTCCAAACAATGGCAAACTCCATGATTTAAGCTCATAACATTTAAGGATATACAGTTTGAGTAAGTACCGTTAAGGCTTAAACGTGAATATGTCTTTTTGATCTTTACCTTCTCTAACTCGGGGACAATGAAGCTGATCTCCTCGAACATCATGTTCTTCTATGTCACACCAGCCAGTGTACTTGAAGGAATCAGAAGGAAGCTTAGAAAAAGCAAAATAAAGATGTAAAAGAATCAGTTAAGGTTTTCCAGTATCTGGCATTGTATTTTCCCATATTTCTGGCCTTGTTACAGTAGAAATAATACTCATACATGTTTACAATGTCTTCTGCCTTAATACCATGTGGTGTATAGCAAAATGATGTATGGAAGTGAGGATACAATGGCATGCATTTATGAATGCATATGCATGTGAACACATTTCTGGACGAGCTTACATACCATATATCCTGAACGCAACTGAGGCACTAAACCTAAATACAGAAAACCTGCCTCTACAGTCAAGAATATGAGGTTTCTGTCCATTTCATTTTTCCACTAAAACATGTTCTATAATTTCCAGGGCATCCATCTCCCAGGAGGGAGCAAGGAACAAAGTCTCTAACTCTGCCTGTAGTGTATGGAGTAGGTGTGATTTGTGTCACTGTGCCCAACAGCACCGTGATTGCCTACAGTGGGGGAATTTCTCACTGCAATGCAGCTTGGCATTTGCCTGAACTCGCAGCATTTCTTTCAGTGGAAACCATGATGGTGGAGTTGAGGTGGGAGGAGAGATGGAGCACGTACCTCTGACCCATGCCCTCCAGTTAGAGCTGAGCTATACACACGTCCAGAAGCTGGTAAATGCTGTGGGGATTCACAGTTTAGGTATAGTTTACCGCAGCCTCTTCTGGTTTACTTCTACAAATTGGCTCAAATATTGGAGAGAGATATTCTCACTGAGTATCTGTGTTGTTACCTTTCCTCGCACTCCCGGTTATGACATTTTATAGCAAATGTACACAACCTCTTCAGAATTTATTATATACTTGCTCATTGCATCCAGTTCTGTGCATAGTGCTCAAAGGCTTCCTGGGCCACTGAGTCAAATCCCTTGCCACTGCTGACACCGTATCATATCTTATTTATAATCTAATCTAGCTTTGGAAGATAAAATGAGGTAAAACGTAATCAGCTTCAAAGCTAGGGAAGAGATTTCAGCCTTGCTTACTCTTTGTCAGTGTCTCTCTTCTATAAACTTGTAATCAGACTGGTAAGCCAAACACTTACAGGGGAAAGTAGCCCAGAATCACAGTTCTGCCTGATGAATCCTCTGTTTTGTGATAAAACCCGTGGAATAGGGTGTGTATCACTTAGGATGGAGCAGCAGGATGAATAGGTTTTACAGAATTTTTGATTGCTTGTAGTCAGACCTGAGGAACTAGAGAGGAGATGTTAAACAAGTAATCAATTCTGTTCAGAGAAATGCAAACTATTTTATAATAGCAGAAAATACAGAGTAGCAAGGGGTAGGACTTACCACCAGACAATAGCCACATGATCCTGTGGTCAAACCATAGGTAGGGCAATCCCCTCCAGTCCCTTAATGGGATCTCTCACCTCAGTACCGTTTACTTACACAGATATGTGCAAACATTAGGAAAAGAAACTTACTGGCAGCTTGTTAGAAAAACTCAGTCTTGGAGAAAATGAAGACCAAGAGCTTTTTCAATAGCACGATACGTCCCCTTCTATGCTGTAAAGCCCTGCTTTTATGGATCCACGTTGTATGAAAAGGTACCTCAACTGCATATTTATTTTAATCCCCTGAGTATGTTTTAGTAGAATATCAAGGCTTCAAAGAAGAGTTGAACTTTGTTCAGTAGAGTCTTGAAGTCATATGCTTCTGTGCTTTGCTAGTTCATTGCCTAAGAACACATTCAAAAGTACATTTTATTTACCCTAAATGATGCAACTTCTCCAATTGTGCTTCAGAGAGATTGAATAATTTGCAGACTGGCAGCTGCAATTTAGAAATTTACCATGGAATACTTCAAAAACATAATTTTAACTCAGTAAGTGTGTGCATACAGCACTATAATTTGACTTTTACTGTACAAGCTTGGTGAGAGCTTGCCAGAAAGTATCAGCTGTCAGTAAGCATCATTAAAACAATTATAGTCAGGAGCAGAAATGGAGAATAAAAATGCAGCTTTAAAGTGGTCTAGTGAGGATGGTAATGAAGGTTTCATATTGAGTGTAACAGACAAGCTAAATAGAACATCAGTTAAAATTTAGGGTTACAGATTATTGGCAAATAATCATGAAGAGACATATTCTGTTGCCCTTACTAAAAATCATCAAAAGCCAGTATTACATCTTTCCTGGCTTTTGCAGGATACAAACTGCACAGAACAGTACTGACATATGGAACTACTCCTACCTTCATGCTTTATGGTTTTTTTTTAATGGGATCAAACCAACCACAGTAAACTGTAGGTGACTTAAAGGAAGCTGAGCAAGCTCAGCGTTTCTGAAAATAACAGCTATTTACTCAGGCATTTTTTGAGATCATCTTGAGGCAAACAGACCATTTTCATGTGTGTGTGCTGCTACAGCTCAGCAGGCATCCACACACACAGCAACCCTGTGAAAAGAGGATTTACATTTGGTCAATATAAAAAAAAAAAAAGTGCTGGGAACTCTTGCTTAGCCCTGTCTTGGTATTTGTTTGCTTCTGCTTTCTTGTATGTTAAATGAGGTCATAGCAGAGAAATGTGTAGAAATTCTTTTATATTTAAGACAAAGATCTATTATTCTTCTCAATTTTGGAAGCAATTTTTTAGGATGTATTCAAACGACTATTTATAAGTGCAAGACTTTTGAAAACCTACCTTCCTCTCAGCTAGATACTACCTCCTCTGCTGAGACATGAATATACATTCCTAGTCTCTTGAAATTTGAGATAAAATATTTTAGCTGAACCATTTAATGTGATATCTATTCCGATCTTTTGGCAGAAGCCCACTCACAAAATTCTGTATCGGTAATAGAAAATAAAACATAAATTTTCAGAATCAATATAGGATAGATAAGACTTCTCCAATCAGGTGGGTAGTGAGATTTCTATTGGAAAGAGTGACAGAAGGAAGCATTTTTCATCTCAAAACTGCCTGAGTTTAATAAGCACCAGCTGGACCCTAACATTATGTCACAGAAGATTTTTCTGAAGGAGCAAGTGCAACGCTGCTTTTCTCTCCCTTGCTTTGTTTTCCTTACTATTTTGCTGCAAAATTGATGCAAAAGAAATGGCAACGAATGAGGCAGGATGCAATTCCAAACAATTACAGATCACACAATACATGAAAGTAATAACATTTTCTGCCTTGATTGTGAGGCCCTTCGGCTGGATATGAATCTCCAATGACACCTCTGGGAGCAGCACACTAGATTATGTCAAGCATTAGGGGGAAAAAAATTAGATTCATGATGTCTGTCCAGGCTGAGTCATTTCCTCTCACTTTGCCTGCAGTAAAAAATTGGTGGTTATCATAAATCATAGACCTAAATTCTTATGAGAGAAGAATTAATTTCACTAATGGAAACCCTCTGTGGCAACAGCATTCCTCCATTCTCTCTCTTCTTGTGGGGGGGACAGGGCGGGTATCTATGATGTCTTTTAAACAGAGATACTTGGCCATATTTTAAGTATCCTATAAAAGAGGATTGGAAAGAAAACTTAAAATCGTAAGGGGAAAAATCTTGTGTGACTAACTTCTAACTTCTAACTTCAGTCTAGTTGTTCATACCATGGCTACAGCTTTGCCACTGATACCAAATCCAT
The DNA here is from genome assembly GCA_008921705.1 of Burhinus oedicnemus. Taxonomy (NCBI): domain Eukaryota; kingdom Metazoa; phylum Chordata; class Aves; order Charadriiformes; family Burhinidae; genus Burhinus; species Burhinus oedicnemus. The sequence continues at coordinate 1,295,186 of VFFE01007869.1, forward strand.
GTACAAACTTTCAGAATACTCAAGCCAACATTAAACATCTAAAGTCTCCATCTGGTTAAAGTGTGATTTCTCCCACCTAGCTGCAGTTGCCAGCCTGCAAATCCAGGCTTAGCAAATTTTCTTGGCTCCTTCTACAGTCAGTGGAGACAAGTGGGTATGTCCAGATACCCAGGTACTCAACCCAGCCTTGATGCCTATTATTTTGAGCTGGAGTGAACCACAGTCCACACTGTCAACATGAGGAGCCCACAGGCTTTCCCGAGAATGGACATAACTTTGAGGCACCTGAAGTTTGATGAGGAGGATCCCACCTTAAGTGCCTAAAAGGTGCTTTGAAATAGCAGGACCTCTGATCACTTAAAAAAAGCTCAGGAAATCATTCTGTTCCATGTAACATCATTGAAATATACAAAATAGCCATTTCATCTAAATAATTAAACAAACAAAAAAAAATTAATATGAGCTGAATAGAGGCAGCGTGGATTGTGGGGGGTAACTGAAAGTACCCATGACTAACCCAATGTATTTTATGCTTTTTTCTCAGTGGAAGTCCCAGTGGGGAATTAAGTGGTTGAAATATTTTGTAAACTGGAAGGAATGAGAACAGAACGGCTACTGCATTTTTCAAAACATGATTCATGAGATATCAGGCCATATCTTGGAAAGTCATGCCCTCCTATAGAGCTCACTGTTAAAAGTCACACATTATCAAGATGCCACTGTCAGTCGTGTGTCTGTGAAACGGGTCTGCCTCTCCTCACACTGACATCTTGGCAAAATTTTCATAGGCAACAAAATGCTGTAAGTTTTCTAACTGCAGTGCAAGTACATTTGAGTCCAGCTGACTTTAAGGGTGGAATATACTAAAAGCCCATGAAATACTTTGAAGAGCTATAGCTGAGCTGCTTCTGAAACTACACCAGTGAAAGATATTCTGAGCAAAAACCATTCCTCCTGTGTATTATTTTAGATATTTGGCTGCTAAGAAAAGACAGTCAGTCAAAAGATTCCTTTCTCCTGACACAACCAGCAGTCTTGATAAACAAACATTTTAGACTGTACAGCACAGGTTCAGCTTTGCCTTATGGAAAATGGCAAATGGAAGAGGGGTAAAGATAAAGAAGGTTATAAGCAAACTCTTGCAATTGGGATTTGAAAAGCTTTTGTCCCAGTGTTCTGAGCAGTTTTGGGGTCTGGTCTAGCTTCCAGTAGTCTTATCCCCAGCTACTTTTCATGAATCAGAAGCCTCAAGCAGGCTTAGCTTTCACTGAACCATGGCTGCTTTCCCCACAGATCTGAAATGCCCTTGATAAAAGATTTGGGAACAAGTAGTACGGCTATTTATACTACTTCTTCACATATTCAGAGTCAGAATTCCTATGGTGCTCGTTACAGCTTCACATCCCACCAAATCACAGAACATGTATGATGGAAAGGCCCGTGCTCCCGTGTGGTTGACCCCAGTGGAAATCTGGTCAGATAGCTGTTTAACAACAAAGTGCTCCAAGCTCTTTCAGCCCTGCTACTATGGAAATGAAAAACATGGACCATTCTAAAGGAATCAAACCTAATGTATTTTATGCTCATCTTAAAGAAAAAGAAAAAAAAAAACAAACACCAAATAAACTAAGAAAAGGGTGACAAACCCTCCCAAAGCAAAGAGTTCTCATATCTAGGTCAGAGCTGCTGATTTTGCATAGTCTCTAAGAGAGCTGGTTATGGATCTGTCCAAACTACTTGCACAAATAGCTGTTCGCTTGCATGATACAAACCCTCAGTTATTTATGTTGTCTCAGTCAATTGCACATGCCAAAGCCGATCACCAGAAATGAACTGCAGGGTTAACTTACAAATGCAATTTGTATAGGTATTTAAAAGACAGCAAACTCAGAATTCAGGTTGTGCTTTGTTCAAAATGCACACAATTTACTGCTATGTAGCAGCTGTTACTTGTATACAAACATTTATTATGAGAACTCTCTGAACTTAGCATAGTAGAGGACTTGGACATAGTGTTTCCATGCTCTGTTACCTTGCATTTACTTTTTATAGGAGTTTTATGAGACATTATGCAACATTTTGAAGCAGTTCTTTTGAGCGTAATTTAGTGATAAACACACCTGTAAGTTATGGTTACAATGTATCCTTGCTGTTAGGTGTATCATCAATTATCTTGCTTTATGCATCATAAAATTGCCCCCCAAAAGACATAATTAACATAATTAGGTCTTTCACCATAATTATACATTCCTAGTATATCAACTAAAATTCCATGCAGCTCTTCATGGATCTAACTTACAACGATACAAATGCCACATCTTAATTGATGTGCCTTTCACACATTTTACAACAAATTACACATTTTTGTTGAGACACCTTTTGTCTTTCAGTAATCAGCCAATGACACCAGGAAAAAAAACATTTTTCTTCCTGTTTTCACTGCACAACAATCTCCATCAGCGATACAGGTTGGTACGTTTTAAAAAGACACTCAATCCTGTAACACTATCTTTGTTGTCAAAGCATGTCAAGCCAGCTGTGCAATGACTACAGTTACGTCTCTTCTTTCACCCTCCTACCTTTCAGACATGTCTTGCTGTTGCATAAAATCCTCACATCTTGCATAAGGCTATTTGTCTACAGTCAAAGCTTATCTTCCCATCTTTGCCCCTGCATAGAGAGGTAGTTCAACATCCTCTGAAGAGAGGTAACCTGCAAGGATCCTGGCTGGGGCTGTATGGATTCACCGTCTCCAAGGAAACACTGTCACCTCGCAACGCAGTCACGTTAGGAGGTATTGTTACCAATCTCTTAAGCACATCAAACAAATTCCTGTGCTGATCTAGCTGGTATCAATGAACCGTCATTCCAGAAGGTGGCTAAAGATAGGTTGGCGATACCTGTAGCAAGATATGTGATCATCCAGATGAATCTCTGGTGTGCTCGCTCCAGTGACTTCACTTTTCTGAATTGCATTCACAGTTTTGCCCACATGAAATTTATCTTTTCTTTACCTAAAAGATCCCTTGCTCCATTAATGGCTGTAAAATGTCTTATTAATTTATCCAAGAACTTAATAGATACTTAAAGAGTCTCATATTTTATGTCATGTTCATGAAAGTTCTTCGTGAGCATCTCTTCACTATGTTGACTGTCCTTGCCCCATTTGGACGTGCTCAGCCATTTTATAAACAATCTTGTAGGCTTCCTTCTTCGAGTTTGCATTTGAGAATGAACACAAGAGACTCTTCTGTTGGTGGGAACTGACAGGTCTGTTTTGTGTCTATTTTTATATTACACTATTCTTAAAACATTAAAGCTACAGGTTCAGAGAATGTCTAGTGAAGCTATTTGTTTTGAAATGTGTTTGATATAATGTTCGTTTGGTTCACTCAGACAAAGTGTAGACGCTGGCAGTGTGCCACCGATGGAACTGCGGCAGCCCAATATCGTTACGGGCATTGGCTAGTCCCTGCTGAAGTTTACAGATGGCTTTTAAACTCTCACAGTAGTTACGGGAACCAAGTTTCAGTGCTGTGCTGTGTCAGGTTATAATAGAGCAGTCAATCATGCCCTATTGATCTGCATCTCCCACATTACAGGCACAGTTCCTTCTTCTCTTGAGCTCCTAGGCTCCACACCGAAAGAAAAAGGGATAAATAGATTAAGATCAACGTGGAAAAAAGTACACAATAAATGCCTCTGCCCAGGGATATTCAACTGGAAATACCATATAGTCACAAACCTCTGTGGCTCAGCCTTCCTACCTTTCAATTGCTTCACAGAAAAATTATTCTCTATCCTCCCATTCCTTCAGATTTCTCTTTCCTCTTCCTTGTGGTCATTATAAGGGCTGATCATTATAAAATCTTTCTGTGCAGTAAGGCATGTACTTTCCCCAAGAGTGACTGAAGTCTCCAAAACATTCTCTTAGAAATTCTGCTGGCAAACTTCACTGTGCCAGTAAAGTACAGGACCATAATGTTTACCAGAAAATTTCAGCTCCTATGCAAAGGCATTTTGTGGTTACAAATGTTGAATTGTGAGACCATTACCTGAAATTTAACAACGTAATCATTCCATATACGTTTCACTAAAACTTTAGGTGGTACAAACTGAGTTTATTACAGGATGGGCAGAGGACGGGGTATTAAGAGTTTCATCAGGTCATTTCAACATATCTTTTCTCTACCTGCTAAGAAAAAAAAAATTATTTCTAAATTAAACAAGACTGTAATTTTGGGCCTTTTTACTTACCATTTTTCCTCTATATATAAAATGAAAGGTATTAGTCCACATCACAGCCTAATGGGCTTCAGATCTTCTATGGCAAATGCATTCCTCATAAAGCATATGAAAAATTATTTACCTGCTATTTCAGTGAAATGACATATTTAAGATGGTGTCAGCCTTTCCATTACAAACACTGTTTTTCAAATCTTTACAACCTGTGCATAAGAATGTGCTTCTGCCAAGAAATTCAGCAGCATATCCCATCCCTGCAAGAAAAAAATAGTTTTTCCCACTTTATCAAATTTTGTCCAGTAATTCTGTCTTTGAAAAAGCTGAGCGGGGCAAATACAGGGTGGGTGTCAGTCTCCATCTACATTCGACTGATCGGATGCTTCCCTCCATGTCCTACAGATACAGCTGATGCACTCCCGAAATATGTATGAACGGGGCAGAATATGTCTCATCCTGAGATCTGATTAATGATGGAAACAAATCAAATTATTACGACTGCTGTAGGCCACAAGAGGCCCTATTGTTCTGGGCACCACAGAAAGCCAGTAAAATAGTTTGCTCCAGAGAGTTTGTAGTTTAATTGAACAGAGCAGACAGACAAAGAGTAGGAGAAAGGGAATAATATTATCCCTCCCCCTTTTATACAGAAATAACTGAAATGCTCAGACCATGAAATCCTGGTGCTGTGGTAGTCAACAGCAAAAATTCTGTTAATGTGACTAGGGTCAGCATTCATACAGGATTCACAGAGACTGACCTTGTTAAGATCAGACTAGATGAACAATCTGGCTTTAAAGTCTATGCATGTAAATGGTTGAGTTTTCCTGATCTGACATTATCTTAACCATTGTTAAAGAATACTTAAATGACTATTCTGTATTATAACATTTTTCTGATTCAGGGATACAGCAGCCCTGTAAAAAACAGTTTGTTGATGTAATTTCGTGTTCTTTATGTAAAATTCTTACTTTACTTATCGTTAGCTTCATACTTACTGGTGATACCAAACCATTAGGTTGATGCCACCAGTAAAATCAGATCTAAAAACTTAATGATATTATAGTGACAACAGAAAGTTAATTTCTATATTGATCTTACCTGGTTTGACTACATCCAGGAATCCATGGCATTTGTGTTGGATGAATCAGTTATATAGAGAGAATTTCTTTGAATATTTCATTAGTATTATCTGCATGGATACTCACAGGAAGCACTAGAAAACGAACACAATATTAAATGCATATATGCTCATCTGTGCTTCAGCAGATAAGCAGGCATACTTACATAAACTAACTGGTTATTTTGCTGAGTTACCTAGGCAACAAATTTCTTTTTGTCCTGCCCATTCAGGATTCCAGTAAACTATCTGACTCCCACCGGCAGGACTTGGAGAGCATTCACAGGGAAAAGCCAAGTACAGCAGAATAAAGCCTTGGACAGGAGAAGAACAGAGTTAGTGAAACATTTCATCAGGGTTGCCAGACAAAAAGGAATCAACAACTAGCTGCATAAATAATTGAAGTGAAAACTATATATGTCTGGTTTTCTAAGGTGTTATAAACCTGTGACTTCCAAGAGGGTTGGAGGGGATGTAACCAAGCAACAAGGACTGAAACTTGGTCCTCTCTTCTGGAAAAACAATGGGCTTGCAAGTCATAACGACAATATCTGGCACTGAAGACTGAGTTTTTCCAATGATTTTATGGTCTTTGGATCAAGCCATAAAAAAAGATGTTTATGGAATGAAGAATGGCATTTGTATTTGGTTTAGGGGAGACTTATTTCAGTATCAAATCTGACTTTTCTAATAAAATGTAGGTCAACAATTTCTGGATGAAGTAGACTTTTTCTGACACTAACGAAAGATCATGTATACATAATGTTTTGAGATTTTTTTCCTCAAAAGTTTCTTTCAAAAAAAGTAATAGACATAACTTGCCTTCTTTTGCATTTGGCAACTTATCTGTGGGTGCATGAAAGAGAAAAATCCTATCCCAAGTGAAGTCAGTGACATGCAGCACCCCTGTTGATTGATGTGCAATAATGATTTCTCCCATTATATGTCTCACTGAGATGAGAAGTATTTCCCCTTTCACCTTAAAATGTGGCTTTTTATATTGAATAAAACTATTGCGTCCCTTATCCACAGATGCACATCAGCTTATGCTTAACCTTTCAGCCCTTAAGAGTAATGCCATTGAAATCAACCGGAGCAGAATGAAACTTGTTTGTGCACACAGAAAGAACCCGAAAGGTATCTGCCAGATATCTGCCAGATTTTTCACAAGAGATTGAACTGAGCATTCTTTCACCGAGGTCATGGTTTAGAGCTCATTGAAATTGATAGGCAAACTGCCATCCATTTTAATGAGATTTCTGTCAGTCTTAAGTTGTCCAAATGCCATTTCTGTCTAATTCTCGAAACTTGAAACATCTTATCCAAAGCTGCCAAAACAAACAAGATCAGACATTTGATCAAGACACCCAGAGATGAAGTTTCTGATATGAGGGCAGTCTCATTTGCCTCCATCCACATCTTTATTATGAATCTCATGTTTCATCTTTTCATATGTAAATTGTTAATAATTCCTGATGGAATACAACATTCATTAAGTACTTCCTAATTTATTGAACATAAGTTTCATCAGGTAATTTTAATCATATGAAAATCATTCTAAATTCATTTTGATAAACAATTTCCTGTTGCAGTCTTGTAAGCTTCCTTTTACACTGTGTCATTTGGAGCAGTATCTCTGGTTATTCTCCTGTCTAACTTTCATCATTGCAGATGCCACCATATTTCCATAAATTGTTGTATTTATGTAACTGCTGCCAACTGCTGAAGAGTTATGTTTCCTTTTTTTGTGGAGAATTGATTACCTGAATTATATTCAAAAAATTGTTTCACTTCATCCATCAAAACCCTGCCTTCCTGAAACTCAGATCTTGCAAATGTGGGAATACTTAGGAGTCACTAGAGCACTTCTTTATTAAACTGGCTTTACGAAGTTGTCATGTGTTAGATATTTAAGATAAATAGGCATAATCTCTTTAAGTATGGAATGGAAGAACTACTGATAATACATTTGACTCATTCACACTGCCATGATCAATACCAGGAGATCTCAAATTTTTTATACTGGGCAGCCTTTCTTTTGCGTGAAATATTTTGCACCTTTCCCTCCCTTTCTCCCCAGTACCCTCCTGCCTCACCCGTACTTCTGTTTTATTCATATGCTGAAATACGTTTAGTTGTGTGCATGCACACACAATACACCAAGCTCCACCTGCACAGCAAACCCGTTTTACATGCATATTTACAGGTATGTGTATTTGCAGATGTGCATATATTGGGGTGTGATGTGTGTGTGTACATGCGTGTGCTTGTTTACACCCACATGCATACACATATGTAACTAATATGCAAAGACAGGCAGGGGAACAGAGTGTAAGTATTCTTATACAGATGGAAATTTCATGGAAGACCATTGAATTTCAGTACAAATGTGCTTTGAAACATATCTACTCTCTTTCAAAGATCTATACATTCTTACTTTTGTTTCAGTGATATAATACGTTTTACTGAACTACGCTTCTGGTTGGTGTTACTTCATTGCTGGGCCAAGATGGTAAAAACTACCCAGCTCTACATACGCTAAGGAGTGAAAGACCAGGAAAGCATGCAAAAGCAATACAGTCGAATGACAAACATAATTCGGTTGTTTAAAATTCAGAGACACCTGCCTCCATTGCAACCAAAGAAGGAACTTAGAACTATGAACGTGTATTTATTTACAGGCAGAACCTGTTCCTGACAACTCTGATTTTTTTATCCCTACTCTGTTCCTAAGTCTTATTGCCAAAAAAGTGTAGTTCAAATGAATGTCCTGTTATTCACTGTCTGCAAGGATAACAAAGATGTTCTCTCGCTGAAAACAGAAAGGAGGGCCTCCTGTGATCATGGGCAAAAGAAGAGAGAAGCGTTACAAGAACCAGCTATTTTTATTAAAGGTGTTTTGTTCATGCAGCTTTTGTCAGGAAATCCAAATAATTTGCTCTCACTTGCTTTCAGTTTGAAAAAATGGCTGCCTCGTGTTACGAGAAAGGAGAAACAGCCTTGTTTCTCTCCAGTGCTTCTTTTATAGGAAGGAGACAGACACACTGTAGCTATCCACAATTCCTGCATTTAAAGCTAGAAACTGGCATGTCCTGCCAAAAGAAATTAAATGTAATGAAAATGTGTTTCTGGTCAGAGACTGCATTTGCTGTATCACAGTATATGTGTCCTAAGGGTTACACGGTGTTCTCCTTTCAGCAGTGCTGGGGGTATTTAAGCATTCTTGGGACTGATTTTCCATTACTTTGTCTCAGCTACGTATTTGTACCTGCTGCTACCCAGGTGTGAGTGCTGGCCTCAGCAAACAGGGAACTTCTGAGTAACAAGCATTTTGCATTCACAAGGCACAGGTCTAAATATCTATTTTCAATCAGGTTTACTGACTTCAGTAGAAGAGGCATTCCTAACTCATATATATTCAAAAGACACGAATATCTTAAAGTATCTCCAGCTGGATGATGCACCTTCCCCTTACTCTACACAACCCCATCTTTCCACCCAAGTTCTGGTACTGTAGGACACCACATCTGTTGGCGGGACTTCCCAGAGCATGTGTATGTAATCACTGATAAGGGGAGTGCACCATCAATATGTATTAGTCTTTCCTGCCAACTGATTAGTTTCAATCAGGGTCCAGTAAAGGCAATCCACTGGCTTGAAACAGAATGACTTCATCCAGTGCTTCTCTCCTCTGCTTTAACTGTTTTCATCCAAAATCCCCTCTGAAGACAAATCTAGACTTTTTTCACAGGTTTGTTTCCCCCACCCTTACATTTTGCGTTAACAGAGATGAGGTGACATAAGCAGCAGCTTTTCTTTAAGGAAAAAAAAAAAGAAAAAAAGATTAAAAAACATACTATTCAGATCCATCCTAATCTTTGGACTTCAAAGAGGTTAAGTCCGCTGCTGGCCTAAAGGCGGGTTATGGAGGTGCTGTTAAATTACTTTATGTCACTATATTCTCCAGTCACAGACCTGCCAGGCCACAGAACTAGTCTCAAACATAAACTAAACCTGTCTTTCAGCTGCTGCACTTCACCTGGCTCTGCCAGCTCCGTGCTACATGCCAGCAGTTAGGAAATATGAATTTTCTTTTCTCCTTGAGTTGCACTGGGGGAAGAAGGGGGCCCTGTCTTCAGCAGGAAACATTATGTGCTGTTGTTGGTTTTTTGGGCAAGCAAATCTTACCAAAAAGTGAAGTGACCAGATATAATTCCCTTGATTAAGGTAGTTTAATATTTCTCCTGATACTTGTACTTTAAAGTGTTCTTTCAGGCCTCAGTTTTTTGCAGTTGAACTGTGAAAGACCAGCAGCTGAGCTTCAGTAGTATTCCTCCCATTTTGCACGCTGCCTTTGCTGTTTTGTAGAGCTGCCAAATACAAAATGAAGCTGCAAGAGTGTGTTTGCTCTATAGCTAGCAAGGCATGAAGTACTTCTTTCTACAGCTGTGGAGTACATCCAGAATATTCATAACAGTGTCACAGGAGATGTGATTCAATGTGTGACATTTAGTGTGCTATTGTGTGACACCAGATGATTAACGCTCACAGCAAAACACAGGCTGGTTTAAATAAACAAAATTAAATATATTTTTATGATTATAGAAATCATGTGTTACATCTCTGAGGGAACATCAGCTGCTGCTCCCAAATACTTTATATTTTTTTGGCTTGTTTTTAAATGCTTTGATTGCTCAGTGGGTTTTCCTACCACATAAATCCATTGACACTTTGGCCCAACGAGGCGAGTCAGTGATTTGGATGGTAGCTTGGGACACAGTTGGTAGCTGCCCATCAGTCTCCATCTTGTTTTTGATCAGCAATTTACAGTGTCATATTGTTCCCATTTCCAGCCTTAGAAAGACATCATGAGAGTTTAAAAGGGTGGGGACCTTAACCCAGTGCCAAACTAGCACGATTCTTCCTTCCCTGCCCCAAGGGCATTAGACCAACTGTACTTGTTGGTCACTCAGCGTGAGGGTTCCTTTCTCCGTTCCGGCGATGTTATTTTCTGTAGAATGAGGCACTTGGGCTACAGTCAAATGGGTGGATCAGGGATCCGTTCTGAGTCCAGCGTGAGCCCTGGCAGTGCTCCAGCCACACATTGGAGAAAAACTGTATGATTCAAACCACTATCCCTCTGCATCTTCCCCTCCATGGGAAAGAAATGCAGGCATGCGAACCACTAGACCATATCACATGCTAGTCAGGTCCTCTCTCTGGTGATCACAGGCACAGGACCCAAAAGGAGTACCAGCCTCACAGCAGAGGCAGAGCCACCACCTCTCTCTGGATCTCAGATCTTAGCTGATAGGAGGTAAAATAGCATTTACCTACACAATAGCCTTGCCTGATGTGAAGCAAAATTTTGACCTTCAAGCTTCTAGGTAAGTTCTGAGATGGAGGGCAGGAAGAAAGACTGATTTCATACTCCTCTACCAACCGTGTTGGGGAAAACTGAGTCCTGACTGCTGTGTCTGCGCAGGTTTAGTGTTACAGCAGCCTAAGTCACCAGCAGCATCATTGCCATACTTACAATGGCATGACACACAAAAGCACAATACTCATAGATTTATTAGGAGACTGTGCTTCCTATATGTCTGCGCTGAACGTGAACTCACCTGCAAAATGAATAATCTCCAAGCTCCATTTAAAAATAAAGGCTTTGTATAGAAAATCTAAATAATAAGCAGGGCTTTACAGTGCTGAAGGAGATACAAATGTAAAACGTTTTCCACTTGAAAACCTTTGTCTATGGAGTTGTCAGGATGCGTTTCCTGTGGAAACAGCGAAGACTTCGATCTGCCTTTTTCCTGAATACTGTTCAGATTGTCAGGCTTACAATGAAGGGCAGAAAATGCGCTGCCAGATGGTTAATGGCCCTTCTGAAAAATAGCCTTCTATGTTGCTTTTTGGAAGTCACTTGTCATGGAACTTTCATAATATAAGCTCTGTACTCTTGTCGTTCATAGAAGGAAGAGTATTTTAAGCAAGTGTTATCAAGGCTAAGAGAGCCTGAATTAACTCGTCTTAATGATACTTCTTAGTGCGCTGCCAATAAATCTACTAGCAAGTCGCTGTATCTAGAAAATACATGCAAAGAAATACAGAGGCAGCATATAAGGGAACGAGTTCTGCCAGCTCCTCAAATGGGGGTCGTGGCTACTCTTTAGGTCCGTCTGTGTTGACAGTGGCTGGGTGGCTGGTGAGCTTTGCCCCTGCCCATTGTGTTAAACACCCATATCCCTTGATTTCCCCAGGATTCTCTGCCTTCATCTGTCTGCTTATATTTACCTTAGAACTTCTCTGTGCAATGGCTGTAGGCAGAGGAATATGCTGCCAACGGTCTCAGGGGGCCTGAATTCATCTCATTTAACTTCAGGGACCTACAGACAGGAACCTAGCCAAGCTAGGCTCCCTCAACACAGACAGGCAAACGACTTTTTTATTCCATTATAGGCATCCTGCACCAAGGAAAAGTCCTCCAGCCTCTAAAAGAGGCACAGAGTAGTTTCATTATTTTTTACTATCTTATGGGTTTATACAAAGATACTTAGGTTAGGTTTTGCTTACTTGTTATAACATCATAGTAAAATAGTAACAGTATTTGTGATTCTCATTATAAGCCCACATTTAATGGAGTGCATGCACATGTGCACACATGCTAAATACAACTTTATCAATTCTGCATCTTGCATGCCTATAGTCTTGACTTTTTTTTTTTTTTTTTGTAGAAACACTGTGAAGAGAAGTTCGTTTCATATTTTCAGGTAAGTGGCCTGTAGTCATTTTTGCAAATTGGGCAAAAATTGAGTTCTTACTAAGAACACAAAATCACAGGTATGTCAGTCCCCACCCAGTGCTTTGTAGTCAGGCTTCCGGGCATAGCCTGAGAGAAATCTGCACGTGGCCCAAAACTGCCTGAAACTAATGGCAATCTTTTTTCTATGGACTACAAAGCGATTTGGAACAGGGTCCGGATGACTCCGATTAAATTTAGCTTTTTCCTATGATGCTCTTTGCTATGGGTGTTTTGGACACTATATGATTGTTTGCTTTATTTAAACATTTAAGATTATGGAACTAGACATTCCTTAATTTCTGCTCAGAGGTAACTGCACTTTGTCCCTTAGGATGGCTTACGCCTACCTTGTAATCATCATAGTGAAGAGGAAGAACTGGTAACATCCTCAGCTTTAAGTGCTTTATACAAGGCAAGCTATTTTTCTCATGGTTCCAAGCTCTGTGTCCCACATTCGTCATGATTCAAGAGGTCATTAATCAAGAGATCACCTCCTCAGAATGCTTTGTTCCATAGATGTATACATGTTAAACTTGGAACAACACTGGAAAACAAATGAATTAAAAGTATTCCAGGTTAGTCTGTTTTACTTGCACCTTATGAAACTGTAGCACTGAAATATTGTTACAGTTTGCAAATAATTTATGTTCAAAAAATCTGAAGTGAATTTATAAACTGGAGCACATTGTCTCTGATTTCTCATTTTCCTTAGACTAAAGAGAAAATTCTGTAGAGGAAAAAAAATCAATGGAGACACATACGTAAAACAAGCAGCAGCAACATTAGAATTGGCGTCTTTCACCTATCTGTGGGTTTCACCGAGGGCTTTAACAGCAGCTCAGCTGATGAAGATATATCCTTGGTTCTGAGCTGGCAGGAGAGTTTTATACGGTCCTGCTCCTGGAAAATGACAGACTGTCACTACATGCTGGTAATTCCAAGCTGCAGCCTAACCCAAAGAGGAGTCCCAGGGAGAGCTGATGAATTTTAAGACTAGTATTTCTCTCGTAATAATCTTCAGAAATTTTATTAATTTCTGTATCAAACTATGCCAGCTTTCTGGATGTTACCTATAGAAATATGCCATTTACAAAGTATATTGACAACTACAAAAGCCTCAAATAAATAAGCTTTTTGTATTGGACTGTTGTTTACTCATGAGATTTGACATTGTCCAGACCATGATCCTTACAGGTCTCAGGGCAAGATGGACTTCTTGATGTCTTTTATTTCTTAGCATGTTTTAATATATTTCTTTCATTCTGTTCAGGCAATGCTATCAGGCAGTTACCACTTATAAGCATTCCAACATTGCAAACTGCTTGGTTTTAAAACATGACTCTTAATACAGACATGTAAATACAGTAAAAATGTTAAACTATGATTGAGTCTAAACTCTTTTGGTAGCATTAGAATACTTGAAAGAATGGTTGAAGCCCATCTAAACAAATTGTTCTTAAAGAAGAAACAGAATTTTTCCATGGCTGATTCCAATCCCTTAATGAGAGCGCAAAAGACATGACTTAGACACAATCCAGATTTCCTCTGGTGGTTGTGGGTTTTTTTTGTTTGTTTGGTTGGTTGTTTTTTTCCTCCTTACTTACTTAAAAGCACTTCTACACAAATACGGAATCATTTTCCTGTAGGAATTCTTCCCTCAGTTTGTCCGTACTCTTGTCCATAACTCTTCCATACGGAAGAGAAGATGTGCGCTTATAAGAGCTACATAGTAAAACAGCTTATCAGTAAAGCATGGGTCATATCTGGAACATCATTCATATTGTGATTCAGTGTGGCTGAAAAGATAAAAACTCAGGCAATGGGCTAAATTCCCGAGCTGCAGGAACAATTTCAACCTTTTTCCTCGGCCAGGTCCTAGTAGACCTAGAATTTTACTACCACTATCTGCCAGATTAGTTTCCAGAACAGTGTTGCAAACACATCATTAAGAAAAAAAGTCTGAGACTATTTGATCGCAGTTGAAAGTGGAGAGTTCCATGAAGATTTTTGCATACCGTACTTTTAGGAACAGCTGCCAACGTTTTGAGCTTTGCTGTGCTTGGTTTGGAGTTGCACCTATCTGAGAAGGATTAACTGCCCGACTTCCAGGCACAGGCATTAACAGTTTGGAGGCTGCATTTGTAAGGCATTTTGGAAAAGTCTGAACAATTTCTAAAACAGCAAGTGGAGCTGAGACTCACCTGTTGTTTGGATAATACCTTTATCTTCACCACCTTTCTCCATTTACCTACCTGCCAGTGACTGTGAATTAGTCTGATATTCTTCATTAGCCTTACAGCCTTGACTGTGCTATTGTATATAAACTGCAATTTAAACTGTATTTTATTACATGACTTCTATCTTTTTATTTGGTTTGCCTAATGCCTAGAGCAATTGGTCCATGGCTTAGCCTTCTAATTAGTGCTGTGAAATTAAAAACATTCATGTGGATACTGTTGTAAGAGCAGTACTATACAAAGAGAACGTCACTTTAGAAGCCCTGGTAGATGGGGGTAACAGATACGTCTTGTTGTTCCTGAGTTTTACAGCACCAACTATGTTTGTGTATTGCGAATGGTTTCTCATGTGTTACTTTGTTTTATAGCCCTTAACCAATGTCAGCTGGAAACCAAAGACAAGCTACTGAGCCAATTAACAAAGGTCCCCAGTAAGCAGGCAGAGCCTTCATTCTGTCTGGACCCCGGTAACTACTGCAGCTTGATCCAAAATTCTTGGAGACTGCAGAAAGTTTTACAAGCTAAATTAATGTACAATTTCTTATCAACTGTGTCTGTAGACGCAGAGTAGCTCACAAGGGAAGTCAACTCACTTCTTGCTGGTATTATCTGAGTTACTAAGGTACTGTTTTCCTCCTCCCTGGCACTGGGTTTTGGGGGTGAATCATCCATCTCATTTTAATCAATGTATTTCCATTTTCCACTGTAGGGACAAAAGCAAAGATTGCCTATTAAAAGGGACAGAAACATCTCAAGACTTAGCTTGTAAACACTGCTTTTGAAGTATGCCTTGTTGTCTTTTTTAGAAAATCCTCACAGGAAAAAATATCTGCTCTCTTCCTGGGGAGGAGGCAAACACCTGACAGTGGTGTAACCTCACTGTACAAGGGGAAAACACGCTGGGAATCTCCTCATGCAGAAATTCTAGTGACTGTATGTAAGGCAGCAAGGGAGGGGGGAAATAAAAGAGGTAAGCAAAAAAGAACAACAACAGAATAATAAAGCTAGCATATCAATGACTTCAACACTAGTTATTTGTCTCTGGTAGTCAAGAAAACGTGTCTCCTATTGTGGCACTGACACTCTGAAGCAACCACAGTACAGCTCTACTGCTGTTCATGGAGATGGGTTGGAAAAAACCCAAACTTCGCTTTTATGTCACCCCACACCAAGTACACAATGCAATCATGCAGGCTATGACAAAAATTCCCCTATGAGCAATGAACTTAATCCAGCAATCTGTTATCAAGAATCAGAGAAAAGTTCACAAGACAAAGCAGGGGTTTTTTGTTTGTTTCCATTCCCCTGCCTCAATTATTAATCTCAAGCGCCTGGGTCTAATTATGCTCTCAAACTCGAGCAACTCCCACTGATTTTACAGACTTACATATAGTTGAGTCCCATGTAGGATACTCATCTTTCCAACACTCCTATAGGATTACTGTCAATGAGAAAGTACTTCTCAGCTTCTTAGGATAGAGTGACATCTTGTGGTTTCTTCTTTTGTCCATCATTGAAAAATAAAAATTAGCCACAAAAGCTTTGACTAATTTTGTTTGTTTGTTTCTGGTATAACACTAAGATCTTATTTGTTTGAGTAATATCATGTACTTGACTCACAGAAACTGATTGTTTTGGGGTTTTTAAAAAGTCAGTCTAGCTCCCATTAAGAAGTACAGGTGTTATTGTCATAAACAAATTTACTTTGCCATCATCAAGGCTTTTGGAAGGGTCATGAAAATTAAGTGCTTGAAACAGCAACAAAAGCAGTCTAATTCATGCAACATGACAAATTTTTTTGTCTGAATGTCGTACTAATCCAGAAAAATTGTTTACTGCTCGTGGTCATGTAAAAGTGGGATCTTCTTAGCTAAGTCAGTCAGTCTCTAGTGGTAGCACCACTACTAAAAGGATTTGTAGGGAAAGTACTCTCTCCAGTTGCAGCTCTGAAAAGCATTTCCACCTGGACTCCAGTAGATGTATGTAAGAAAGACAGAAGATGACATCATTAGGGAGCTGCACCTCACACTTAAGTTTCACCTGCATCACAGAAGGATCTCAGTAGACAGTGTCACATCATAGGTCACTTACACAGCACAACTATAGAAGTTTCAGTAATTTATTTTCTGATATAGCCTCCAACACAAAATACAATTTTTGATTTTTTTTTTTTAAGACTATACACCTAAACTCACATATGAGCCAATATTGACAAATTCCCCTTACCAAAAAAAATCCAAAGACAAAATTCTTTTGCTAGTTTTGTCTCGAAAAAGCAATAGCATCTTTGAGAAGAACAGTATACAAAATCTAGATTAAAAAACACAATGGAATAGTATTCATATACCTCAATAAATTGATAACAATACTTAAGATATTATCACTACTGAAAACCAGTATTGTTTGAGAGCTGTTCTCATGATCTAAAACTAACATCTTCACATAATTTGGTAATAAATCAATTCATGTTGTCAAAAAACAGGTAATTCTCAATTTTCAAGAAACATGAAATGGCTATTTTGCATCTGTAAGGACTAAGAGAGTATCAAGTGAAATAACTAACTAGTGTTTGCGCTTCTGTTTCTGCTGGTTTTCCTATACGCCCATTGAGGCAATTCTCAGAAACAGATTTGGAATATGTGATTCTGCATCATTCCACTTAAACTATGCTGAGTCTAACTGCTAAGGAAGTCTGCACACTTGCCCGATATCCTCTATAAATACTTCTGACTGGCAGCTGTCCTTCCATAATTCCATAGTTTTAGTTCAAATCTATCTTCAGTCCTTCCCTTGGTAGAAGCATCTATGCTGCAAGGAACTAATGCAAAGAAAACACAGAATCAGCCTGGAAGAACTTTTGATGGATTGAAAATAAACATGATTGAGGGTTGTCATCTGCTTTCACATGCCTTTTCAAATCAGAATGAACACCTCAAAAATTAGCCTGAAAAAATGTAATAGCTTAAAAATCAGGCTCCCATAAGGTTAAAACCACAAGAGATCCTTAGCATATGGGTCACTTTTACAGACATTAGGTGATGTTCATAGAATCATTTAAACACGAAGAACCAGCCTTTGTGTCACCCCACGTCAAAGGAGCTGGTTTTACCTGCAGTGAGACTAGTTCTCTATCTTGGTAAAATTAGCCGCTGCTCCTTATTAGCAGCAGTCCCCTTTTTCCCCTCCCAAGCATAACATTTTTAGCTATACAGAAGTAAAATTACAATTTTTGTCTAAATTTGAATACAAAAACTGTCTCACCAAGTCTAGACTACAACATACTAAGGGTAATAAGCAACAAAAATACACTAAGGAGCTCCATTTTTCTTCTGTGCAACCAAATCAAACAATTCAAGGAGGCAGGGCTAGAAATGGTGTCCAAATGCCCTTTCTCCAAGGGAGCATAACCAGCCTCCAAGGAGAACATCCATCACTTTGCAGTTTGACCTGCACGATTTGCACCAGCAGTACAAAAAAAAGTGAACAATGTGTCAAATTTTTGAAGTTCTCCTTGCATGAATAACTTTGTGAGCAATATCTATGCTGTTTACAAGGGAATGTATGCCAGACAAGCTTATAACTAAAACTGAAGTTCAGCCAATACGCATTTGTTCCCATAGAATTCAAAAGACAAAACCCCTACTGACTGAGTAGAAAACCACTTATTATCCAAAAGTTTGTATTTATGATCTGTTTCAAAGCAGCTCCTCCCTTCTTTTCTCCTATTCTCTCTTACCTTTTTAAAAGCTTGTGTTCTTTTTATATTTTGCACAATGAGGGAAGAAATAATTATATGCCTCACTGGTGACAACTGGTACTTCTCCTCCTCTTGTAAATGGAAACAGCAACTAATTCCCCTGCTAATATTTACTTGTGGTGTGTGTCATTCTCCTCTCTGTCAGTTTATTCTCAATAGAAAGTTAGGGAATAAAAATGATTATGTTGTTCCTTTAGACATTTATGAATAGAACATTTTTAGACACTTAAAATAAGGGTGTTGGTTTTTTGGTTTTTGGTGGTTTGTTTTTTTTTCCCCCCCTCACTTTGAGAAGATCATTCTAGATCCCTGAAGTGAGATATTACAAAGCTTAGGTTACAGTAGAACAACCACTTTGGGGGAGAAAAATATGTCCACACGAATGACAGTACTATTCAACTATTTTACTTCAGTCACATACATAGCTATTCTACACTGACTAGTCTCAAATATTCATGCGATCAAATTTTATTGGCATTAACAGTCACGGAAGGTGAATTGCAGAGTCACATGCAGCTGCATTCATAAAAGCAACATTTTAGAATTACATGTGGGAGAGTTCACACAAAGTCTACCACAGTTATCTTATAGAATAAAATCCACTAGGCTTAATTTGTTCCATTAACTTTGATGAGACAGCATATCGCAGTCTGTTTACTACTTTTACAGGAACAGGAAATGATCACATTTTCCAGATGTAGTTCTTCAACTCTATAAATTATCACCAAGGTTTGCCATTTGCATTATTCAGAGCTGCACACATTCTGCTCCTGTCTCATTGATCAAGTCAGTCTTTGGACTGTAAAAAAATTACAAATAATGGATTTGCAGTTTTTTGCTTTACAATTCACTAGAACAAGAAACAGTTGTTGACATGTACACAATTTTATTTTAAGGACACAGCAATCACAATGACAGAAACGGAACCATTACTTTAATACTGTAAGCTTTCCTCTGGAAAATGACTTGCACACAGTCAGATCCGAAAGCATTTTAAACAATATCTTGAGGGAAAACACAGCAAACCTTAAATATATTAATTTCAAACTTTATGTGCTTATCTCCTCCTTTTGGTAGCCAGTGGCAGTTAAAGCTCTTCAAAGTCATGGCCACTTGTATTCATTGCTTCAGGGTGCATTACCCTTCCCATGAATAACACAGTACCTGTGGAAAAAGTAGGAAGGAGGAAGGGAAGGAAAGATGTCAGAACCAAAAGGAAAAGCTGAGGTTACATGACGAATACTGATAATAAGCTCTAGAATATATGGTGCACAAATTTTTGAACTTGGCAGCCATGAAAGACAATGGATCAACAGCCCTAGAGAAGAGGACCTCTTTGTATTCAGAACTGATACAGTACAGAGAAGAACAGTGAAATCCTCTGCATTTCAGTGTCCCTCTGCTTATTCTGAAGGCTTGATTGAAAACCCACCAGAAATCAACACAAAGGTTCACTTTCATTTCAGTGCTTCTGATGAAGGGCCATGAAGTACCACCACTGATGTCAAGCGGTTATGACACAGTACTGGTTTCTAGGCTGGGGGGCTCTCAAGGTGGCAGCTAACCTTAACTGGAGCGTGAACACCTAATCAGAGTAACCTTTACGATCAGTTCTGACCCTCACATGCCTGAGCTGCTGGACAATGTTCCTCATAGAATTAAAAGTGAGCCCTAGAAACTCCACACCAATCAGTTAACGATTACTAACAGATAGATACTTTGAGTTCACAGATTTACTCCACATTACAGTATGCAACCCACAACATGGAAATTCTCTTATGAATACTACTCCCCTATGCTATTTAATCACCATTTACATATTTCCCATTTTATACATTTCTATCTAACCTGTTTAAACACAGTAATCAATCATGAGCACTGAGGGTATTCTTGAGAAGAAGGATAACCATCACAGATTTTTTTCAAAAGGCTTCTAACCTTAGATTTTTAGATTAGTAACAAGCTTTCAGGCTTCAACTACAGCTGTTTGCAACTCCTCTTTCTACATGCAACAACAAGGCCCGTGCAACATTAAGAACTGACCCAAGGGTACCAAGATCTACTCTGTTCTGATTGAAACTTCTCTTTTTGGGGAGATTTTTGTATATTGAGTAGGGAAAAGGTCAGACACCTTCCTCCAGATACATTGTTGTCTAATTGTATGCCTACAACAGCAAGGATACTCAACTTAGTTTTGATCAAAAAAAAAGTTTGTACCATGCCTTGCACACAAGTAACCCTACGTAGCAAAACTGTAAGCATTACTGCAACCTAAATGGTTTAATAAACATTGATACCTATGATGGGGATCTCAAATCCAGAAAAAACCCCATCAAACTGAACCTATTGGAGTTTGCTTGTAGAACATGTGAGATACTACGACACACGGACTCAAATGATAGTTCGTGGGTGCATAGTAATATTTTGTCACCCAGTCACATCCACATCGTTAAGACAAACTACAAATATGAAACTAAGGAATTCCTTAGTCATTGCCCATTTTGCTAGTGAGTGCTGTTCTCATCCCTTGCCTGCCAGAGAACACTTTAAGAGCACAACAGAATAATTCATAGCTGTAATACCTGTCCATTATGCAAATCATTTGGTACTGGGAACATACCTCACTGGTCTTACTACAGCCAAGCTCTTATGGAATGCAATGATAATGGATATTCAGGGCCGTAACACTGTGTTCTCAGAAGAAAAATGGTGAATTTTTCTTCCCCTGGGTTTTTAATCACATAATTGTGAATGTTTTTCAGGATTATGTCAGATTTTGGTGTCTTGCTTGGAGAAACATTAAGGGGACATAGAAAAGGTCAGTCTTTCAAAATTAGGTATTTTAAGACAAATTAAGGAACATTCATAATACAAAGCCAGTTCATTGATCAAAACAGGCAATTTTCTTTTGTATACTTGACAATGTACTGTGAAAAGTGTGGAAGAGTTTGCAATATTCTCACCTGTTCTTCTGTTTCTGACCAAAAAGAAAAAGGGATGATCAACTATAACTTGGGGATACAGCACTGCCATTCTGCTAATAGCAATCATTCCTAAAGGAAAAAGAACACAGGCAACTTGTTAAATATCACTGCACATTCTCCTGCTCTTCATGAGAGATACCTGTGAAGCGCATGCGCAGACACTGAAGTCCCACACTCTCAGAACTAAGCGTCACCAAGAAACAGCATGAAAAACCTAACTGAAAATGAAAGAGACCTACAGAGTAATTGCACCCCTATTTATGCTTTAAGAATGATTAACAAGGGAGAGTGGCACAATTTCCTAGGGTGAGTGAGCAGCTTATAAATTATAAGACCCAGAACCTTAAGAGAAGTTATGACTCCTGCTCACTTATAGAAAGAAAATGCATCATGCTAGACAGCACTGCTGACCTGTTTTAAACAGCTCCAAGCCTGCAGTTGATAGTGAAAGGTAACCCTTACTAACTATGGAATATGCAACAACTAAATGGGCTGATCTTGCAGCTTTTAGCTTGAGTCTTTAAATAATGCAGCAGCTGAAAGTAAAATTAACTGGGAAATAAGGCAGAAATTGGGTCTTTGTTATTTTTATTTGGAGATGCATGGGTTTATCCACGACATTATTATCATTTCCCAGCGTTTCATTTACTTTTACACTTTCACTGCACGGTTAACAAAGGCTCATGCATGCCAGTAATCTCTGTCCATATTAATGTTATAATTCAACCCAGTTAATGATATCCATGACCAGGGAAGTCATTCTTCCTTTCCTCAAAGACTGGTACAAGTAGAGGCAGTTAGAAATTATATATACTGGCAATTAACATAACCTATGTTCAGGAAAAGCATGCGATAACCGAATAAACCAGTCCCCTGGCCTCCTAGCATTCATACTGGCCAGCTATGTTTTTGCATTTAGCACTTCCCATCTTACACCTCCGTATAAAAGCTTATTAAAATGCAATTGCAACAACTCTCAGCTCTTTCTAACTATTCTGGGTCAAATGCCTCTGACCATCTCAATTAGCAGATCAAAAATTACAAATGCCTAAGTTTCATAAAGAAAGTATAAATTGCAGTCTGTACTCTCCTGACAATCAGAAGCAAAATAAGGCAGAAGAGGTTTTCCACAGGATGCTCAAAATTCTTTGTGAAACACACCATGTTAAAAAAAATGCTACCACTCTTCATTTCCAGAATTATGTTCTGAAAAGCAGTATACTTGTTATACTGTGTCTTCATGCTATGTGCTATTTATGTTTCCTGTCTGTACAGCAAGTCACTTTTAAAAAATTAATTAACACAGAATAACCAGATGTTTGATTTAGTTCCGCTTTTCAGTCAGGTACCTGAGGCAGCAGCAGCTTCTGATCCTTCCTCATTAACTTCTAGAAATGCCTTGTGAAATGCTTTTGCAAGGTAAAGTTCTTTGTTATCTGGAGAGGAAAAGGAAACATATTTCAAGTGGCTGAACAGTAAGACTGAAGTATTTAAAAAAAACCAAACAAACCACTGCCAAACCCCCCAACACTACTATCCTTCCCTACTTGGTATAGAAGGTGGACAAGAGCTTTGTGCATAGGAGTTACATTAAAATGCCTCCTGACAATACCTTTACTAGAGCCGTTTACCTTGCTTAAATTTGTAGTACTCTCCTACACTACAGCTATTAAAACAGTTTGGCACTGTCCAGAGCACCAGTATACCAGACAGAGTAAAAGACAATCCTCGAACACAAGATTTTAAATGCAACCATTGGGAAAAAGGATTATTATGTTATATGGCAAATACTTATAACTAAAGAATTTTATTTCTGCATTAGGTCCAACATAGACTTCCTCCAGGAAAATCAGGTATTTTCTTTCTTCTTGTCATTATATTTAAAAGAAGCTGAAGATAAATATTTATTGCAAAAATCACCATGGAACTAGGTTTTCTCAGTCTTGTTTTCCATCCTTCTTTGTTAGTATTTTAATGTCAGTCCAAGCCTACTCCTGCTTAAGTCAGTGGATGTTTCATTACTTTTCTTCTGTGGCTAAATGATCAGACCTATTGGAATACCCAGCACCTTGCAGGAAGCAAGACACATACCACCATTTAATCTGTTTGAGTAAGTTTCACCAGAAAGACATAACAAGGATTAGATATACAAGGATTAGATATACATTTATTGTACCTGCATAAAATCCACAGTAATGACAGCACACAACTGGCAGTTAAGAAAGGAATAAAAGCTTTCTCAACAGAGAGATACACAACCATGAAAATTTAATCTAACCACCCCAGTGAGACAGCTATACCATTTTGCATTTCTGATCCTTCACAAAATGTTCAACACCAAAACTCTAGCTGAAGACTGACTAAGCTTGGGACTATGCATCTAATTGTTACCCATTTATTTTGGTTCTCACAACGATAGCCACTAGTTCTAATACCAATGCAAGCCAAAACCACAAGAGATAGCAGTTTAAAATGTCTAGCCCCAGCAGAACTCATTACTACTACATACACTCAGAACTGAAGTAAACCTCCTAGTTCAGCTGCTTAACTTAAATCTCATCAACTAAAGCCCCAAATCATCCCCTTTGGGATTGTGTGTAGTACTTTCTATTTGGTTGTGATCTGTTGTCTTTCATTTCACTGGATATCTTGGTCCTTGGATGGTGAAAAGAGCAATTCCACATCCCAATTTACCTTCTCTAGACTCTTCTCTTTATGCTGCCAATCACATCCCTCTCATTCATCTCTCTGAAGTGAATGAATCTATTTTCATATGGAAGCATAATGTTGTCACCAAGTGTTCAGGCATTCTTCTCTTTGCTCTGTTTTGTGATTATCAAATTACTGACTGCAATACTTCAGTATCATACACATCTTGTCATTATTATACATCTTTCCTTTATGGCTTTCACTGGGGACAAGGTGGGGCTTACCTGAGTATCTACTATGCTGTCATTTTTCTCTAGTAGCTTCTTTGAATCTGGATTTTCATAAGAACCAACATGATTTGATCATTAGCATCTCGGAAAAGTCCCATGGAGATCTGGTATCAAAGTGTAAGCTTTCTGCAGGACCCTAGCCTAGATATCCATTAATGTGTGGGAGTAATCTGAGACTCACTTCTAATGTACATGACTCCGTTAGCATCACATTTCATTTGTCATTACACTCCATATGCTTGCAAACTCCTACTCATAGCTGCCAACTGGTAGCTCTGCAAGTCTCATTTTAAAAAAGCACACAGGTTTATTGGCTTTTCTAGCTTAGGTTGTCCCAGAAAAATTATACCCACCTCAGTCAAGACTTCGCAAGAACTATTTACTGGACTGGCACTCTTCTAACTACTTTACATTGTGAAAGTAAGTCATTAAGATTACTTCACTGCTTGCCGAAATGCAGGTCACTTTGAGGTTAAAAGCATTTGCCATTTAAGGCACTATACAACAGTAAGAAATATTATAATCATTTGAAAGGGAAGGAGAATTTCAGTATTGAAATTAGTTCAAGGGTAAATCCTAAGTGGTATGAAAATACTCAAGTAGCAAGTTTACGTGCTGTGTAAATTATAAAATCCCAAATACCAGAAGTTGTTTCAAGATATTTTGAACTCCTGATGGAATCACAGATGCAAGTAAAACCTGTCAAAGTCTTTTGCTGAAAGTGAGAGTCAGGATACATGCAACTAGACAGCCAAATAGGAACGTCCTCCTACTCACCTGTGTTAATTGACAAAGAACTTAATTTCTGCAAGAGAGTTACATTTAAAATGTGCATCTGGATTAATACTTTCTCTTTGGTTGCTCAGTCCAGACATCCCAAAAGGTAAAGCTGACTCGTCCATTTCCATTTTTCAGATTGAGTGCAAAAAGCAAAAAATTCTAAATATTGAAAAATAAGTCTGTAATCCTGCAATTTGATTTATATCCACTAAGCCCACATAGAATTTCACTGAACTCAACAATCTGTGCCTGGATCTGATTACAGGATTAGGGCTGTTGTTGAAATTGCAGAAGGCTTTCCTTGACAATAGTCCAAAGGCAAGAGCAAGAGGAGAGGGGGAGGAGAGTATTTTTAAACGCAACAGAATTTCTCAAAAATCTCCTTAGATTTTCTTTTATGGTTTGTATCTTCCTAAATTAAAAGTGTTCAGACAAACATTTTGTTCAAGTATCTGCATTTAAGGTTTCACAAAGTGCCAAATTTTCCAGAGGGCTGACACTGAGATTCATGTAAGCTTCTAGCTTCAACTTCCCTGTTACTTGATATACTATTCAGGTATTTGCAAAAGCAAGCTTTCAACATTTTTCTTCACAATTTTTTTCCCTTCCTCCTCCCTTCCCATTTTACATTGTGAAAATTAGAAATAGGGTACATATTCTGTATTTTAATTACCTAAATTTCATCTCCATAGCATCAACAGCTGGGTTTTCATTAAAGACATTAAAAACGTTTTCTTATTCTTAATTTATGAATGACCTTTTCACCACCTGGTTGCACATGCTCTTTTAAGTGAAAAGCAAGAATGTTACAGTAAAACTCATGAATTCTCTTTATATACTGCTCTACATTACTTAATAAAAAAATAATCCTTAAATGGCAGAGGAGTTAATTCAGCCATGCAAAACATGGTATTTTGGTTTTGTACCATACAATTGTCAAAAATATAAAAATTTAAACAAGTCATTAGTCACACAGATTAAAACACAAGCACGTTCCAACCTTTCTGCTAACTTCTCGACTACAGAATTAGTCTCTGATATATAGGTAAATTTTACATGAAATTAAATAAGAGCCAAGCACTACCTTTGTGGTTCAATCTCCCCTGTGTATTTTCCTTTTTGTTTAGTACTCTTCCGAGCTCCTCTAAATACTTTTCTATATATAGACCAGAACTTATTGGAAAGCTTAATTTTCTTTGGGGTGGTAAAGAAATTGAAGGTGTTTTTCTTCAGAAAAAAGGTATTTTTTTAATGAAGGACTTTTCATTTATTCAAATTCTGTTCATATTAGCTAACGCTAGTTTTTCCCACAATTTCAGTGGAAAAGTGAAAGCGGCAGAACAGTATAAGCTACAAGATACACTATAAACAGTATTTCAAACTTAGCAAAAGGGAAAAGGACATGAAAATCGCAAACATTTCTGCTGTAAATTTTAGAGGAAGGCTCGCCTTCATTACCACTATTTTGAATAAGCCACACAGGTGCCATTGCTTCCAGAGACAGACAATTAAGAACAGGTATTTCCCATCAGCTAAGCCTCTATCTGGCTGATTAGGCAGTAACCCACAGAGCAAAAAAAACAAACCCACTATACAGAGAGCAGTATATAAGGATAAATTACAAGAGCAATGACAGCAATCTCACACTGGTGCATGCTTCTAGATAGAGAACAACTGGGTTTGCCAAAATCCAGGTCTAGACAGACCATGCTAAGTACACTGCTTGTGTGGCTGCTTTTGTTACACAAAAATGAAATAACTTCTCAGGTAAAGATGACTCAACTTTCATTCTGTGCCACTTCAATACCTTTTAGGAAGTATTAAAAGCAGAAATATCTCATTTCCACCTGAACTTCTAAATGTATTGCATATTTTAACTTCTGAAAATCAACTGTTGACAATGTACTGAAATAGGCAAGCAGCATATGTGACTAAATGGCTTTTATCTCAGAACTCTTTCTTTCCTATGCTGCTTCTATACAGCAGGTATCTGGGGAGATGACTAATTGTACAACAGCTTAATGCTCTTAATGCTGTGAACAAACAGCCTCTGGAGATAAAAGATGACAACTCCCTTGATGCGCGAATCCCATTTGCCATAAAGGCACTGAAGCCATACGCCATACGTGCTCTGACGTGGATCTGCCACTTGCAGTGTTACACTTTCTCTACATTTCTAATGAGATCCAGGTCTGAAATACTCGGAGTGAACTTTCCCAGCTCAAAAGTCCCCGACCCCCCCCCCCGCCCCCGATGGATTTCTCCCCTGCCCCAACTGCTCCTACAGTGAGAACACTTACATTATGCAAAAATCCCAAAGGACCGAAAAATTGCTAGCAGGTTGGGTTTTTTTTGTATAAATCCACTTGGAAGATGTTGTTGATTATCTTTAGGTGGTTTTGGTACTTCCTCATATACCTTACGAGACAACACAAGAACCTCTTACCAGACATCGCAGTGAGGTCAGCACTACTGCTGAACAGCTCTGTAATTCCGAGACCTCTCCAGACATCTTTCAGATCAATTTCCTGTTCTACTGTGAACCTGGAGAACGTAACAGAAAATTACAGAAAGCACAGAATGTAAGCAGTACTTATTGTTATTGGGAGGTTAAAATTTGTAGGTAATGACAATTGAAACACTGAGGTAAATAACGTAAAGTAGGAGATTCGGCACCAATAGCATAGCATAGTGACACCTTCTACACAAATGCTTACAAACTTTACTCTCACAGCTGGATTTTTTTTCCCTAATACAGAAGCAATCAAGAATATGCTAATGCTAGGCACAGTCCCTGACCATAAAACCTTAGCGCAAAATTATGCAGTAGCTAATGTAAATGCTTACTTTTTATACAAAAAAATTTACTATGAAAACTGAATTTAATTGTACACATACTAGAATAGGATATCAAAAAAGGCAAAGGACAGCACAGATTTCGTGGACAGCTGTTGGCAAAAGAGGAGTATGACAGTAAGAAAGATATTCCATTTTTATTTAGATAGTATAAGCAGCAGTTATGAACATGAATATAAAGCATTTCTGACTCAGCTTCTAATTACTCTGGTGGCAAAATTTTAATTGGGTTTTGATTGTGAGTAAAGAACAGGGAAAACAAATAGTTGTTCACGCAAATGTACATGTGAGTATAACCTGGCAGGATTTCAGGGTTAGCCTGCAAAGCCATGTTATAGGCTATGTTACTATGCTGGAAGGACAAATTGAGATTTATCCCGAGGGTAAGATTCTGGGCAAAAGCTTGTTCCATTTATAAAGACTTCTTTTCAAACACTATGAAAGTTATGCCTGGTGTCAGTAAGACAAAAAAGACTCAAGTCCTTTATGTATGGCCAGGAACAGCCTGGACAGCTGGAGGAACAAAGAAATATGTCAGAATAATAATAAAAATGGCAGCCCCAACAAGAAAATACCAGAAGTCTACAAACACACACAAGAGTCTAATTATAAATGTTTGTTATGGGTGACTTACAGGTTCTCTGTAGAATGACCAAACAAATTATTAGGGATTTAAATTATGCTGACAGTGACTGGTTATAACTGTACAACACCAAATACATAGTCCGTAAGGTGCAGTTACTGTTTCTCCAGCAAGCCATTCAGTCAGAAAGAACTCTGCAATTACACCACAGTCCTTAGTGCAGGGTCGTACCTGTACTAGAATCAAAAATAAAATAAAACTTGCTTCTGTGCAATTTCTTGTAATAATTCTTTTTCAGGACTAAACTTCCTCGACTACATGGAGGAACATGTTCTTTTCAGAAGAAAGCATAGGCCAGAACTCTGAGCAGAGAACAGCTGACCAAGAGCTGAGATGTATGATACCTTGGCACGTACAAGACTTGGCAGATTGAAAAAGAATAATCTGGATATCAAAAGACAACTGGGTACGAGTCAAGGGGATCTTCCTCACTTAAAACATATACACAGAACAAGAAAAATCCAATACACAATTTACATTCATAATGAACACAGAAATGCTGTAAGAAGCCAAAAATCTATGATGGAATAGATCTTAGTCATTACCCAGAGAAGAATTTTATGCAAATTAAAATAAGATCTGGAGATAGTCCACGATCGACAAATCACTGGTGGCACCACAAGTCCAGATGAATTCCAGGACATTCCTGGAATAAAAACACAAGAACTGATTCTTGTGATTTTATTGTTTTGTTTTGGCAGTTCTCAAAAGAATCAGAGATCAACAAAGATTTATGTACTGGAGGAAGCTTATGGTGTTCTGGCATATTCGGCATCAGTAAGTGTGGCAGGATTTAAAAAAAAATAAATTTTTTTAAAAAATAGCATTATCTGAATGAATGAGATGTAGGTACACAGATGAGATGATGTGAAAACATCCAATAGGATTGTAGGAAATGGAAATGTGTCCTGTTAGCTTTCTTCTTCAAGAGGAATCATCACTGACTTTCCTGTTAGAAAGCTATGGACGCTCACACTGGTCAAAAACTACAGACAGGGAGCTCACAAGACCTGCACAATTTTAGCTTTAAGCTAAGAGACAAACCTGCAAGTTGCTCATTCATGCAAATTTCCCAATGGCTTACAGGCTCCAAAACTGGAGACTAGTTTTAATCTCACTACACACTTGTAATGTAAGTCCAGATCTATTTTAGAGACTTCAGTAAAAACCATAAGAAAGATGAACTGATTCCTGATGCCAGAGTTAACTAAAGAGTACAGAGGTTCTGTCTGTGCACACTGAATAAATCCAGAAATACTTCCTTCTACACTAAAACTATAACATTTTGAAAAAACACGTTCAACTGTACCTGGCTTACAAATATGCAGAAAAGGCAAATTAATGTTAAAATGCATTTTATAAAAATTTCAGAGTGGTGTATTTTTCCCTTTTTTGGCTTTTATTTCACCACAATTACGATTAAATATATCAAGCTTTCAAGATAATTTAGCTATTGGGTAGCAATAGCGAACTAATAAAGAGCATCAGGATAGGACAGAAGCAAGAAAAGTCTGCATGAAAAGCCTATGGAAGTGAGTTCTTGCTTTTTATCACAAATAAAGTAGACCAAAAATATCACATCAGTTGCATAAATACCAAACTATCCCTTTACGAAAACAAAACTAATTACTTCCCTTCTCCCCTATTAGTGTTGTCATATGGTGAAACCCCACTCTAAATCACTATTCAAGATAGCATCTCCTCTAGTATCTGCTGAAAAGCAGCGAGAGTTACAGATAAGCAATTAATGATATTTCAAATATTTTAGCTGACATCAAAACTAGCCTCTTATGAAAAATAATAGGGCTGCTTTACACTTTGAAATATAAATTCAGGCAATGCAAACTGATGTAAACATTTGGTATGAGTTATCCTCCAGTCAGATTCCTTTGTGTTCCTTAGACAGTGATGTGGGTATTCAAAATCAAAGCTGACAACCTAGAACACAGAAGAGATGTTCAATCTCATTTCCCAAGCCAGGCATTTGCTGTGCCTCCAGATTTTGGGAATGCCGAGCTACATGATACTAGCCCTGACACATGGTTATTTGCAGTGTTTGTCGCATATAATGAACCAAAGGCTTATATTTTTTTTCCACAATCTTTTAGGTGCTTCTGATGCTAAAAATACTATTGAAAAATCAACTTCAATACTTCGGTATCAGAAGTCATGGAATAGCTACAACTGGGAGCATTAAAAACCACAAAGAGAAGTCTGAGAAAGTGTCTGAGAAAGCTCAGACACTGAAGAAAAGATGAGGTATTTTCACCATAGAACCAGAACAGAAAGACTGGTCTGTTGAGTCAAGAGGAGAGCTTCTGTACTTAAGCAGTTCTACAAGGTTCACCAACACACGTGTTCATGGATATATGCTTCTACAGGCCTCCTTAGAAAGCACTGAGCCAAAAGATATTAATAAGGGATAATGACTGCCTATCAGCTGTTACCCAAAGGCAAGGAGAAGTGAAGATGGGAGTCAGCTCTATACATATTTTTACAATGTTCATTTGTAAAGCCTCTCTACTTCTGACATGCAAAATGCAGTCCAAATAGCTGAACAAAAAATATCTTCCTTGATTTCCAACGTCTTTGAATCTCTCCCACATGAAATGAAGAACAGAATGAGATGCTTAGAAAGTAGAATTAGACTGAGAAACTAACAAACAGTTCTCTGTAAAGTTTAGCAAAGAATGGTATTTTAATGAAATTTTAAAATTATACAAGCATTAGATTAAAATGATGCATTTATGTCATTGATAGTCTCCTTAGTTATATATCTGAACCTTTAGGTTTTGATAGAGCATTAACTTTAAACATACCATATCAGGCCACCTGTCTTCTATTTTACACTTTCAAGACAGAAGAAAACATGGCTTCATCTTGTATGATGCTGTGTAACCCTTCTGAAATGCTGAATTTTTCCTGAAGTCCTTAGACACTCAGAATCTACAGATTCAAGAAGGATTAGGGTACACTTTCTAGTTATACAACAGAAGTGAACTAGAGCCTAATGCGATTCATCCCAAAGGCTACAATTTCAAAAATTACTAAGAGTTCTGAATGAGTGAAATCAAGAAATTCCAGGTTTTCAGATTGATTCTAACATACTTCGTTCTGCAGAACAAAAAGCAAACAAAGGAATGGCTCCATTGCTTGAAATGAACAATATTCTTGCTTGGTGGACAGGCCCTCCGGATCTGAATCACTCTTAACCTAGCAAGCAGCCTACAATACAAAGCTGCCAGCTGATATAAATTCCAACATTTTGGCTGGAATTTCAGCTAGGTTGTCCTTAGGTGATAGAACTAGCCTGCATGATTTAATAGCCTGAAAACAGAAAAGCAAGCAACAAAAAACCCTCCCACTAACAGCAAAACCAAACCAAAACCCCCCATACAGCTGCTCTGACCACGTGAAGCAAGACAGGTTATGGTTCTTTCTCTGGCTAGGTCCTCCTATCCAGGGCTAAATATGGGCTGCAGAAGTTGGGTAAGTGTGTATTTCAGTGGGACAGTTTTATGCCTCTTCCATGATTGCATCATAAAAACAATGAGCACTGGCCTATTCCTCCTAAAAAAGGAACTCAAGAGAGCATGTTAAAAAAAAGAAAATGTCTGGGGTTTTTGGTTTGGGGTTGTTTCTTTAACAGAGAAAACAACTTCCACCTAAAAGAACTTACCATTTCAACACTGTCTAAGGGATTTTTAAGATATTTTAAATGTACAAGAAAGCAAGAAGATCATTACAGAGAGCTGGGCATACTGGAACAATCCTTAAGAGGAGATCTGCAGGCTGTAGCACTGTTACTAGGTAATACTTCCTCCTATGCTCTTCAAATAATTTATGTTAGAGAGACAGCTTTGTAAATTAGATTCATGGTCTGTTTCACTCCTATGCAAAAAGTGGATTAAAACCTTGATCACTTTAGTCTGGGTTAAGCTGAAAACAATGATTTGAAAATGAAAATGAGAAAGTATAATTTAACAATTCTGTACAAATCTCTCCTTTGCTATTAAGAGGAATAATACACAATTTCATTTGCACACAGATAATGCAGACAGAAATTGGAAAGTTGTGATTAACTCTGCTTTGGCTAGTCATTCAGGTCCTATTACAAATGTATAAGTTTAAAAAATGTTCACTTTATAATTGGATAGCATCTTTCAGGATATAAAAATTTAATTTTATTCCACTGCTTTGAATTTCTCAGTGGACAGAGCCTGCAGGCCACATTTCATAACATGCCTTTCTGAGTCAGAGCATAAAATATTTATGAAGTGTTTGTTTAGAGCATTGATAAAATCCTGTAGATCACCTCTGAATCCCTAATGGAAATCCAACACCTTGGGAGCATGCAATTAATGTCTGGAATTTTTGTGAGGGAACGGCAGTATTAGTATATGGAATTTCAAGCTTATGATAGTTATCTTTTATAATCTGAAAATACTGAAAGTAATCAGCACCTGGTTGTACCCATTTTGCCTTTGTATAGCCTTAATTCACAAGTGTTTACCAAGTTCTCTGAGGTTCTTAGGTAAGAGCAACAGGCATGACAACTAGCCTGAGGACAGAATTAAGACATTTTATGACCACACAAAACCTAAGCCTCAAACTCACGTCTGAGAACCTGGCTACAGAGAGTCACGCAGTCTCTGCTGTTGGTTAAAAGCAAACAAACTCCAAAAATACCTCTATAAAGTTAATTCAAGTCATAAACATAATTAATACATTTTCAATTACACGTATTTAACTTTAGATACCTAAGCTTCTTAAATATGGAAGCTAGTTTTCACAGATTCCCTATAAAATCAATGGAGACAGACTTCTGTTGTGGCTCTCACACTCTAGAAATTCTTTGAGAGAGATGTCCAGCTTCAGCACCTGATTCACAGGCTGTGAAATGCTCCAGTTATAAAAGGAAAGCTTAAGGGACGGAAGAATCCTCAATATTTTACTTCTCAATAACATCTAGGTAAGGTTTGCCCAAGCCTGAAGGAGAAACAGCCCAGGAGAAATGCTCCTCCTCTGCATCTTAGTGGACTGTTAGCCTGAAGCTCTAAGAGAAAAACAAACAAAAATCACAGAAATCAGGTACAGTAGGTTCAGTTTGTATAAAACCTGCAATGCAGCTCTTTGCTGCTCTCCCTGCTTCTTCAAAGGAAATGCTACTTAAAAAAGAAAGGAACCCCTACTAAGGGACAGAGAAAAACAGCCCCAAAACAATGCTGTTCCCTCACCACTCTGACTCCAAGCATAACAGCTTTAAAGAGAAGTGGGATTTCATCTCGAGTTGGAATCAGGGCATGCTGACAGCATCAGTCCATCTCAACCTAATTTATCCTGGCTAGCCTTGTTTCATTGTGTTCAGCTGCTTTTAGCTTCTTGAAAGCAGTCTTTGCTTTGGAAAGGAAGCTGATAAACCGCAGGGATTCTTGCCCTGCTCTTTACATGTGAAATATAACAAACTCAGATCTCCAAGTCATCTGAAAACAAAGAATTATTTTAATAATTACAAGGATTCACTATGGTTTATTTTTTCTGCTGCCATGTACCCGCTGCACAGTGCCACAAAAGTAGAGTACGTAGAAGTGATCCACATCAAACACGTGCCAGATTGTTATATAATAACTTAAATGAAATCATTATGAATCACTTGAAGGACATCATGATCCAACTAAACATTATTAGTGACATTTAGTAGTAAACAACTCTGTTACGAAGTCAAGCGTAGCGCAAGCATGAAAAACATTTGAAGGCAGATGAAGTAGAGTTCTAGGAAAGGTAAGTGGTATATGTGAGCAAATATGCCACCGAGCACACACAACTTATGTCTACAAATGAACTGATAGAAGTTTCATCCTTTCTGGTAGTAACGTCTTGTTATTCTATTGCTCCTCTAAGGAAAAAGAAACCAGCACTTATTACAACTAAGAAAAAAAATACAAAAGACACAAATTGACTGGAATTACCTCTCAACACTCAACCATTCGTATCTATACAGACACACACCATTAGAACTTTTTAAATTAGCAGCACACAGAAATCTAATTAGTACCTAATAAAACTTTTTAGCTTTTCTTAATTCAGACTTGCAATATTTCTATGGCTCCGATCTAAATGGAACTTATCCATAATGAGTTCTGCAATACTCTGAACATCATTCAGGGCAGATATATTCCTGATGATGAAAGTCTCCTTTCTGGAGCTTACATATGAAAGGCATACAAACGCAGTGCTCATCCGTTGCTCAACCAACCATCATTCTGCACCGCACGTCCCCTGGGCTTTCTCATCAAAGCAGCCTTCACATGGGTGCTACAAAACTACAGACTTGACCAAGACATTCAAGTTTTACCTACTCTGCTACTCCAATCAATTTGAATGCAGTCTTTCCCCTTATATTGACATGGGAACATGTTCTCACCTTGGTAAATACACTTCCACTTTTTGCTTCTTAACAGAATTAGCCCATTCATTAATCAACGAGGCTTTGACCAGTGGTTCCAATGTGACCAGTGGAACTTCCTGTCTGGAAAGAACAATCATCATACTGATCTCATCTCCCTCATATGGTATTTCCAGAACTTGATAGATACCACCTGCTTCATTGGAGCCATCACTGAACTCTCCTACAAAAGAAAAACAACAACAAAAAAGCTATTAGAAGTATTTTCTTTTGTCTTCACTGGAGATAGGGGAGAAATAGAACCATAAAATCACCTAGGGTAGAAGAGACCTTTAAGATCATTGAGTCCAACCATCAACCTAACACTGCCAAAACCACCACTAAACCATGTCCCTCAGCACCGTGTCTACTCGTCTTTCAAATACCTTCAGGGATGGCAATTCCACCACTTCCCTGGGCAGCCTGGCTAATACTAGGCAGTATTTACTAGATACTGGAACTAAAACTGACCCTCTTTACTCTATTCTGTATAAAATTTATATTGGTCTCTTCATCACAGGATTTGTGGCTTACATCTGCTTTCCTAAAGAAAACAAGCTTATGCAACCACACAGTTCGTAGATAATCTTACTTCTGAACCTATTACCTAACTTCCATTGGTTAGACAGAGAGAAGTCTAAGTTATTAAGGCCACCAAGGCTTTCATGGAAATGGGCAAAGGTTTTTTTTTTTATTCAGAAGAGATAACTTGTCCACGATGAGACTGAGTGAAATACTGCCAATACTAGACGCTGTAGAACCCACTTGGAGTTCAAGCTCAAGATAAAATAGTTCTGCTGTTCAAAGAACCCCTATTTTACCTTTCTAAGGATATTACAACAGTAATGAGCAAACTTTATTCATTTTAGTATTTAGCACAGCACAAGAAAAATATTTGAGTGAGAAGCAGGACTAGCTCAAGAATTGTAAACAGGCTAGATATAATGGATAAACATTTGTGAAATCCACCATGTGGCACCAAACATGTACCTAAAAAAGTACTCAAGAAAGAGGTTGTTACAAATGTTGCTATCTAGTTGTAATACACAAGCACACACATTAGGAAAAGACATCAAAATCAGAGTTGCTTCACTGGGCAAACACCATATTTAAAATTCTAGGTGAAAGAACAGACAACAATACAAATGATTATTACTGCAACAAACCTATTAAGAGAAGACTTACTAACTTTAAATTGCTAAAGCTCTAACTCACCATAGTAAAACTCTCCCTGCTGGTACATCATTGGAATCTGCACTTCACTTTCATCATCTTTAGTGAAAGAAAAAGTCCTTGTATTTTCAGGTCTGAACTGTGATTTCCAATTGCCTTTAAAGTAGATTGCGTTGATGAGAGCCAAATGAGTTAGAGCACCAAAATCTCTTGAAGACACAAAATCTTTGATCATATCTAAGAAGAAAACCAACTGTCAGTCTGCATGTCAAATTGAGCATTAAATCAAAACTTAAGACAGCTTGAAAAATGCAAGAAAATAAAAAGCTGTGCTAACATGTAATTTCCAATTCAGATGTTCCATTAAATCTCAAATTAAACTGCCAGTGTTTTGTAAACCTAAATCAAAGTGTAGGTGCATAAACCCTTCCATTGAGTACATGTTAGTCAACTGTTTCTTGATCACTACTTAAATATACTCCACAATGAAACCAAGTGGAAAAGGGGTCACTTAAGGAATGTTTACACTGGTGCTATAATACAGTTCAGCACTACCACCTTAAGGTCAGAACTTCTACAAACTTTGGCTCCAATCCAAAGCAGCACTTAAATGAGTGCTGAATTTAAAATGTACAAGTATACCCATTGGAACTTCACCTGGGCCAATTTTGAAGGAAGCATTCAGTTTCAGTAATGTCCCACTGACTTCAAAGTATGGACTAATCATAAAAAAACCCCATAAATTCGCAGCATTTGTTCCACTGACGTTAGCTCTTGAAAAGCAAAAGAGAAAAAACATCTAGCATCTGCTCTATTCATGGGAGGTATGTCAGCTGAGCATGGCAGCTGCTTTTCTCCTACTCCTCAATAAGTCATTTACATCATCAGAAAACAGTCTGTTACCTGCTTTAGCTCATCTTAAATGGCTTGCTTTTCAGCAAAATAACTTTGAGTTTGTTAAATTTGGTGCACTGACCAGATTTGTCACTATTCTTGAAGAATTACAGCCTACTTCAGATAGCATTCTTGCTCACTTCTATTTTTAACTGACATTGCAATACAAGGTGTTAAAATAAACACATTCCTCAGTCTGATTATTACTTCTTAATCCATGGTTTAAAGTACAGATTAATTTTGCTTTCTGGAGCATATGACATTGACTAACTGGTGTGAAATTTGTATACCCTAGGGCAGTATTTCTTCTGGGTTGCTGTTTGTACTTCATTTTATCTAGAACATTCTTAGAAATGAGATATAACCCATACTGACTCCCCGTGGTTGGAGAGAAAAAAAAAAAAGGAAAAATTAAGAAGGAATACGCTTCCAGTTTTTCCATTTCTATTTGGTACATCATATTCCCTTATATTTTATAGCCACATCTTGTTAATACACTAATGTAACGTTAAGAATTTTTCTGGCCAGACAAACCTTGACAGTTATGTTTTCTGCTCCGAGCATCCCATCATGCTTAACATGCTGGAATTGGAAACCTGCCTGTCTTGTACCCCTTTCCTAATGAGAAAATAAGCCTCCTCCGTCAGAGCTGGCAGGCAGGAGAGAATGAGATCTAGTGGTCAGAGACCAGGCTGAGGGACTGTTACCATCGCAACCTAATGCTAAGAGACCCACAGCTGCCTTTGTTGGCTCTGCACAGCTCCTTCCAGGGCAATGGTTATGAGCTCAGTCAGCACACATGGCAGGTGTTAAGCAGGAGAACTTGCTGTTCTTTCTAAAAGAAAGAGAATTTTACTTTTCCTTCAGACAGACGCCACGTTTCTCTGAAAATACCCTGCAATCTGCTGCATCATTTACATTCCCTCTATTTCTGTAGCTTGATATAAAGGGCAGAATTTATTATGAATATAATAGCTGCCATTTTCCCTTGGAAAAAATGCAATTTCCAAAATGGAATAAAAGCATTATACGAGGTGTTTTTCCACTTCGCTGCCATATATTTCTATAAGGCATTATGGATTCTTAAATGCTCAGAATGGATTCTTAAATGCTAAAACTACATGGTGATATGTTAATTCCTTACAGGGGATTCCAATACCTTCAAATTTACAGTGATACAACTGATGCTAGAGTTAGACCCCTGTTGAATTACTCTTAAAATACCAGCCTCCAGAGCGTGCCAGATGAACTAGAATGAGATTATGCTTTGATCCCTACAAGAGGGGACTAACTTCACTCCCATACCTTGAGACTCTGCATGTATTCAGACAGTGTCACACCTTTGGGATTCCACAAGCGAAGCAAGTACTACATCATGCAGATCTGAATATGCATGTTTACGTTAATAATCTTTTGCTTACTCCCCTGCTGCAAATTTTTGTTGTGAAACTCTGTTGACAGTCTTCCTAAAAATCAACTACTCTCTCAACATGCTATCTAGTTTCCTCACACTGGCAAAGATTAAGTTACAGGGTCTGACATTGTGGTTCAAAATTATCTTCTGTATTGCTTAGTATTCTATTTCTCAGTACCTTGTAACCGTGAGTTCCTCAGATAACTAGTGATACTCCACACATCTAACTCATAGGCCGATAACCTCTTTGTAGACAACTTTTCTGCAGTTAGCAATAGTACTTATCTTTTTTTTTTTTGTAATTTAATACCAAACCCAATATTAAAATACTATTAAAATGCCAACCATTAAAACATTCTCCTTCAATAAATGTTACAGGTACTCTAAGATAGTAAGACAGGGGAAAAATATTCAGACAGATACTACTATATGATTGGCAATGACTAATACTACTTACAACAGATCATGCCTGCACAAGGAAAAAAAAATATGTAATTTCACAAAGAGCTGAGACTACAATTCTTTTTATGGGAGGAGATTAGTCTCAAATAGAACAGATAAAAGCCAAGGCTTCAACAACACTGTATAACTTTGGAAACACAAACACTTACTGCAGGAAGTATATAAAAGAATCACATGGACTTACTATTTGTATGATTCTCCACCCACTTGTTGATGTGGGTAGCTACAGCTGCACTTTGGCTGAAGTCTATATTCTCAACTTCAGCTTTAAAGTATTTTTTCACCAACTGCAGAAATTTATCACTGATATGAAATCCATTCTGTATATAGAGTGAGTTAGCAATATTCAAAACATAATGACTTTCTTCAGAAGTTGCCATATCAGAAAGGTCCTTCAAGAAGGTGAATTCTTCACCTGAGGAAAGAAAAACAGATAAAGTGTTTCAGAAAAGAAAGTTACGCCATGTTTTTTCTGCTCGAAATTCACAAAGAAGTTTGCAAACAAAAAAAAGTCTTTTTTTTTTTTTTAAAAATAAACCTATACACACCTTTAGATCTGAAAGAACAATCTACAAGGCAGAATGTATTATTTACAGCTTTTTTTTTCCTACTACCTATAATTAGCGTAATTAACGAGACAGTTGGATCCCATCACAGACAAAGCTATCAATGGTAATCCTTTTAACACTAAAAGAGTAATTAAATTCTTATAAGTCACACTTTTATGTGTTGCCACCACAAACCCTTAACAGAATTTTCATTACATCCTAAAAGCCATTTTTTAAAGAAAAAATGAACTTCCAAGTTTTGAAGCTAAGGACTTCCCATAGACTTCTCTCTGCAAAGAATAGCTCTAGAATTTCCCAGGATCCTGCATGGGGTAGTACAGAATCATTTGCTTGGGTAATGAGGAATCCTGAGTAGGATTAAAGTAGTCTGCTTTAAGATAGGAAGCTTGTACTGTTGCATTGTCTACCCGAAGCTGAAATTTCCAATTTAAAAAAACAAACCAAACCAAAAGAAACCCCCCCCAACTTAAAAATTGAATGCAATGATACATTCCAAGCAGAAATCATCAGAGTACTTACACTGAATACCACTCATATGCAAGAACACTGAATGGCCCAGCTCAAATCAACTGCCTAACTTCTTCAGTTATACCTAAGGGATAATTTATCAATGTTATAGAGACAACCTGTAGAACTAAATATGTGTTGTAGTGTCCACAGAGAGGTGGTACTGTGGTGCAGTGGTACTGTTGAACACATCCTGAACGCTGTAGTCAGAAATTCCTCCCCAAGATCCTTTCACCATAGACTTAAAGTCCAGTACATTATATGAATAAGACATTTCATTCAGGTTTCAAACCAATTACTTTGACATCCAGATTCATAGAAATTGCCTCTTCAAAGTAATTTTTTGCCATTCACTCATCCCCTCCATTTGCAGTCATATTACAGCTGCTTGCACTAACAGAGTGCGCTTGCACTCCACAGCACAGCCCTACATCCAGACGCATAACTTAGCTCATCCCATACTACAAACAGGACGGTGTGGTAGCAGTGTTCTCTGCTAAAGAAACGCATCCTGTTTCTTAGAAAGGTTGATGGGAACATGTGGTGTATCGTGCTGAAACAGTCAAGATGCTTTTATTTCCTAAATTAGCTTGTGACATTATGCAATGCAGACAGAACATTAACAACACAGAATTAGGATAAAGAACTTATACGTTCTACCTACAAGAAACGAACAAGTTCTGTCAAAGAAAGAGACATTTCCAGTTAAATTACAAAGATTTTCATACTTTCTTATAAGCAATATCACTAAAACTACAACCTTCCTTTTCAGGTTTCATTATAATCCCTAAAAAGGATGTTCCGAAAAATCTTCTTATAACTCTAGAGGCAAAGGCATGCTTATTTTGCAGACGGAAACAATGATCAACAGTTAACTGCAGTTGCTTAAGATTCAGGTGCCCAAGCCAGGATTGTATGTTAGCATCTCAGCTTATGCAGATCCTCTGAAGCATGCTTCAGCATGCTCAGGCCGTCAAACAGGGTGCCAAGAAGCCTACTGATTAATAACCCACGGACATGACCAGGCCACTTCCATCGTTGTTCAGGCATTGCCATCTGTTTCTTTAAGACAAAAAGCCCGCAGAGTAAAACACTAATAAAAGGCCTTACCATTTTTTAAGCTGTCGAAACCCAAGGAATGTCGAATTTCTTTCAAAGTGGTTCCATGGGCTCCAAGCTCTACCATTCCCATGGCTATTGCAATGCTCAGAGGAGAGAAAAGAATATTCTCATCTTCTCTTGCAGCTCGCAGCTGATTGTAAACATTCACAGAAAGCTCAGCAATGGTTTCATCAGGAAAATTTGTCTTGAAGGCTTTGCTTTGCAAAACAAGCAAAGACAACAGTCCAAGGAAATACATGTCTTGAGATTCTAATATCTGCAAGATAAATTTTAGAGAAAATAAGTTAACCTTGTTAAAGTAATAAAAGATTCAACTGGAGAGAAAAGGGAATAAGTAAACTTTTAGTCTTAAATCTGTGGGGAAAAACAACCCTAGTTATGGAGTTCAATGCACAATTCAGTTATCTGGAGGAGAAACTAATACATATACCAAAGTAATGATCTACTTTCAAAAAAAATAACCTACTTAATTGAATTTATGCTTTTGAAATCTTTCAGCAATAGAGTAACAACATGTAGATTCTACATTTTGTTAGACCTCAATGACATAGCAAAGCCTTTCCTACTTTTAATTTTTAATTTTGCTGTTGTTGTTAAGCAATACTGATCTGGAATTGCTATGTATTTCTGTAGTTTTTCACCAAGGAGACCTACAAATCTGTAATTCTTTCATTTGGCCTTCCAGTAAGATGCAATTTATTAATCTAAGTTACTCTAAGCCCCAAATTGGTAAA
This sequence comes from Burhinus oedicnemus, assembly GCA_008921705.1. Taxonomy (NCBI): domain Eukaryota; kingdom Metazoa; phylum Chordata; class Aves; order Charadriiformes; family Burhinidae; genus Burhinus; species Burhinus oedicnemus. The sequence continues at coordinate 1,336,866 of VFFE01007869.1, forward strand.
ACTATTTCAAGCACTGTAAGAGAGCTTGCTGACACAGGTGACAAACGAAATGTACCATGACGTTGCTCAGTTGCAAAACACACGGCAAGCAGCCAAAAATTCTTTGAAAGAAAAATAAATCATGCCTTAGTTACCAAATTAAATCCCTTTTGTTAGTAAATAATGGTGAAAAGTTGGTTAGTTACGCTAGCTAAGAAACACCTACTCAGAGATCTTTAGAGGATAAAGTTACCATATACATCAGTGAGAAAGATCCAACAGGGGAAACAAGAAAGTAAACTAAATAGAAAAAAGGGTTAGCACTAATGCTTTTGACTAGTCCATCCTCCAAGCTTTGCTGAACTGCTTCAGTAAGCTAAAGTTCTCACTCTACCTCAGTTTAGCTCACCACACAACTACTGACATTAAAATTCCAGCTCCTGGAGCAGTGTACGTATGCCTCCATCATTCCATTTTTCCTTTGAATTTCATGCTACCTTGGCATCTGACCCACTGCTGGCAAGTATCTTGAGTCAGAAATACCAAGCCAACAGAGTTTGCATTTCAGTTCCATCTCTTTGCCACTTACGGTATCTCTAACACATAACAAAGCAAAGGTTCTTGAAGTAGTAGCTTAGGCAGCACAAGACTAAAAGCTTTAGTCCAGAAGTGTTCACGTGGTGTTGTGCCAGTCTGCAGGGCTTGTCAGCATGGGACAAATTTGTGTGAATGTGCTATTTTGTTGCTCAACTGAAGTCAATTTGCATGCAGCCAGCCCAAGTGCCTTGTGTTTCCCAGCTCTCCTGTGTCTGCAGTTACCACGGGTGTCTACATACCTGACACAGAGACCCTGAATAAGCTTTCTACAACATTTATATTATGCATTTTGTCTTCAAAGGACTATCTAGGATTATCTAATTAACTCGCACAATGCTGACACATAATTTAAGCATTACTACTCACACTTTATAGCTGAGAAAATATAAAAAGCAACAGGGTACACATACGTGCCTTGGCAGCAATGGTGCAGTCACTAGTTAAGATTCTTCCTGTCCCCTAGCTGTGGATCAGCCTTTTGTTTATTTTTTCACTGAGAAAATTAAATAGATTAATCGGTACAGCAATCACACATGCTTCAGGGGAAAAGGACAGGCTCTTAGTGCAACATGGTAGCTAGAGCCCTGTTTCTCCCCTGCCCTGCATCTCCCTTCTGATGATTGCTTCCATATATATGTACGGAATACGCCCCTTTTCTCATTTTCTAATAAGCCTTCCTCTATGTTGGCATCACTTCATCTCTCTGGACTACCTGATCAATCTTTCTCTGATTCTTAGCAAGATATCAAAAATCTCCACCAAAGGCTCTTACCCTATTTAAGAATGGCACAGGATAAGTCATGTAAGCCTAAAGCACCAGCTTCATATGGTGCTTATTCCTTGATGACTACATATTTCAGTACATTTACAACACTATCCAGCACTTCGCTGCCGCTCAATGGAAAACACTTCAGTCTGAGCCATGACCATCGCTATTTATTTCATAAAGACTAAGACAATCTTTTTATTGTCCCAAACATTATCAACACACCACAAACTTCCCCAGTAATTGCTTTTCTTAATAGCAGTTAATTTTTTTTTTTAACCTGTCCATTTATTAACTATTGACTTAAGGATATTAAGGTTTCGGTTATACAAAATAACAGTATTTCTCTATTCTCTTTGTGACACTGGCCATTCTAGATTCCTTTCTTTAAAAAAAAACAGAGCATGCATCTCTCCTAACATTACATAATATAAGGCTTCATTCAGCACATCACTGTGCTAGACTGAGCCCAGGTATTATTAATTGATGATGAATTTCGGTATTACCGATTATGCACTGTGAGCAGCCCTGAGGAGAAGGACTTGGGTCTGTTGGTTGATGAGAAGCTCAACATGAGCCGGCAACGTGTGCTGAACTCCAACCTGGGCTGCATCCCGAGCAGCATGGCCAGCAGGGCGAGGGGGGTGACTCTGCCCCTCTGCTCCACTCTGGTGAGACCCTACCTGGAGCACTGTGTCCAGCTCTGGGGCCCCCAGTAGAAGAAGGACATGGACCTGTTGAAGTGAGTCCAGAGAAGGGCCACAAAGATGATCAGAGGGCTGGAGCACCTCTCCTATGAAGACAGGCTGAGAGAGTTGGGGTTGTTCAGCCTGCAGAGGAGAAGACTCCAGGGAGACCTTAGAGTTCCTTCCAGTCCCTAAAGAGGGCCTACAGGAAAGCTGGGGAGAGACTCTGGATCAGGGAGTGGAGCCATAGGACGAGGGGGAACGGTTTTAAACCGAAAGAGGGCAGACTTAGGGTAAAGAATTTTTTCCTAATATCTAATCTGAGGGTGGTGAGGCACTGGAACAGGTTGCCCAGGGTAGTTGTAGAGGCCTCATCCCTGCAAGCGTTCAAGGCCACGTTGGATGGGGCTTTGAGCAACCTAGTCTAGTGGGAGGTGTCCCTGCCCACAGCAGGGGGTTGGAATGAGTTGATCTTTAAGGTCCCTTCCAACCCAGATCATTCTATGATTCTATGATTAGTCTCTGATCCTAAAACTGTACAAGGAGAGAAAGGCTTATAAACTTAAGTCACGCAGGAGGTCTATAGCAGTGTCAAAAATGGTACTCAAAAAAAATAGATAAGCAGAAGCTCATCTTTCTTTTGTTATGGATGAACCCAAAGCATCATCATGGCTTTTAAACTGGCCTGCAAATTTGGGGAATCTCACATCCTAATCTGAGCAAACAAGTTGCATTGTTCACTGTGGATGCAATTATACAGACAGCTAAGCTTTCCACCCCCCCCACCCCCCTATATCAAGAACTGTTTGAGATCACTTTGAGACCTGACAAGGTTACAAGAGATGCAAGATAATCTTCAATTTTAAAAAAAGGAAATTTCCCCAGCCTTTTAGTTGCAGAGGCAGCTATTCAGCTCTCCATCACTGATCTTTGTCATATGTGCTATTGCCAGACAGGCTTAAATAATTGCAGGGGGGAAGAAGGGGGGAATTTATACATCTTAAATGAAGTGCTTAAAATGTAGGTTAGACTATTTGAACCTAAAAAAAACCCCCAAATTATATAAAAATCAAAGTCATCTTTCTTCCTGACCACTCCAGAAAATCTCCTCAAGTGAAATAATCAAGTTATAATATTTTTAATTATTTAGTTGGACAGAAAATAGAGTAAGTACATAGATGGGGACAAACAAAATTTATACTGAAATGCTCTTAGAAGACAAAGTACCAAACTTAAACTTAGCTTTTAAATATATGCTTAAATCCCACTGATGGCAATGCAAGAGGTTAAGCTGTGCAGAACTGAAGTTCCCAGTAGGAATGAATTAAAGTCAAACAATCTAGATTCCACCCCCTGCCCCTTCCACATCACTTTTAGTCTAGAGAGGTTTTCAAAGAGAGTTCACAGTGAAGTTCCCCATACACGTGTCCAGGGAAAAGGAAGAGCGTTAGCAAGACGGGAATGAGCACCCAGGTATAGGCAGAGGATGCAACCAGCTCTTCTGCTGGCAGTGCTCTCAAGATATTTGTGAAAATATGGCTTTCTCACAATGTATGAATAAGATTACAATGCAAGGGAAGATGTTTTAAAGCAAAGGAGATCTGTGGGTGATGGTCAGTGGGGAGAAGGCTGTAAAACAGAACAGACATTTGATCAATCCTTGCCAGCCAGTGTGAAAATGGTCTCATCTTATCCATCTAATCTGTCTGTGCTAAATTCTTCAGTTCAATTCTTCTTGCGCTTCTGGTACAAGTGTACACTATTCTACTGACAACTGGGAATCCAGCTCTTAATTATCATTCTAGTCATAACAGTTACTGCTTCTCTGATTCTGCCTTACTTTAGGCTATATTACTTTTGGTTTTATGCTTCCTCATGCCTCTCCATGCAGCAGGTCTTGATCCAATGAACAGCTGAGCACTTATTATGGTGCAGCATGTTCTCAGCGTCTCTCTTCAGTAAGAGTCGAGGGCACTCTGTTTTGTCTCTGCAGCGGTATGGAGAGCATTTTTTAAATTGATTGTACCCTATTCACAAACATACTTTAAGTGAAGGAAACAAAGCTGAACATTATGTAATGTACGTCCAGGAAGTTAATTCCCATGAGTATCATCAACCTTTTTAGTCAGTCTTTCTAGACTCTTCCTCAGAGTCATCAGCAGTACAGTCTGTCATAGCTGGTCTGCATCAACTGAAATCTAGTTAAATAATACTGCATCAGCTGAAAAGGAGTCAAAGTCCACATTGAACAACGTTTAAAAAAAATCAAGAACTATCAGTTTTAAACGTTACTGCTTGCATTTTGCATTTATTGGCTACCTACATGAATGAAAAAAGCTGTTAAAATTACCTTCACTCAATCACACAGATGTTAAGACCAAAGATACCAATTTCCCGTTTGAGGGCCAGGCTCTGACAAAACCTAAGTTCTGTTTTATTTCATCTTAATTGATGCATGAACACCACTCTCTCCTACCAGGCAAAGAATCAGTGCAAATAGACAAACACTCTCCTTCCAATAGCCTCTTCTTGAAAAACAAATCACAAATCACCACTTGCTATAGAGGTTTGTTAGAGTATTAGTTTTGTTCTTCCTTGCAACTGTTCTCAGGGAAAAAAAGCAGCAAAAGAACACTAAGCAATGCAGTATTGCTTCAAAAACCTGAGAAACAGCTGTACCTCCAGATGAGACATTGTTGCACAGTTGTACCTCTGCAGGTGTTATCTGGTGACTTTTACCACAACTTCAATGTAAATCAGCTTCTCTAGCATACATACACTTCTTTATTTGACCACCAACTCCACTCAGTTTGACATTCCTATGTGATTCTTCTGGTGTTTCTGCTCTGGGTACAGAGACATGCCTGTTTTGTCTGGGGGCTTCTTTTGCCTTTGGACACCATTCTGTACCGGGTTTAAGCATTTCTTGGAGACAAGTAAAAGGCATTCCTCCTTCTGATTTTTTCTTATTTTTGTCACTTCCGTCACACATTACTTAAAATAATAAAAAAGATATTCCAGATATATGTCTTTCAATAGGTAATTGCATTGAGGTCATGACTAGGTCAACTCCCAGGAAAAACTTTTTCATTCAAAATTTCAGAAATCGTCTGTAAAGATTTCATCAGCCCTGAAATTCAGCCTACCACATTTCCACAACAGGTCACAACCACCTCAGTCTAAGGGCAGCATTCCTGTTTGTTTGCCCTGTGGCCAGCACAGATGTACTCCTGTACACAGGCAGAAGGAAAACCAGCATTAATAACGTTTGAAAAAACAAGATTCAGAGGCTAGAATACAGGACTGATTAACTATAGCTCTTGCCTTTCCCCAAGCATAAGGCTGGAATGACTAAGAGGAAGTAGAACAACATCGCCCCCTCACACCCACAAACTCTGAACTATTCATTACATATGCTTTCAGAAAAATGCAAAAGGGGCAAGCATCCTCTGGATTTTGAGAGATATCATATCAGCAAACTCAAACTGAGGTCACAGACATGAAGTACTGTGAATTTTGCAACAGCAAGAATTGGACTAAATGTAGGAATGTGCCAAAAATTCAATCAAGGGTTGAATTCTAGAACCTTGTGCGTGCCAGACAGGTTGAAAAAGGGGGTTATAATTTCCTTGTCTTTTACATCTTTAAAGATTGTGGGTTTTAAAAAGAAACTCATTTATGGCTTTAAAAACCTACAAAATAAAGCTGTGATACATTGCCTTAGTTCCTCAGCACATAGAGACTAAACTAAGATTAGTTGCCTTAAAGATTACTCTTGGCTACATGCAAGCTAAACACCAAAGGTGTGGGAAGCACAAACGAGAAAAACTGCTGATTCCTTCTGATCAATGTATAAAAGAAAAGCTTGGGGAGAAAAGCAAGTGTGGTAACAGGACTGATTACATTCTCTCCTGTAAAGAAGAGCATCTGCAGGAACAGACAGAAGTCTGGCAGAACAATTTTATAAAGCAAGAGATGAATTTACTTAAGGAACCAGCCCTGCTGGTCAGAGGAAAAAAATACTATCTATTTATCTAGGCAGGATCCAGGTGCTTCCTTCTTCCCCTCAAATCCAACCAAAAATGCATCATGTTTGTGACAGATTAATTATGAAAGGATAGACAAGTTTGGTGAAATTCAGCCATTGGTGCTTTGCCAGTTAGTAAATATGACAATTGCTGCAGGCACCTTTACTCTAGATGATTTCTTGTTGGCAATCTTATCAAACAGTACAATATGAAAGAGGCTGCAAAACCAGTAATAACAACTTAGAAAATCAACACAACTCTCCCTCCATAAAGAAACCAGTGAACACCAGTTGAGCAGGAGATACACTGAACAGTTAACAAGATCATTAGCTGTTCACCAGGACCAGGCGGTGGTTGTCATGGCTACCCTGAAGGATGTGCAGAGGAGGTACAGAGTGGTAAGCAAGAGCTCCTGGACTGGTTTAGGCTTGCCTCAGGCATGCTGCCCTGCAACAAGGGGGAGAATGTGGCTGCTATCACAAATCTCAAGATTCTCACAAATCCACTCGATCAGTTTGTACTGCAGAACAATATAAGAACCATTTCTTCAATCCTTTCCGCTTTGTCCAGGAATAGAACCTTTCAGATTTTTATTTAAAGATTGGGCAAAAATTGCATTTCCAGCTACAATTACTGTTCTCACACCTGGAACGTTGTGGTTTTACCTCCAGAAAATCCCCCAGAAGTAACATGGCACTTCCTCTCATCAGTTGCTTGCTTTGTTCACTGTCCTTTTCCTCCCATTCATTCAGCTGCTCTCTCCCTCCAGCATGGGGACTGACAGACAGTGTACTGTGAAACAAGGCTATAAGCCAAGTTAACTAAACCTGAAAAATAATTTCTTTTACATAACAAGTGAAAGCAGGCAGGTATACAGGGGACAGCAGTGCAAAGGCTAACCTCTATAATCAAACATCTAAATGGGAAATCTACATCCAACCAAGTGCTATAAGGGTCTACTTACACAATCCACTAGGGCATGCTTACATGTGGAGTTGAGATACAGGACAGCCTGCCTGAAGGTGATAGGAGGTAAATGAAAGTACCAATTCTCAGAGCAACAGCTATGCAATTCATGAGGTATTATTGCTTATAGCCAGAAGAATATACCCAAGGAAATGGGAGAATAACTAGATGTCCATAAAATGTTTTAAGTTACAGCTATCGTGGACAGTGCAAGCAGTACATGAAGGTATCTACAAAGTACTTTGGTTATTAGAAGTAGTTTGGTTATTGAGAGTGGTGATAATCATGTGAAATTATACGTGCCTCTTGATACCAGGCAGGCACATAAATGCTAGCTATAACAGGCGTTACATTTAGCCAGCAAGTCAACTCCTTCATATTAGGGTATGTACTTACATTTTTTGTGTTGCAAAAATGTGTTTATCCTTAGCTTATGTGAGCATATGACCTTGTCAAACAAATTCTACAGACACATCTAGAATCGTTAAGCTTGTTTGAATCTGTTTGTTTCAGATATGTGCAGCGACATCCATATTTTAATCTCCACAAACATTAGTAATAAAGTTATGGGATTTTATCACCATCTGTCAATTATGGAGTCACTGCCTTCTGGAGCAGGAAACCTTGAGGTTAATTTCATCAGAAAGCAGCACAATAACAATATATCAAATACTGGGGTATTTAAACCTCGAGTGACTAAGACAAAGAGTCGTCATTTTGTAAGAAGTGTTTGGACCATACTAAAAACCTTGCTCTCCAGCACACAGCAAAGCATGCCCCTCAGGATTCTTTACTCCTATTTTTTAAATTACGCCATAACACCAGTAGCTTCTAGAAAACCTGAAAGGAAAATGGTACACTGAAAACTTCCATATTGACAATTTCTACCATTAAATCCCAAATGTTTTTAAACTTTCATGGAGCTTGGCACCGAGTCACTAACTTGCTGAGGCAAATATGCAAGCCAAAGTTGTCTTAATTGAGCCTCCTCAAGCATAATCCCTCAGCTCCAATTAAAAAATAAAAAGAGATGCTGAGAAGCCATGTCTGAAATACTTAAATTTGAATAGCCTAAAGCAAACATCTAAATCCATGTCTAGACAATTAAGAAAACGTGGTCTTATTTCAAAAAAATACTACTGTAAGGCCTGCAGTTGTGAGGATTCATATAAAATTTCTCAATTTGTTTCTTCTGTCTAGAAGAAAAAAAAAAATTTAGAAATTGTTTGGCAGAGTGCTTTTACTTGTGACAGCTACAATGTGCCCCACAAAGTAAAAGCTATAAATAAGAAAACATAAAACAAACAAGCTCCGTAAAGGATAAAATTTGAAGTATTAGAGAATTTATGGATTCTAAAGGCTCAGAACTGGGGGTGTGCACATAGCCGTTCTGAGAAAGTCAACAAAGCCTGACTGGGGAGAGCTTCAAGGCTAGAGATCGAAATACGATATTGAATCTGCTTTCAACGCATCACAAGGGGAAGGTCTACCTGTCAAGTCCCACAGAAGCAGCTTAATCAGGCATAGACTGATTCTTTTTTTTTTTTGTAATGTATATTATATTTATGTTTCAGTGAGTGTTGTCAGTCTTGTACACCACTCCGAATGAGGTCACTCCCATGCATATTGGTCTTGTGATGATGACGTTGACCTCAATTCACTATTGACAAAAGTAGAACTGGCTGAAAGAATCAGTGTGTTTCATTTAGAAGCATCAGTTATGCTTGTTTTGATTTTAGACAGCTTTCTTCGTATACTATATGACTAATAAATTAAAACTTAATATACCATCAAAACAGTGACTGGATCTCAACTTCTTCGTTTTACATTTTGCACTAAGTTTAAAATCTGGGGCATCTTCTTCTGTTCAGAAGTGAAATGGCTGGATTTCCCAGAAGAACAGAGCAAGACACAAACAGAAGGGTCCATATAGGTGCCTCAAAATTGCCTTACCTTAGACCCGACAGCCCAGTAGTGGGAACATCCTCTTAGCACTGATTTTACTATGAAAGGAGGGACAATGCCCAGACACAGGAGGTGAAGTTGGTCTTAGTCCACGGCTCTCAAGAACCACTTTTGCCAAGTTCTACTTCTGGAATTTTTTCTCTTTTGAATGAACAGGCCAACATAGTACTCCACTCACAGTGCAACCATCTAGGGAAGATAGCCCAAATGAGATCGTAGTGTTATTTTTTTCTCCCTCAGATTTCTTTAGGGTGGTTTGGGAAAGGGAGAGGTAGGGTGTGATCTGATTCTGTAGTAGTCATTTTCTATCAGAAGCAGCAGAGACGGCACACTGCAATCAGTTGTTTTGGATATAAGAACAACTTCTTGACTGCTCTTGAATGTACCGCAAATTCCCTTACTTACAGTAAGTCATATTTCTGTCCTTTTAGTGTGAAATTCAGTTGATCAGCAAGCTCCCAGAAGCAAGCTCCCAACTATAATTTAATTAAAAGGGCAGTAGCTAAGTTGCACCATATGCAACTGCCAGATGCAATCATTGCAGTTTAAGTCTAAAGGCAATGTTACTGCATGTACTGGAGCATAGTTTTATAAGCGATGAAAGCTGTCACTTATGTCACACATATTCCTGTAACGCATTATGATATTACAGCTTCAGCAGAACTAAAAATTATTAATAATACATTTTGTGAAAGCATTTATGGCGAGTGAGTTCGGAATACAATGTTTTAAGTGCCACACACTTTTTCTTGCAACTCCATATTTATGCATCAAGTCATTTGAGATATGTTATATTAAGCTATATACTTTGCCTGGCATTACACAAGCTCTCACAGCCAATTTTAAACCTTCAGAAGTTGGAGGACTGAAGGACACAACTAATTAGGGATAAACAAAACCAGAACAGGAGCCCTTCGCTATTCAGTGATTCACAGGAATACGGAATATTGCATCAAAAGTACCTTAAAATTCTGTCTCTTTGGAGAAGACTTGCCGAATGCATTTCAAAAGCCAAACAACCAACTCAGGAAAGCTTTTAACCATGTTTAATAAAATGCAAGGAAGAATGACAGTCTTTAAATCACCCAAAAATAACTAAACAGACAAGGTATATATATCTGTGAAACAGTGTTTCAAAAGTTCAAAGCTGAAGTTAATTCTTCAATACATTGTTCAGCTTCCTTCACAAGGACTTCAGAAGAAGAGATCAGGCTATGGATATAATTATTTCAAGAAGATGAAGAAAGCTAATTAAAATATATCAGGATTTCAGAGAAAAGGAGTCTATCACTTCATAAATGGAATGCAAGTGTAACATACAAAATAGCTTGCTTTCCTACCAAACAACATTGGCTTCAGACTTGCAATCAACATGGGGCTCCATTTACATTTAGGTAATGTCTCTATTGCCAAGAGAGTTATTATTCATTTATGTTAACACTACTTTGATTAGAATTAGTTTCTTACAGGACAGCAATAAGATACACAGATTGATTTAGGAAAAAACCAGAACAATTAACCCAAGCCTTAAAAGCAGATGCGATACCCTGATTAATTACAAACAGCAATTCATCATTACGAGGATTGTTATTTATGATGCACAGACACTGTTTCTCTAGCACTTCTCTGCTTTATATTCCATTTCTATACAGAATATACAAGATTGCAGCAGCCGCAGCCACCGGTGAGCTTCCAGCCAGCTACAATTACTCCTAGAAGCAACTGCATATATCAGACAGACTGTCATGACAGCCACAGTCCTGACAGCCAGCAACAGAACAGTATTAGACGCTGGCCCATGCTAACTCTGGAGCACAGCAGCAAGCCAGCAGAGCTCCCCCAGCCACTGCGGCAGCCCTGGCACCTTCTGTGCTGGCAGCTGCTCGGGAACCAGCCAGGGGACCGTGCTGGCAGAGGTGGCCAGGCCATTACCATGCAGTTAATAGAGCTGTCTTGGCACAGCAGCTGAAGCTGGACAGGACCTATGAAAGACAGTTTTTAAAACCAGTTGAAAGAGCTGTTTTGGCAAGTGTGCTGAGCCTGACCAACAGAGCCACAGTTGACACAAAAATCAGAATGCAAACAGCCTGTAAAGCTGGTTTTGCACAAAAACTTCAGAGACAAAAGGATGAGAAAGAAGTCACTCAGAGGGTGTTTACTTCTGAAGCAGCAAAATGGAGTCAATGAACAAGTACATTTCATCAAAATCAGTAACACCGAGAGAAAAATTTAGCACTACTGTGTAAACTTCACCACTTCAAATATTTCTCTAAGTTAACAGAATAACATCTGTTACAAAATACAGACTTTTTTTTTTCCCCCTAAAAACTACAGAATAATCTAGATGCAAAATTCAGCTAGTAGCAGGATTTTTTCACTCTGTATTCCACACAGGGCATAAGAATATGATAATTTTTTTTTTTTTTTTTTTTTTTTAATGTGAAGGATGCCGATCAATAATCTTCTCAAAGGAGTAAGAAGCATGGAAAGACCAATGTGGAAAAGAAAATTAAACTTCTCCTTCCTCCTGCCCTAAGGCCAATTCTAATTCTTGCCTGTTAGGCTTCAGCATCATTGCTGTCTGCTCTGCTAGTAGTTTTCATACATTTTTAAATATTTCCATTTGTCTCTCTTATCGCCATGATTTCTTCAACTCCAGAACTCCAATTTTATATTGCTTCCACTTGAGAGCAGCTCTGCAAATATCTTAATAAATAAATAAATCAATCATTAAAAAAAGGTAACCAGCCCAGGCATCTGCCTGATTACAGACACCAATACAGGCAACTATCAATTCACAGTGTTTGGACATGAGGAAAAACCATGGCATAGCGGACAGAATGGCCCCTAAAATGCTCACTTTTTTTCTCCATGTCATCATTCAAGTCCTTCCTCCCTCTTGCTTCTCCATAAGGACCCATGAACTTACGAGCTTAAGGAAAGGAAAAAAAAAAAAAAAGAGGAAACAACAGTGGGCTCATACTGTTCAGTGGGCTATGAATACAAGAAGCAAACTCAGCGCCCTGCATACGTTACTGAAATTGTTCACATACAATAAAAGGAACAGCAGCAATTTCAAGGGATAAACAGGAAAGTTGAAAACAGAATGAGAAAGGCATAGAGGAAAAAAAACCAATTCCTGCTGTGCAGGTATCTTATCCACAACAGAAGATACGCAACAACCAAAGAAATGTAGCTTCTTCAGTTAGAGGCAAAAAACAAGACTCATTTTACTTGGAGGAAAAAAAGAAAAAAAAAAAAAAGGAAGAAAATATTCACATCTTTGTTCTAATAGTTTTGTTTATCCTGGCCTTGGAGACCTATAGCTGTTGATACATCCCTCTTGGCTCACCATGGACAAAACAGCTCAGTTTAGAGTCCAGTATTCAAGCTGCGCCTGGAAGGTGGAAACTGGCCTTGAAGCACACTTCTGCAGATCACTGTTCAAGCCTCATTGGTTTGTGTTTATGAGAACTGACGCTGTTCCAAGTATCCTCTTGATGAGCCATTTAAACAACACACGCAGGGAGCTGAATTTGTCCTAATCTTGCTTATTTTGCCACACAGAGAAGTTTTTATCATGTTAGATCTGATTCTAAGTGCTAAAGCAATTCACATGAACAAGAGCAATCATGAAGCACTGAAGAAACAGTCCATTTTTGTTGTTCACTGGCTCACACCTATACAGTCTCCCTGTGGTTATATAAACATATTTGTGGTACGTTGTACACAGGACGTTTGGGATTTTTTTGTTTGGTTGGTTTTGTTTTTTTGTGGGTTTGGTTTAAGTTTTTTAAATGGGGTTTTTATAATTCAAAAACTCCAATAACTTACAGAAAGTAATCAAGTGACTTCCAACACCCAGAATGAAAAGTGAGGGTTGAAACCTCATTGTCTCCCCCTCTCAAAAATAGACTACCTGTTTTCCAGCAAGTCTTAGGTGTTTCGTCTAGGATTTCCTATGGCAAGTTAATATTAATTCTGCCTTTTGTTAAAGAGACTGTAATACTACTCCCATTTTTTGTATTATAACCTATGATTCATGCGTGTCTAATATTTTACATTGGTGGGTAATATACACACTTATTAAAAACTAGGTTAATCTTTTTAATTAGCGTGGCTTTGAAAACTAAATAGGCTAACCTGAATTCTTGTGCCTGTATATAAGATGCCAATTTTCAAGCTTTCCACAAGTTATCTTATTGTTATGTCTAAATTAAGTTGTTAAATAGGCAAGGTGGACAGCTGTACCTCAAAGCAAGGAATTTAGACTCAGTTTGTGCCATCCAGTTCTACTAACACAGCCACAGCAGAAAAGATATTTTAATTTTCAATCAGTGTATCTCAGCAGCAAACTCATTAGCCAACAATCAACCAGAACGCCTTGCCTCCTACAGACCTCCTGGAGTTGGTGCAGCTGTATGAGAAGTGTTGCCCAAAGCACGCACATTTTAGTTATTCACCACGGAACAGTTATTCTATTGGATCTAAATACATCTCAATGTGTAAATGTGCAAAAGCTCATCTCTAATCGCACAAAGAATCTGTTAATCCTTGAAGAAGCACACAGAGATCAACTGTGTGCTTCGTGGAATCGAGATCGTACACCGCAGCCACCTCTGTCTCATCATCAGACAAAGTTTATCACTGTGATGAATGAGATACTGTTTAATATGACTAGTCTATCTCTTAGAGGGAGAAAGCAGGCATGGTGGTAGAATTTAAAGGGGTAATAAGTTCTTTTAAAATTTATTTCTTCTTGTTCAAAGTCATCCAATGCAGAAGACAAGGGCTCTCTAAGTGAAGAGCAATGCTCAAAGATTAGTTGTTTTAAGCAGTAAACTGCCTGCATACAGGTGAAAGAAGCTCAACTGTATCAAGTGCCCAATCCTGTTTGACTTTCACAGAATCACCGGGGTTGGAAGGGACCTCTGGAGATCATCTTGTCCAACCCCCCTGCCAGAGCAGGGCCACCTAGAGCAGGCTGCACAGGATGGCATCCAGGCGGATTTGGAATGTCTCCAGAGTCAGAGACTCCACCACCTCTCCAGGCAGCCTGTTCCAGGGCTCTGCCACCCTCAAAGTCAAGAAGTTCCTCCCCATGTTCAGACAGAACTTCCTATGGTCAAGTTTGTGTCTGTTACCTCTTGTCCTATCACAGGGCACCACCGCAAAAAGACTGGTGCCATCCTCCTGGCATCCTCCCTTTAAGTATTTGTAAGCATTGATAAGATCCCCTCTGAGTCTTCTCTTCTCCAGACTAAAAAGACCCAAGTCCCTCAACCTTTCCTCATAAGATATTCCAGCCCCCTCATCATCTTTGTAGCATGGATTTCTGCATGGCTTAAAGACCAAACAGTAATCAGCTGAGACATCAGCTTCATGCTTGTTTTCATAAAAATATAGGGAAACCAATTGCAGCAAACATCAAACCTTAAACAGGACACATGTCATTTCTAGCTCCCAAAGCTTGCAGTAACCGAGCCTATTAATAATAATGGAAGAAAAGTTCACTACACATTTTTTTTCCCCAATGCTAAATTAAAAAGCTAGACTTTAAACAACCCAGTCTTCACTGTATATTGAGTTGTAATATTTGCATGCTTATTGCGGCTACTAAATACAATAATAACGATGTCAAACAAGACCACGCACTTGCCTAGGTAAGACTTAAATTTATGTCCCTGTATAGCTAGAGATTAATAGCCTAACATTTGTTTTCCCATGATTCATGGGGTTTCAGGAATTGTTACGATGTACTAGGAGGGGCAATGAAAGGCCTAGTAACATAATGGACTGAGAAAACTCTTGAGTACAGCAAGACTTGAAAACACACTTATCACAGCTGTAATTACAAGCCTGAATGGCCACAGCTGATCCCTAACCTCAAACACTGCTTACACTCCCATTCAATGAGTTTGCATTAGGAAAAAAATCTTTACTGTGGCCTTATTAAACAAACATTTCCTTGTACTTGCTTTAAAGGTTCTACTAGTTTAACCTGTTTATACAGAAAGTATCAGACCATGACATTACAAAATTAGAGCACTAACTACCTCAAAGTCCTCAGGTTGTTCAGTTTTTCATAGGTCTCACCACCCATCTTTTTGCTGAGTTGTTTCAGGGAGGGAACTGCAACCATATTCACCTGCTATTTGACATCGGCAACTTGCCACTCCCTCTAACAATTGCTGAGATTACTTTATCCAGGAATGCATACTAGAAATTTTTCCCTGTAATGTCCTGATCAAACTGTGGATGTCTCAGATAGAGTATTTGGTTTATGATATTGCTAATGAATTGTCAAAGAGGTCCAGATGGTTACTGTGAAATAAAAGCAGTACCTTTCAAAAACCAGAAGTACATGTCGAAGTAATTTTCTCCTAAGCTTGACTGTGACACCAATCCAGCTGTGAATTCTTTAAGGTACATGCTTATTTTTTAATTGGATTAACAATGATGCCAATTGAGGTTGCACAGTATAAAAAGCTCAAATTTTGACAGTTTGGGGATGTTTTATTTCAGTCTCTATCTTTGATATTAATCACGGAGGCAGAAGGAAATAAGGAATTAAAATACTATTCTGATTGTGTACACATAGTGGATGGGACAAGAAGGGTCTCAAATTGTAGTAACAAAATGTCAGGCTGGACGTCAACAATAGCATTTTACTGGCAAAGACAACAAAGCTCTGAAATAGGTTGCCTGGGAAGGTCTGTAGATCTACCCATATCCACTAGATCCCTTTAAGAAGGTTAGACAAGCACGTCAGGAGTCAAGAGACAGCTGTGACCGGGGAAAGTAGATGAAACTCACTCCTCTAGTTCCTCGCATACATTTTCTACATCCTCCATGTTCTGAAAAAGATACATACACATACATATCTACACATACACATGTACATCCCCACCTTTGTACATTCTATGGCCCCATTTTAGGAACCATAAAACTATGTACTTCTTAAATACCGAAAAACAGTGCTGAAAAGGACTTTATCTACCTAATGAATAATGAATAATCTACCTAATGATCTCACATGGAAGATGGATGAGAGGGAAAGCAAGAGAAAAAGACTTTATAAACCTGCTCCCGATCTATGTTCGATGCAAAATACAACAACTGTTAAGGGAAAACCAAGAAAGGTCCAGCTCAAAATCTCTTTTGGTTCAGTGACTTTGGAATTCTTTGGCCAAGCAGGCAAGTAAGGTTCGAATCTCTGTTTTGCGTCAGGTATGGAAACACAGAAATAGTCACTGTTTTGTGAGTTTTATGGCTGGCATAAAAACTCCATTAGGAACCAATTTCTGTTCACTATGCACCTTTACTTCTATTTAAAAGGCCTGAAAAATTACAGATTTTTTTTCCCTTGGCTTGAACTAATATTACAAAAATATTTTGGAGCTACTCAGAACATTTTGCATGCTTAGCTGCTCAGTTCACAGGGGAAAAGAGTTAATTACACAACCCAATTCTGTATTTAATGTCCCAGGGCCAAGTCACTGTATGTCCATAGGGAGCATTAATAAATATGATTTATCTCACTTTTTATAAGAAGTTGTGATTACCATTTTTCAATAACTGAAGCTTTCTGCAATATGATACTTCTCATACCTTATGAAACTGAACCAAAATGGCAAAGCCTATTTGAGTTTAGCTCAAATGCAAGTTTATTGTGAACATGTTCTCTTTGTGTTCCTTTATATAATGTCAAAATTCAGGGCTGGATTTCTGAGCGCGCAGCACACCAGGACTCAGCTGAGAACAAACAAAAGCAGCCAACTACATAGGATAACAAGCCTCTATTTTGAAGCCTAAATGAGAGAGAAATATTCCAGGGTAAAAGAAAAAAAAAAACCAAAACAAAACACAAAAAACTGTATGTCTGCTTATTTTCAGAATCATTACATCTTAAGGACTGTATGTAGAAATGATCCACTTTGCACTTCAGTTACTGAACACATGAGAAGTATTTAAAAAGTTTCCTCTGCGGAACAGAAAACATCACAGTACTTCTAGTCCAAGACCCATTAAAGTCAATTGAAATACTTTAATTCTGTCATATTTTGCACATATGAAATATGCGTGCATGCATTAAAAACCTTTCATTAGTTCATAAAATTCTTTTTTTGTAATGAAAAATGTAAAGTCTATTTAAGGAGGAGAACATAACCTTTCTGCAACTGCAATACAATGTACAAAGTTGAAAGACTCAAACCGAAGACCAACATCTTTGGCTGCTGATACATGAGGAATAGGAATACAGGAAGAATTTAGAGGCGGAACAGACGTTTTATTTTCAGATATAAGAGACCTGCAATAAAAGAAAAAAAATGCTGAAACTACCTTGATCTGTAATAATACAAAAAACATTGCCACTTGGTGGTTTTACCTCAGCAACCCGATGCCTTTGTTACGGGTTATTGATATTCTGCTTCTAAACTACCACCAAGCTGTCAGCTCCCATTGAAATACTGACCTAGACACATCTTTCTTGTTTTGAAGACAGACAAAATAGTTGTAAATTGGTATGTACTGCTGCAGAGCAACAAACCCTAATATTTCAATTATGAGTGAAAGTGAAGAGATTCCTACAAAGGAAACAAAATTCGTAACTTTTCTTGCCATACAGACATGATGGTTACAGTGTAATTTAACATAAAGTGAACTTTAGGAATTGTGTGCTAAATTATCTTCCAGTGTAAGCGTTCCAACAAAATATACATATCATCAGCCTTTGATATGCTTAGTTTGATGCAGAAACATGATATCAACTCATCAGTTAATCACTTCCAACATATCAGAATATAGGAAGGTCTAAATACCAACTCACACGGTATGTATTCATGCTTGGCATTACCAGATATAATAATGTCATGATTTTTGAAAGGCATTTTTACCACACAACAGCTACCACTAATATCACTATGCCAGGCCTTTTCACTAGAAAATTCTAAAACTTCAGCAGTGGTTCATCCAGTATATGCACATAAGATTAGCCCAAAGTTAACTCTTATGATTTTAATAGTTTTTTGGAATAAAAATATTCAGATTTTTACTCAAAAACAAGAAAAAGATCACGTTCCCACAGAAACACTTAATCTCAGGTGAATCTGTTTCAGAGGCTAGAGCCCAACACTACTCAGGCCTAGAAATATTCTAAAACAAATTTTAAAAATGTACCAACAAGAAAAATAAGTGATTTCCCTAAGCGTTTCCATAGCTTGCATAAAGACATCAATTACCATAGCTTGTCTTCTAAATTAATGATTCACAGTGATGGATTATTCATGCAAGTCGGCCAGCTGAACATTATACTTTGACTCTAGGGAGAAAGTATAGCATGTCTTAATTAACTATATTTTGTATAAGCCAGAAGACAGTCAGAAAAACTCTGTTTCTCTAGTCAACCTGGTAAAATGTAAGAAAACAAAACTAGTCAGTAGTCTCCATAATCCATATAGTGAACTAGCAAGAGCACGTTCCCTCAAGTGAGCTCTGTAATGTAGTTCCAAATTGCTGTTTTGTTGAATGAACTGACTTCAGATCTACTCCAGTTATGCATGAGAAAAAGATGGAAATTTCATGTTAATATGCTGTTTCCTGTCATATGCACAACCTCAGAAGACTGCAGTGATGGCACAATTTCTTGTTTCAAAAGGGTATCAAATATTTTCACAGCCTTGACTGAAATTCAACTCAACACTGAGTTTTCCTATGAGTAAATCATAATTATCTCAAATAGTTTCTAAAAAAATGCTGTATTCTAACAGCCTCCTTGAACGTGCACAACATTAACGTGTCGTCTAATGATATTTGTTACTTTGATCAGGACAGTGCAAAATACCTCCACAATACAAAACATATCTAGGATTTCCAACTGCTAGCTTTCAAAGTGTTATTCAATCATTGTACTGAAAGATTTACAAAATAAAAATGGGAAGTCTATGATAAATGTTACCATTTATCCTTAGAGTAAGTAATACGAATGATCTAATATCTCTAAAAATCTATACCGAGCTGCTCTAGGATAGCAAAGACTGCCATGCCTGATGAATTATACGACCACCTAGTTGTTTACGTGGCTTATATACAATACATTAAGGTTGTTAAAAGTATTAATCACATTCGAATAGACCAAAAAGGTCAAATAGACCTTTTAACAAACTAATACCCAGATGCCTCACACTCATTACTGGATTTTATGAGTGGGAAGAGTCTGTCTTCATTTTATATTGCAGAAACACAGGTTAAGTATAGATTAAATGACTTGTCCACTACCAAAGGATCTAAAAACAAGTAAGCTTTCATTCTTCTTCCTTTAAAGCTATCCTATTCATTGGTGTTACCTTCTCTGAGCTCCCAGGACAATCCTAGAGCCTTTGAAAGCAAAAATTTTATTTTGTCCTTGCTCTCTTGGTGCTTCAGCCATATTTCTGGGGATTCTTCTAAAGCCCTACAATTCTTAAGGAACTAAGTAATAACTCAAGATAGGATAGTTACATAGATAAGGATTAGGAAAGGATGGTGAATATCAATTCCAATAGTCTCTATCAATCCTTAAATGACAAATAGTGGGAACACATATTTTCATACATATGCCTCCATAGGGCTTTCGCTACAGGTAAAGATGATACCGTATGAGACCTAGCTCCTTGTAGCAATTCTTATATGCAGACTTGAATTTGTTTCTTTCCTCTCCTTCCAAATACAAGATATGCTAGTGTTATTGCTGAGCAATATGCTTCTATCACTTCAAGAATTTATTTTCATTGTGACTGAGTGGAAGTTTGTCCTCTTGAAGCTAAAGGGTATCTTGCTGTCACTTCATATATGAAGACCTGGTATCAGTTATGTCAAATTCACAAGTGTGCTGTGTTTTGATATTGTATGCACATTTTCCTCCCTCACATTCCTATATGAAATATTACCAATGGCATTTTTTCACTTCATGCACATCATCCCCTGAAAATAAAATCTACTTACAGTCAATTTGTTTCTTACTCACTTTCACGGGTATCTTCTCTATACACCCTGCTGCTCCGCAACCCCTATAATTAGACATTTCTGCTTGCTTGTTTTTCTGATATTTGTTTTTCTCAGTATCTCCTTGTAGACCTAATATCCTGCTTCCTTTAGTATTTCAACACATGCATGGTAGGGAGAGCAGATGGAAACTACCAGCTACAGATAACACCAAGTAGCTTCTGTCAAGTGGAGATTCCAAAAGCTCCAAAATCCACATGGGGTTTTTTTGTGCTACCATGACATTTTCTATGCCTCAGAGATGGTGGCGAGGACTAATCAAAGGCACTCTCCTACAGGAAACTGAGAATGAACATGGTTGTAGCACGCAGGGACCACACAGCTGACAGTGAAGTGAGGAGCTGCATTCAGGCATGGATAGCATGCAAGACTTCAAAACCTGTCCCCAAGAAGAAAACCAAGAACACTTAGATCTACAAAAGCACCATAAACATTGTTTCAGGCTGCTCAGTCCTATCAGACATCATGCTTCTATTAAGAATGCTACCTCATGTCTTGCTGAATTCCCAACAGGTATTTAGAGATGCTTTTTACACACCTGAGTTTGTCAGATGAGGGGCAGGGGGAGATGTGGGAAGAAGTTATTCACCAGCTTTAAAAAAAAAAAAAAATCTTTTAAAAAAATCCCACTTCTCCAGAAGTTCACATTGGGGTGGGCTATTTCACAGACTACTATTATTGTCTGTCTGAACTGGTAGTAATAAAACTACTCCTGTTTACTCTAAAAAGAAAGCCACAGCTAGTACTCCTCAATTCTGCTTCCCTGCAATGGAATTTTCAGATGGCCGAAGGAGGTGGGCAATGCCCCGTGGAGATTAAAAGAAGCAAAGACTTGTACGCACACTCTGCAGGAGCACCGAGCACCACGGCATAGCAGAGGAAATGCTAGAGCACATGGAGGGAGATCTCTATGGTTAGGCCTGGGCACTGAGGGAGACTGATAAAACAGGCAAGCAGATGAAGAGCGAAGGCCCAATTCTGATGCAGAGGAATGACCCAAGGCAAAACATTCCTTCCAGACTTTAACTACTATCGGTGACGGACAACACAATCTCTATCCATATATGACCTATAGAACAGAATCATAGAATCACCTAGATTGGAAGAGACCTTTAAGATCGAATCCAATCATCAACCTAACACTGCCAAAACCACCACTAAACCATGTCCCTCAGCACCACAAACTACCTGTCCTTTAAATAACTCCAGGGGATAGCAACTCTACCACTTCCATGGGCAGCCTGTTCCTATGTTTGGTAACCCTTTCTGTGAAAACATTTTTCCTAATATCCAATCTAAACCTCCACCGGCACAACTTGAGACCATTTCCTCTTGTCCTATCACTTGTTACTTGGGGGGAAGAGACTGACCCCCACCTCGCTATAACCTCCTCTCAGGGAGTTGTAGAGAGTGATAAGGTCTCCCCTCAGCCTCCTCTGCTCCAGGCTGAACAACCCCAGGTCCCTCAGCCGCTCCTCACAAGACTTGTTCTCTAGACCCTTCACCAGCTTCGCTGCCCTTCTCTGGACACGCTCCAGCACCTCAATGTCTCTCTTGTAGTGAGGGGCCCAGAACTGAACACAGTATTCGAGGTGGGGCCTCACCAGTGCTGAGTACAGGGGGACCATCACTGCCCTAGTCCTGCTGGCCACACTATTCTTGATACAGGCCAGGATGCTGTTGGCTTCCTTGGCCACCTGGGCACACTGCTGGCTCATATTCAGCCAACTGTTGACCAACACCCCCAGGTCCTTTTCTGCCAGGCAGCTTTCCAGCCACTCTTCCCCAAGCCTGCAGCGCTGCATGGGGCTGTTGTGACCCAAGTGCAGGGTCCAGCACTTGGCCTTGTTGAACTTCATACCACTGGCCTCAGCCCATCGATCCAGCCTGTCCAGATCCCTCTGTCGGGACATCCTACCCTCAAGCAGGTCAACATTCCCACCTAACTTGGTTCTATACTTATGTCAACATTACAGCAGGATGAAAATGAGATCATATCAACCAAAGACCAAAACAGTGTTGAATTAAAAGGGTTCAGCTCCGCATCTCCTATGTTTACACCACAAGCATGAGATGGTTGTTCTTTGCAACACCTTGCCTTTCTTCTCTTAAGAGATTCTCAGACACTGCTGTCTTCTTCTTCCCACCTCCTCAATTTGCAGATCTCCACTAATAGCTTCTTTGGATAGAGAGAACTGGGACAACAGATGTGTTCACTAATTTTGTGACTGGACTAATCACAGCCAGAGACACAGGACATGGGAAAAAAAGGATACGGTCCATAGCACATGCAGTCATGAAACAAGATCTTATTTTTCATGCTAGACCATGGAGGCATAGCAGGCACGTTAAGCATTAAACTAAAAGGCCCTTCTGTCATCTTCAACTCGAATATCAGCTTTGTCAAATGTTATCTGAACGTGTATTTTAGAAGTGTGGAGTCAGCTTTGGTTTTTTACTTTTTTTTTAATAACCAAAACACCTGCTGCCTGTAATGTTACTGTGAATAAACAATGTTACTTTAATAAAGAGGTTTTTATTCACCATATGTAAATGCACATGCTTTTAGAGACAAAATAGAATTACTACAGCATTTTAAAAGTCCATATCCAGTTTAATAAGAGACTAGTTTATTCCTCTTTAGTACTTGTAAGAATCATTAGACATATTTCAACTCCCACTAATTACTTTGTTTTTGGCAGACATTACTGTTTCTTCCTCCTGCTTTTTTGAATAAATCTGAAATTAACAAGTCAATAAACTGACATATTTACAGTAAAAATAACTTGGCTTCCCTCTCCTCTTCCTCCCACTTTTCATACTTCTCTCTGCAGATGAAAAGGTTATCGTTTACCTACAGGCTTTACATATACTTAGAACAGTTTGGGTAGGGACCTAGGCATCTTTCCTTTACATAACAGGATCACAAGTTGAAGACCTGATATTACAGTAAGCTGTTCATGTTGACTTAGGTTTTGATTAATAGCTTTAAATAGTTTAGAAACTAGAGCAAACACTTTTTTTTGAAAAAAGATATCCAAGACAGAAAACATGAGCTGCTTCAGTGAACTCAAATTGCTATGTGAAGTACACAATCATGAAATGCTCCAAGAACTGCTTTAATTTAAATGTGGAAAGAAAAGCATTTGAAAAGGGCAGTTCTAGTGTACCAATTAAAAAAGATGTCTTAAATCTTTAAACCTATTTTCTTTCTAACTACAACTTACATAACTGAGATGTATGGGAAAAACTGGGGCAGCGAACATTACCTGAGACATAGAAACAGTTACCGAAAAACGTCGTTTTGCTATACTGTCAAGGAAGGAGGCAGTCTCCAGTGGCTAAGTGATGGTGAGGAGTTCAGACAGGCTGTCTTTAGCAAAGTACCCATGCTCCTAACATTATCTTGACGTGCCAAGGTCAGTTAAAAAAAAATCATGTTGAAAAGTAGATGCCCAAGTTCTCCAGCTTCCTCCAAACCTCTACAGGAGAATCAAGGGTTGGAATGGCATCGCTGCTCAAAAAGTACCAGGTGCAAAGTGCAACTACTGAGTAAGTGGTTGGGCATATTATCTCATTGCAAAGGCAGTTAAAGCGTTTGCTTTCTTGTGGTGTCTGTGCAAAATTACTGGAGTTCAGTCAGAATTCCAAAAGCAAAATAAAGCCTTAGATACATTGTTCAAAAAAGTTAGAAAGGAAAGGATAATTCTCTCTTCTCAGATGAGGAAGTCCCCCAAACCCACTGCACATACGTAAACACATATGACAAAAATAGATGAAAACAGAAGAACTTCGGTTCTGCACTCTTCCAAGGTTTGCAGAGATCATTCCTAGCTAACAAGTGCCTGGTTCTGTATATTTAAGTAAACCCGCTGCACACATGGTACATTTTCAGTTTCAGTTCTGACAGAACTGATATTTCTAGAAGCAGCCAAGTGTCCATTAGCCCCATGAAGTCATCATGAGTTTAGATTTGTCAGATAATACACAGCAGACTAGAAACATTTTACATTATTAAGCAATTATTTGCTTAGATGTAATGGTGAAAAACCGCAGGGCTGAAGTGCATAAATATGTGGAAAGATGACTTCCAATTAATAGGCTAGGTATTTGGTTAAAACTTAATATAACCACATTGTTTAACTACTTCTAGCCAGAATATTACTTGATTGTTCCTAAATGAATAGTCTCAAGGTTTGAAAAAATATTTCTCAATAATTATCATAATATTTTAAACACTCAACTAAACCAAAAATCCTTTACAACACAGGAGGTCAAATCTTATTAACCCAAAAGCCAGACACATATTTAACTCACTAGCTTGTATCAATACAAAATTTTCTCTTTTCCCATCTCATAGCTACAGCTGCTTTGCAATGACTCTATAAGACCAAAAAGGATGCAGATAACTCATGCAGCTTTTATCATCATATTAGCCACAGTCTGCAGTTTTCATAATCATTAGCTTTGAAGTATATTAAACAAAGCAGAACATGACCTTACAGTTGATATTTCAATCACACCACATAAGAACAATTCTTTATCATATATACTTTATTAAGGCTGCCAACCGAGATGCTATTCAGAACTACTCAAAACACAAACAGGCAGCAAAGAACAGTACTGTTGCACAGCCAAGTGAAGCCAGGCAGCGACCACGCTACAAGGGAGTTCACTGCTTTTAAATGCAGAGTCACCAGACAACTTCTGACACGTACCTCTCATTTTGGCGGAGTGGAGGGATCAACAAGATGCAGAATGCATGCATGTGTACAACATCAACAGAAAAAAAGAAACTGAAACTTTTAGTTTCAAGATAGTGCAATGTAGTGTAGCTTTACTTATTAGCAAAATGCACATATTATCTTACCTACATTTATGTTTAGTACAATATGTAATTACCTTTTTAGAAACAGAATTTTCGGGAGTGAAAATG
This sequence comes from Burhinus oedicnemus, assembly GCA_008921705.1. Lineage (NCBI taxonomy): Eukaryota > Metazoa > Chordata > Aves > Charadriiformes > Burhinidae > Burhinus > Burhinus oedicnemus. The sequence goes on from VFFE01007869.1 coordinate 1,361,832, forward strand.
AAAAAATATGACACGGCATTCTTTCGGTGAAGTTAGGAAATTGAAGAGATTTCATATAGTCATTCATCTTACTTGAATTCTCACAGTACTGTGCCATTACAGACCTCTTCCAACATAAATCCCCTTTCTAATGACTGTACTAAGCTATTTACACTATAAAAAAAAATTTGTATATTCCTAATGTGACTGATGAAGTTTACTTACATCCCTGTCATTTTGTAGTGCTTTAAATACCAAGTACAGAAGGAAAACAAGTCCAAAAACTTTACTCTTACTATTTAATTGTGCGATTTATTTTTTTTGCCTTGAAGCAGATAGCTTCATTATCTCCAGCACAATTTTGCAAAGAAACGTGAAGAAAATGTGTTGTTCTGTCAAGTCAATCATTCAAGATTCAGAAAGTATTTCTTTTCCTCCTGCAGGAATGCATGTTACATTATGTCTACCCCAAGGTCCGCTAACCTTTTGTCATCCAGTTCACAAGACTAACAGTGCTCAAAAGACACAAATTAAACCCAAATACTTTAAAGATATTTCCAAATTTAAATTAATTACTCTGGTCTTTCATGTATTTGAGGAAAAATCCAAAGTTATCACTAGTCACAGTTGACTACATAGACGTCTTTTCCTACCATCCACCCATTATACTGACACATAACCAGACATACCGACGGTATCAGAGATACGCAGGTGTACACAAAATAAAGAAAATCAGGCATTAATTTTTAAATCCATGTTTACACATCAATTTTTAACACAGCATAATGAAGATGAGGACAGCCTAAAGACTGAGTATAAAACAAATGTACCCTGTATTAATTCATACTCAGCCTATGTTTTACAAAGGCAGAATAACGTATCGCCTACACAGAACACGGATTGTCAGAAATTATTTTAAAAGGTATTCAGCAACACCAAAAGTGTGTCTTCATGGATGATAAGCAACCAAAAAACAAATTTGAAATTCTGAGAAAAAAAACATTAGATACATTAGTTGAAAAGGACATTAAAGAACTAAGAGTAGCTAGATCTTGGTGTGAAGAATCCTACCAGCACTAACTCCTCTCCACTGCTACATTTTGTGATACATAAGATTAGAAGTTGAATTAAACTACTCATAACCAGAACATTTACATCTACAGAATAAATTTCAAAAATGTTATTACAACGGTGTAGCGTTCACAGACACGCAGTCCTAGAGCTCTACCAACCTATGTATGAACACACACAGAGTCTTCCATATGAGAGGGAGAGATGAGAGGAAGTAACCAGAGACCCGAGTCTTAAGAACAGGCACAGAAACACCCCACATCAGCATGCTCCTGCAGGAAGCAAGTCACTTAGCAGCTTAGAGGTATATTAATCCCAGGCCATTTTTGGAACCAACTCCAGCCGGCAGCGCTGTAGCTAAAGCATTCAGTAGGCCAACAGACACACAGGACATTGTATGGTTTCAACACCAAATATGGAAGTGAGTGAATGACAACTTCATGAATACTTTCATGTGAACTTACATGTGAACAAATCATTCGATGAAAATGGCAGATGGGGAGATAAAGTCAAAGCAAATTTAAAAACCCAAACTATCTCAAATTGGACTTTAGAATGTGAATAGACAGGATGGAACATCTTGTGAAGATAAATTCTGGAACTCATGACTGCATTTAATAGCAAACGTAACATTGCCACAAGCCTTCACCATGTATTACCCCTTAAGTTGCCCTGTGTGATTCTGTAGACAACCCATACCTAAAAGAAAAAGCCAATAAACATTCTTCCTCCTTCCCTCACCTCCTTGACAATTACTCTTCATCACACTCAACCAAGCCACAACAATTCTGAAAAATACAATGGACATAAAAATAGGAAAGTGCGAGTCTGCTTCACAACCTCACTGCTTTAAAATAAAACAAATTTTAAAAAAAAGACAGAATCTGGAGAAGTATCACAAAATTGATGGAGGGGGATAGCATATTCTGGTTTAAGTGTTAGCACTCATGACTGCAGCTTTGTAGCGTTATGTTAAAACATACTAATTTCACTGAAAGGATAAAAGACCACAGACATGCTCTGTCTATGCCATGACATTCTGGTAAATGTCTCTCACCTAAGCAGAACGGCGTTCTTCTCTGTTAGACTGAAGTACTGATCACATCAAAAACGATGAGACAAGAATTGGGCAATCAGATAGTAGCCACTAATAATACACAATTCATACACACTACGCAAGTTTTAAGTAGTCCTTTAATACCAAGATTTGTGGAGTATTTGATATATGAGAGATCATACATAGATCTGATTAAAACAAAACAAGGTGTTGCATGGAGGAGAAAATTCAGCACACTAATAAAGTACAACCACCCAGGTGTTTTGTTTTCTTGCTTTGTTGTGTGGGGTTTTGTGGTTTGTTTGTGTTTGGGTTTTTTTTCCTTTTTTCCCCCACCCAATGTGAAGGTGACAGGGACCGGTAACATACATAGATATGTGCACATGATCTGTCTGTTCCCACAGAGCCTGTCATCAAAGTCTTCCCGCTTTGTCATCTCACTGCTGCGAGAAGTTACACCCAATGTTTGACAAGTTTAATACTTTAGCTGTTCATTCACATGCTCGCATTGGAATTCATGTGTCTTATTAACATTAGATAATACTGATCAGTATTTAAAAAAAAAAATTAAAAAAACATTCTGATGCATCAGAAACGCAAACACAAATCCAAAACTGAGTTAACGCTTTAACAGTTGAGCTCATTTTAAATATAATTTTAAACTTTAATCAACGTTAAAGCTTCCCAGTGACACAATTACCTCGACAAAGAATACACGAGTTTACTTATTTTTTTTTTAACAGCCAGAAGACAAAATACTCTGCGTACACATACCATCTGCAGAGCACTGAACACATGAACGGAACAAGGGTGCCGCACAGGAGAGGAGCCCCCTCAGCGAGGGCTTTCCGAAGCACAGCTCCGGCTGGGGAGCGACCAAAAAGCCACACAGACCTGCACGACATCACCTTCCTCGCCGCGGACGGGTTTTTAAGAACTACCGCTGCCACACTTACCTCAATTTAACTTCAAAACAAAGTGCTCGTGCAGAGAGGCGCAGCCGCCGGCGAGCGGGGCAGAGGACGCCTCGGCTCTTGGGAGGCGGGAGCCGCTTCCTCCCCGCCGCTGCCGGCGGGCGGAGAGACGAAGAGTGACCGAACACCTGACGGGGTTTGGTGGTTCCCCCTCCACCCCTTGAAGTTCTCCTACCGGTGAGGAAGCACCTCCGTTCCCAAACGCCTCCCCCTCAGGCGGGCGCAGCCTCCCCCTCAGGCGGGCGCAGCCTCCCCCTCAGGCGGGCGCAGCCTCCCCCTCAGGCGGGCGCAGCCTCCCCCTCAGGCGGGCGCAGCCTCCCCCTCAGGCGGGCGCAGCCTCCCCCTCAGGCGGGCGCAGCCTCCCCCTCAGGCGGGCGCAGCCTCCCCCTCAGGCGGGCGCAGCCTCCCGCCCTTCTCCCCTCCCTCCCCTCAGCCGCTAACGGAACACCGCGGCGGCGGCGCCTTCCTGGAGCGTACCGCCGCTCCGCTCCCACCACCGGCCCCCTACACGGGCAGGCGCTCCTCCGCACAGCCGCGTGCCGAAACAGAGCCACGGAAAACTGCACTCACTTTAAGAAACAAACCGGAGCCGCCGCCCGGCATACTCCCGCCCACCCGGTACCACCGGCAGCGAGCGCACTCACCGACCCGCTGCCGCTGCCACACACCCGCCGCTCCGCGCTCCGCCGCGGGTGTGCGCCCGGCGCCGCCAACGCCTGGGTAG